>OZ024916.1:52209118-52419118 GCA_964017125.1 Flabesymbios commensalis | reverse complement strand
ACTTCAAGTAAGCGTAAATTAAAAATTATTTATTTTCGTGCTTTAAGGGTTAATTGTAGACACGACTAAGGGATTTAGAGCTCTACAAGGTTATTTTGATGTCCGAGGCGAAAACCAATCCGACACCAAACTGGGATTCAACCGTGTGGAAGCTGTAGCAATTAAGCGCATCGCTCTCAATTTAAAATACGCTACTTCTCAAACTCACTACTGTGATATTTTAATGGCATATAATATGCTCCTTTATCTAATGAACGTGAGTGTGCAAATCAAGTAGACTCAATTTTTTTTGCAAATTATGTTTATATGACTATAGTGGATCATGAAAAGTGAGGGTGTTAATTCCGGAAGTGGTTTTTATTTTCTGCAGGACCCTATTTTGATTTTGTCGATAACCGAGTTAGGCCTATTTCGCGCCGCGGTCAAGACTAAGTTTACCAATGTTGTCATTTATGAGCATTAAAGAATTCTTGGGGTCATCAGCTATCTTTTGAGTACCGTACCAAATGGACATTATGTGAGAAAAATCAGGTACACAATCAGGCACGAATTAGCAATAATGACCGCTTTCTCGCATATATATATCGCGGTTATGAATAGCTTCACGCATTTTGGTCGGATTGGTCATTTAAAGGCATTAATGGATTTCTGGGATCGTCAGCTCTATATAAAGTACAAGATGGACATAGTGTGAAATCAGGCACACAATCAGGCACAAAGTCATAATATTAATAATGTATAATAATTAATTGACCAATGTACACACAAAAAGAAGGCCACAAAGTTTAAAATATGTGAAGTGGGCTGCGCTACGATTTATTTGAAGCTACAACGTTCTCTGTATTCACTAGAATTGCTGATCTGCTAAGATAACATGACAGGGCACATATTTTAAAAATATCATCTTTGCTAATATGTAGGCCCTATACATCCTGTATAAATATATTTTATCAAATAAATGAATAAATAAATAAAGAAATAATAACATACTAATGACATTGTCAAAGCAATAGTTGCAGTCAATCTTTATTCCCACAAACAATGCCTCACCAAATATATCCTAAATTGAAAATTAAAAACAAGAAAAGAAATTGCCAATAATTTTGGAATACAGTTGTGCCTGAGTTAGAGAGATGATTCAGTGAAGGAAGAGCATATGACAATCAGAAACTCTTGGAACATTTATATGGAAGTGCTGCATCTAAGGTTTTGATTGTTGTAGAGAGTGAGACCTGCAGTACTTGAAGAATATTTTTACTCCTTGACTATGGTGGTCAATTTGATACCGGATGACGCCAGTTAAGTTATTTATTTATTTGTATAATTGTACATTGATATGCTTACATTCTCACCCCTCGTTTCTACACCTCATTTTTATACATAATTACAATATGGAAGTGTCTATTGCCACAGTACTGTGGCAATAGCAGAGCGAATCGTTATTTTCACCAAACCAATCAGAGGCCATCATACATTTTCGCATGTGGAGTGGCAGGGCTGAGTGGATTGCCGCCATTACACCGTCGCCATGTTGTTCGGAAAGACGTCCGTCAATTAGGAAGCATTTAAAACGGCCTCGAGTGAATTTTCGGCTGCCGCAAATGTTCTATCTTGGACATTATCGAGCGAGACAATATGGAATTATGGGAAGAAGCATGAGTTTGTGTAAATTGGTGACACCATCAAGTAAGTAATGTGTTACTTTTAGTCTATCATGTCTTATATTGTAGGCCTAGGCCCTATGTGTACACATTCTGCCATAATGTGTGACTATAAACTGCTCTTGAAAACCCAAGTCGCGTTAGACTTGACTATGTTTATCCAAGGCCACAGTGCTGTGTCAATACGGTTTTGTACTACCCCTCTACATGTAAAAGTCCTTGCTGGCACAGTGCTGTGTCAATAAGGGTTCCTTCTACCCCTCTACATGTATAATTTTTTATTGTCACAGTGCTGTGTCAATAAGGTTTTTTACTACCCCTCTACATGTACAAGTCCTTATTGCCACAGTTCTGTGTCAATAAGGTTTGTTACTACCCCTTTACATGTACAAGTCCTTGCTGCCACAGTGCTGTGTCAATAATGGTTTTTACTACTCCTCTTCATGTACAAGTCCTTACTGCCACTGTGCTGTGTCAATAAGAGTTTCGACAACCCCTCTACATGTACAAGTTCTTGCTGCCACAGTGCTGTGTCAATAAGGGTTATTACTACCCCTCTACATGTACAAATCCTCACTGCACAGTGCTGTGTCAATAAGGATTCCGACCACCCCTCTACATGTACAAGTCCTTGCTGACACAGTGCTGTGTCAATAAGGGTTATTACTACCCCTCTACATGTACAAGTCCTTACTGCCACAGTGCTGTGTCAATAAGGTTCCGACAACTCCTCTACATGTACAAGTCCTTACTGCCACATTGCTGTGTCAATAAGTTTTTTTACTACCCCTCTACTTGTACCAGTCTTTACTGCCACAGTGCTGTGTCAATAATGTTTTTACTACCCCTTTACATGTACAAGTCACAGTGCTGTGTCAATAATGGTTTTTACTACTCCTTTACATGTACAAGTCTTTTATGCCACAGTGCTGTGTCAATAACGGTATTACTACCCCTCTACATGTACAAGTCCTTACTGCCACAATGCTGTGTCAATAAGGGTTCCGACTACCCCTCTACATGTACAAGTCCTTGCTGGCACAGTGCCGTGTCAATAAGGGTTTCTTCTACACCTCTACATGTATAAAGCTTTATTGCCACAGTGCTGTGTCAATAAGGTTTTTTACTACCCCTCTACATGTACAAGTCCTTACTGCCACAGTTCTGTGTATATAATGGTTTTTACTACTCCTCTACATGTACAAGTCTTTACTGTCACAGTGCTGTGTCAATAAGGTTCCGACAACCCCTCCACATGTACAAGTCCTTACTGCCACAGTGCTGTGTCAATAAGGTTTTTTACTACCCCTCCACGTGTACAAGTCCTTACTGCCACAGTGCTGTGTCAATAATGTTTTTTACTACCCCTTTACATGTACAAGTCCTTGCTGCCACAGTGCTGTGTCAATAATGGTTTTTACTACTCCTTTACATGTACAAGTCTTTTATGCCACAGTGCTGTGTCAATAAGGGTTATTACTACCCCTCTACATGTACAAGTCCTTACTGCCACAGTGCTGTGTCAATAAGGTTCCGACAACTCCTCTACATGTACAAGTCCTTACTGCCACATTGCTGTGTCAATAAGTTTTTTTACTACCCCTCTACATGTACAAGTCCTTACTGCCACAGTGCTGTGTCAATAATGTTTTTTACTACCCCTTTACATGTACAAGTCACAGTGCTGTGTCAATAATGGTTTTTATTACTCCTTACATGTACAAGTCTTTTATGCCACAGTGCTGTGTCAATAAGGGTTATTACTACCCCTCTACATGTACAAGTCCTTACTGCCACAATGCTGTGTCAATAAGGGTTTCGACTACCCCTCTACATGTACAAGTCCTTGCTGGCACAGTGCCATGTCAGTAAGGGTTCCTTCTACACCTCTACATGTATAAAGCTTTATTGCCACAGTGCTGTGTCAATAAGGTTTTTTACTACCCCTCTACATGTACAAGTCCTTACTGCCACAGTTCTTTGTCAATAATGGTTTTTACTACTCCTCTACATGTACAAGTCCTTTCTGCAACAGTGCTGTGTCAATAAGGTTTTTTACTACCCCTTTACATGTACAAGTCCTTGCTGCCACAATGCTGTGTAAATAATGTTTTTTACTACTCCTCTACATGTACAAGTCCTTTCTGCCACAGTGCTGTGTCAATAAGGTTGTTTACTACCCCTCTACATGTACAAGTCCTTACTGCCACATTGCTGTGTCAATAATGTTTTTTACTACCCCTTTACATGTACAAGTCCTTGCTGCCACAGTGCCGTGTCAATAATAGTTTTTACTACTCCTTTACATGTACAAGTCTTTTCTGCCACAGTGCTGTGTCAATAAGGGTTATTACTACCCCTCTACATGTACAAATCCTTACTGCCACAGTGCTGTGTCAATAAGGGTTCCGACTACCCCTCTACATGTACAAGTCCTTACTGCCACAATGCTGTGTCAATAAGGGTTCCGACTACCTCTCTACATGTACAAGTCCTTGCTGCCACAGTGCTGTGTCAATAAGGGTTATTACTACCCCTCTACATGTACAAATCCTTACTGCCACAGTGCTGTGTCAATAAGGGTTCCGACTACCCCTCTACATGTACAAGTCCTTACTACCACAGTGCTGTGTCAATAAGGTTTTTTACTACCCCTCTACATGTACAAGTCCTTACTGCCATAGTGCTGTGTCAATAAGGTTTTTTACTACCCCTTTACATGTACAAGTCCTTGCTGCCACAGTGCTGTGTCAATAAGGGTTATTACTACCCCTCTATTTGTACAAGTCCTTACTGTCACAATGCTGTGTCAATAAGGGTTCCGACTACCCCTCTACATGTACAAGTCCTTGCTGTCACAGTGCTGTGTCAATAAAGGTTATTACTACCCCTCTACATGTACAAGTCCTTACTGCCACATTGCTGTGTCAAAAACAATTACTACCTAATCCTACCTACCTTCATCTTGTCCACATACTAAAAGACACTTGCTGAATTGCGTGGCGCCATAGACAGAATGTACATACATTTGTGTTTTATGATCCATTAGCCTAAAGTATTATGGGTTTTTTTCAGGTTTTGTTTGCTCAGTATGATTTCATCCTGATGTGGCATCAGCGACAAACATTTTATGAAACACGTTCCAATTGGTAGCCCGTGTGTGCTACTGGTGGCTGATAGCCTACCAAACATACCACGATAAGAGTCAATGATTTCATGAGAGGGGGAAATGAAAAAGAAATACAAATTGTTACTAAACGAAGGTGTGTAAAATAAATGCGAGGTTGTGAAAGCAAATGCATATAGGTTATACAGTTGTATACTCTGTATTCATTTTAGCTAAACAATTAAATGTCATCGTGGAATTTACTAGCGCTACTTTTATATTCCTAAGTATATTTACATTCCTAAGTATACTTCAATTTTAATAGCCGAAATTGTTTTTTTACTAATGAAATAGGTCTGAATCTGGTTGAACAAATCAACCAATAGTAGAATTGTTACAATTCAAACACAATACATGTATGTGGTTATGTTTTAGGCAGTCGAAAAGCAAGAACAGACACCAAGTCATATAAATGGAGCACAAAAACTCTTACCAGCTGTCAACAAAACAAAAGTTCAAGCTGTGGTGTTTTGTTTTGATGGTATGACATTTTCCAGGTTATAGTATTGGAAATTAAATGTACAGTCATAACTATGCCATCAAATTGTATTTTGTATAGATTTTCAATACACAATGTTGAAATACAAATACATGTCTTTTCAAAATAAAATTACTATTTAATATACATATACATGTATTTTCCGAATATTAAAATATACACCAGCCAGTTCAGGCTAGGATCACTTAGCCCGCCCTTTTTTAATGTGGACTTTTGCCACTGAAGTTCGGCGTCATTGTCGGGGGCGGCGTCGACATCGGCGTTAACATTTCCTTAGCCAGATTTTCATGTAGGTCTATCCTGATCAAATTTGTTCTATGTGTTGCTAATACCCATTCAGTTAACTGACAAGTTGTAAAATAATGGTTGAGAAAACTAAAAATGGCTGGATGATTTATCACATAAAATGGCCAATTTTTGCTTGTTTGTAGACACAATAACTTGCCAAATTTTTCATGTTTTTTACATTTGTATTCACTAATATTTAAATATGTGCAATTTTGTTTCTATGTCTTTTCAGAATGCTGAAATAATCACCAGCCACTTCAGACTATGATAGTTGGGGCAGCTCAGTTTAACGGCGTAGGCATATTATAGTGTCTTAGCAACCAATAAATAAATATATTTTTTAATGAAACTGTTTTTTTTTCTTTTCCATAATATTAATAAATGTTGCTACGACTTTAAGTTGGTAGGGCTTTAATATGGTAGGGCAGAGCACTATGATAACAAGGAATTCAAACGGTAAAGACACTGAAGCTGTACTGTGATAGCATAGAACGTCTGGGTGTCAAGGGGTGGTAAGAAAAATTAGTGACATGACAGTGGCATAGAGGATTGGTACGTGTAAATATACCATACGAAACGTTAACCTTATTGATAGCAAGGTGAATAGAGAAGGTTTGGCGAAAGAAGAAAACGTTTGGGGAAATTTGGTGAATGTTTGGTAAAGATTTCAAGAATTTCGCAAATTTGTCAACATCGCCAAATAGTCTCAAGGCCGGTGAGATCCCCCTTATTTGTCATCAACTACTGTCACACCATGCAAAATTATTCCCTCTACGAACAATTGGTGACACTTGTTTTGCCAAATCTTCGCCGATATTTTTTGGAGCCATATATTCGCCAATTTCATGGTAGCAGTGACAGAACTGTGTCAGCGATGATTTGCAAGTACATAGAGACAGTAATCAACCTTATTGACACATGACTGTGGTAGCAAGGACAAAAAATCTGATTGACACAGTACTGTGGCACCCATGACTTGTAAGTGCATAGATACAGTAATAAATCTCATTGACATATGAATGTAGATTTGACTTGCAGATGTAGGCCTACATGGGCAGTCACAAACCATATTAAAACAACACTGTGGCAGCAAATATTTGAGAGTGTGTAGAGACAATAAAAACATTATTGCAACTGCACTATGGTAGCAAGTACTTCTAAGTTCAGAAAAAAAGGAGACCGTATTCACACAGCACTCTAGCAGCAAATATTTTAAATGTATTGAGACAGTAAGAAACTTCATTGACAGAGCACTGTGCTAGCAAGGACTCTGGTATGTGTAGACGGCATCAGTGTGGTATGAAAGACTTTAAGGTGTACAAAATGAGTGGTAAAAAGTACTTTTAGGTGGCAACGGGCGCTGAGAAACCTTTTTTACACAGCACTGTGGTAGCAAGGATTTGTATCATGTGTATATTGGTAAGGAACGTTATTGCCACAGCTCTGTGGTAGCAAGAATTTCTATGTATGGAGAAAGAATAAGATACATTATTGAAACGGAGCTGCGGCAGCAAAGAGATTTTTAGGTGTATAGAGAAAATAAGAAACGTTATTGCCACAGCAATGTGGCAGCACAGATTTTAAGTGTATAGAGACAGTAGGAACGTTATTGCCACAGCACTGTGGTAGCAAGGATCTATATGTATAGAAAAATAGTAAGATACCTTATTGTCACAGCAATGTGGCAGCAAAGATTTCAAATGTATAGAAACAGTAATGCTAGGTTTACATTATGTTCCCGGTGGCCACGGCGGCCACGTTTGCCCGAAACGTAGTGCACCATGGGATTTTGGCCCGTGAAGGGTCGCAGGTGGTTTAGTCCGGATGCTCAAAGGCGTGGTACGGTTCGGCCCGTTCGGCTCCCGATCTATAACGAATGCCAGCACGTTGCCTCCCGGGCCGTCACGGTCTGATGTGGCTCCTCTCGTTTCTCACGTTCTAACCAAGGACTGACACATCTTTCACGTTCTCTCAAGACTCTCTGCGGATGAAACGTGGACACCGGACAGATTTGGAGCGCGTTTGAAGATATCTTGCCTCTTATTCAATTTGAAAGAAGATTTTGGTGACTAATATTACATTTAATAGGGCAAGAAATATGTTAAAACTGTTTTTAAAAATAAAAATCACAGAAAAGTCTCAGAAACATGATTCAAGTCCCACTACGGACCGTCTCAAAGTTCTGTTGCCGCTTATTACGCACTGTCACGTTTTGTTGGGTTAACCCCGTTTTACTACGGCCTGCTAAGTTTCTGATCCGTACCGTGACTGCCGTGGCAAATTTTTTGACAGTTTTAAAATCTGGCACGGCAGTCACGGCAATCACGGCCTCCCAAGTTTGTCCATCCCGCCGCCCTGCGTTGCCCCACGTCCATCCCGTTTTCTCCACGGTGGCCTGAAACGTGGCCGCCGGGAACCTAGTGTAAACGTAGCATAAGAAACGTTATTGCCACAGCACTGTGGTAGCAATGACTTCTATGCGTAGAGAAAGAGTAAGATACCTCATTGACAAAGTACTGTGGCAGCACATATTTTAAGTGTATAGATACAGTAAGAAACGTTATTGCCACAGCACTGTGGTAGCAAGGACTTATATGTATAGGAAAAGAGTAAGATACCTTATTGTCACAGCACTGTGGCAGCACAGATTTTAAGTGAATAGAGACCGTAAGAACCGTTATTGCCACATCTCTGTGGTAGCAAAGTCTTCTATGTGTAGAGAAAGGGGAAGATACCTTATTGACACAGCACTGTGGCAGCACAGATTTTAAGTGTATAGAGGGAGTAAGAAACGTTGGTGCCACATCACTGTGGTAGCAAGGGCTGTTATGTGTAAAGAAAGAGTAAGACACCTTATTGACACAGCACTGTGGCAGCACAGATTTTAAGTATATAGAGACAGTAAAAAACGTTATTACCACAGCACTGTGGTAGCAATGACTTATATGTGTAGAGAAAGAGAAAGATACCTTATTGCCACAGCAATGTGGCAGCAAAGATTTTAAATGTACAGAAACTGTAAGAAACGTTATTGCCACAGCACTGTGGTAGCAAGGACTTCTATGCATAGAGAAAGAGTAAGATACATCATTGACAAAGTACTGTGGCAGCACATATTTCAAGTGTATAGACACAGTAAGGAACGTTATTGCCACAGCACTGTGGTAGCAATAACTTATATGTATAGAAAAAGAGTAAGATACCTTATCGACACAGCACTGTGGCAGCACTGATTTTAAGTGTATGGAGACAGCAAGAAACGTTAATACCACAGCACTGTGGTAGCAATGACTTATATGTGTAGAAAAAGAGTAAGATACCTTATTGCCACAGCAATGTGGCAGCAAAGATTTTAAATGTATAGAAACTGTAAGAAATGTTATTGCCACGGCACTTTGGTTGCAAGGACTTCTATGCGTAGAGAAAGAGTAAGATACCTTATTGCCAAAGTACTGTGGCAGCACATATTTTAAGTGTATAGAGACAGTAAGCAGGGTTATTCCCACAGCACTGTTGTAGCAATGAATTACATGTGTAGAAAAAGAGTAAGATACCTTATTGCCACAGCAATGTGGCAGCAAAGATTTAAAAGTATAGAAACTGTAGGAAACGTTATTGCCACAGCACTGTGGTAGCAAAGACTTCTATGCGTAGAGATAGAGTAAGATACCTTATTGACGAAGTAATGTGGCAGCACAGATTTTAACTGTATAGATACAGTAAGAAACGTTATTGCCACATCACTGTGGTAGCAATGAGGTTTAGTGAAAGAGTAAGAAACCTTATTGACACAGCACTGTGGCTAACATTATAAACAGTTACACAGAACTGCTGCGGTGAAGATTAGCAATAACGAGAAGCTTATAGACACATTAATTCAGTAGCAAGAAATGACAAGCCCTTATTAACACAATCATGTGGCAGCAATTACTTGCACATGTACACGGACTGTAAGATACCTTATTGTTACACTAATGTGGTAGCATGACCTCATCCGTTTAGATATTTGAGCAGAAATGAATCTTATTGACACAGGACTGTGGTCATAAAGTTATTTGCTGTGATTGGTCAGTATCTTTGTTACACTGATGCTGATTGGTTTGGTGGTAATAGCATTTCCAAAGTTGCTGCCACAGTCTGAAATCCTTAAGTCTGATTGGTTTGGTGAAAATAGCCAATGGGACCTTTAGTACCACAGTACTGTGGTAGTAGCCATTGCCTTATAATATAAAATGAATGATAAGCCTCTGGGGCTGGGTACTGAAATTAAACTGATTACATTTTTTGTTTTTGTTGTATTTTGTACTTGTCAGTATAATAAACGAATTGAATTGAATCGAATAACGAAAGTGCGCCTCTTCTAGCTGTGGTAAATAATCAATCCACACATAACAATAGGGTATATATTATAAGATGATGGAAATAAACGCATCATTGTAATTAAAGTTATGCAACAACAAATAATATGGCACTAGGTGAAATATTGTTAAGCATAAGAATTTCTGTATAGAATCACATTATTTTCGCACCTTAACTATAAAGGTTAATTTTATACCGGATGCCGCCGGTTATCAAGTTTAGGCCCTATTGTAGACTTATTATGTAGCGAAATTATTAAATATGGGCTATAGCAGTCATTATTATTATTGATTTTGTGCCTGATTATGTGCCTGAATTTTATCACACAATGTCCACCTTGTACTCTATAGACACAGCTGATGATCCCAGAGATCCAATAATGCTCTTAAATGACCCATATGATTGGTAAAATAATTGGTAAAATTATTCATGACCGCGATATCTGTATGCTGGAAAGCAGTCATTATCGATAATGCGTGCCTGAATGTGTACCTGATTTTTATCACACAATGTCCATTTACTACTCAAAAGATAGCTGATGATCACAGGAATGTATTAATGCCCACAAATGGCCCATCCGCCACATTGGTAAAGTTATTCATGACCGCGATTCATGACAGCAATTGGGGGTTCTTATGAAAGAACTTTGGAGATCATGTGAGAAAAATCAAATGGTGCTCACTTTTCCTACGATATTGGGAAATAAAACACTCGCCAAACTGATAAAAAGTTCGCATAAAGGCTCACACCTTATTCATTTAACGAGTGTCATATACTCCCATACTATATGGCTGCCGGATTATAGATACTTACTCAACTTGTCCCATAGCCACAGAAAGGGCTGTAAGCACGACAAGGAAACGCAACATCTTCACAGAATATCACCTTTCTGAAAAAACGTTTTGCGAGGATTATAGTAATTATCAAATTAAATTTCTGTAATCTAAAAATGTTTCATTCTTAGTTATGGAATTATGAAAGAGGCATGACAAAACATGTTGAGTCAAATTAATTATTTAAATTATTGAATGAAACCTACCTAACACTGGGCGATGGCTGGATATAATGGTGTTAGAAAGTGACAGCAGACCTACAAAGCTTAAATAAAATGGCCGTGTCAATTTGATAAGGCCGTGTCTGTGATGAGAAAAGTAACAGCTGTGAAAGAGAGACGATAATAGAAGAGGTGTCAAGGTAGGCCAAAGTCACATTAGCTTTTAAACCTTGAAGCGTGTAAATAATTGAATTTTTCACCCACTAGAAGTTGTGTCTCGCTACCGCGACCCACAACTTCAAGTGGGTAAAAATTACACGTATTTGTTTAATGTGAGGCCAAATATTTGCAAATCTTGATTTTCAAACACTCATTTCATTCCTATTAAAATTGATTTGGTCGGATAATAAAACAAATTAAGAACTACTATTGTCGTGATTAGCGCTTCAAGGGTTAACGCGCTGGAATATTTTGATAAGTACTATGGAAATGAAAGGGTTATCCACGTTGAAAACGTCATAAATGTCTTCGTTAAAGCGACTCAAGCAGGCTGAAATTGGTGATTTTATTTTGGCTTCTTAATATGACCATACAGTTACAGTATACAGTAGTCAAGTTTGCTCAGTAGAGCAGAATAAACATATTGTGTGCTTATTCGATTTGAAAAAAACAAAATGATTCAACTGGTGCCCGCCTCCTATACGGAGGTGGACGTTGGGATGAGAATCAGCTAAGTTGCTAACATCGCCCTCCAGAAACGCTATTTTTCGGAATGGATGCTCCCCACAATGTTGCAATGTTGTTTTTAGACCTGTTATAAAACATTTTTGTCTTTGAAACCTAAAATCCATTTATGTGCTTCTCTTTTTAATCCAGTACAGATCACGGAATCACTGTTTCTATAAAATATATTTCAGGATAGTCACCGCGGTTAATTTTGGGGTCAGCGGGACATAACTGGGCGTTCCATGGCCAAACACTGTTCTTTCAAATGCTTCATGTCTTAGCAGTATATGACAAATTCTTAGTTTTTTGTATCGTTATTCAATAAACATTGAACTCAAATAAAAACAACTTTCTATTTCTACCACCACGCATTGACTATCGTCATTATAATGTCATATTTGGTGTGCACCTGTGAAAACACGTCATGTCAAATGTCCCATAAATCAATCAAGTCAAGTAACAGAATAGTGCAATACTTCTAGTAGGCCTATTATTATGTCCTTGGGTGGAAATATATATCACGTATCGTAGTGTTGCTACCCCTGCCAGATACTAGTGAACAGTTCATGAACTATCTTTGAAATATCCTGTACTATTCATGAACTGTATTCATGAATATTTCATGAACAGTTCACAAAAGAGCTCATGAACTCTTCAAAGAATGTCCGTGAACATTAAATGGCCCAGGACAGTTCATGATTAATTTATGACCACCATTTACTAGAATGGTTCATGAATAGTTCATGCCACAAAGATACCACATTCACATGAACTTCTCATGGACTATTCATGTGAATGTGACGTCTGCGTGACTTGAACTATTCATGAACCATTCCAGCAAATAGTGTTCATGAATTAATCATGAACTGCCCTGGGCCTGAAATCAACATGTGTTAAATAAGAGATCGAATTCAAAGGGTGTTTTGAAAATGACCCCCCAGTTATATTTTTGTAGACTTTTTTTGTGGAATCCCTGAATTTTTTCTGAATACTTTGCCATAAAAATTAATTATGTTGCAGTTTGTTCTAGGTTGGGTCATTTTTGATCGTACATTGACTGGATTAACACTGAGGGCAGTCGTATAATTCATTTCACCACCATTACGCTCTCCTGTCAAAGTTTGGCCTGTATTAGCACAAACGTGCATTCATTCATTCATTTATTCATTCATTCATTTATTCATTCAATCATTCATTCATTCATTCATCCATTCGTTCGTTCGTTCGTTCGTTTTCTTATTCATTCATTCATTCAATCAATCATTCAATCAATGATTCATTCGTTTTTTTATTTATTCATTTATTTATTATTTCTTTCTTACTTTCGTTCGTTTGTTCGTTCGTTCATTCATTTATTTATTTATTTATTCATTCATTCATTCATTCATTCATTCGTTCATTCATTCATTCATGTATTCATTCATTCAATCAATCAATTATTCGTTCGTTCATTCGTTTTTTATTTATTCATTTATTTATTCATTTTTTTCTTTCTTACTTTCGTTAGTTCGTTCGTTTGTTCGCTCGTTCGTTCGTTCGTTCATTCATTCATGTATTCATTCAATCAATCAATCATTCATTCGTTCAATCATTCGTTTTTTTATTCATTTTTTCTTTCTTTCTTACTTTCGTTCGTTCGCTCGTTCGTTCGTTCATTCATTCATTCATTCATTCATTCATTCATTTATTTATTTATTTATTCATTCATTCATTCATGTATTCGTTCATTCAATCAATCATTCATTCGTTCGTTCATTCGTTTTTTTATTTATTCATTTATTTATTCTTTCTTTCTTACTTTCGTTCGTTTGTTCGTTCGTTCGTTCATTCATTCATTCATGTATTCATTCATTCATTCATTCATTCATGTATTCATTCATTCAATCAATCATTCATTCGTTCGTTCATTCGTTCTTTATTTATTCATTCATTTTTTCTTTCTTACTTTCGTTCGTTTGTTCGCTTGTTCGTTCATTCATTCATTCATTCATTCATTCATTCATTCATTCATTCATGTATTCATTCAATCAATCAATCATTCACTCGTTCAATCATTCGTTTTTTTATTTATTCATTCATTTATTCATTTTTTCTTTCTTTCTGATTTTCGTTCGTTCGTTCATTTGTTCGTTTGTTCGTTCATTCATTCATTCATTCATTCATTCATTCATTCATTCATTCATTCATTCATTCATTCCTTCATTCATTTGATAAACACTGTGAACGCAACAACAAATTCAGATTTATCAAATTCAGTATCATTTTATTTGCGTTAAAACTTACTCGAAAACGTATATACATTCAGTTCTAGCAGTAGAAGGGTCATGCAGTGGGAAACGCACTAACATAAAATGTCAGGAGCAGCGCCAAGTGTATGCCTATACATACTTGTTATACGTTGTATTGCATGTATGTAGACCACATCAAATGAATAGACGATACAAAACAGCAGTGATACACTGTAGCGGTATTGAACAAATAACCCCCTGCCCTGCTGGGAAACATAACATCTGTTTTCCTATCCTTATACTACGAAGAGATAGTCAGCCAGCCGGTCTGCCAGTATATTTTGATTGCGCCTAGGCTTATAGTAAAATTATTAATTTGTTTCTGTATAATAACCTTTATCCTGCTAAGCTAATTTATTTAAATGTTCAACCACTTGAGGTTGTGTCTCGCTACCGCGATCCACAACCTCAAGTGGTTGAAAATTACTCATATTTGTTTATTGTGAGAGCAAACATTTACAAATCTTGATATTCAAACACACACTTCGTTCCCAATAACAGCGATTTAAGCGGCTAATAAAACCGATAAGAAACGACTATTGTCGTGATTAGCCTTTCAGACAAAGGGTTTAGACGAAATCATGAAAAATGACATATTCAATCAGAATAAAAGAGTAATGAGCTTTCATGTGAGATATCGTACTTTGTTATCAAAGCAGGTCATTTTTAGTCACTTTGAGGTGTGAATTGCACCTCAAAGTGAATAAAAAGAAAAGAAATAACTGTGTGCCAGAGGGTTGAATAGTACGTTTTAGAGGTCACTTGAATAAGCGAGTTTAAAAAATGATTAGTCTCAGATTAGACTGTGTGTTCACTCAGTTATTGACAAAATTTTACAGGCGTGAATTGCGAAGCGATGCAGTGTGATCGTGAACTAGGAAATGTAAAATTAGTTTGTGAGTACTTAGTGCAAAGGGTCATCCTCCCAGCTATGCATAAACCTATAATATATTGGTATGTCTAAGAATACATCTGGATCTTCTTAGATTATTTTGTCTGAAGGAGAATAAATTGTATTTGAAAAGTGGCAAACATTTTTAACAACGTTTTTACTTCTGTGGCATAAAATCTCGTTGAAAAACTACCTAAAAGAGCAATACCCAATTTCATAAAGACAGACAAAAGGTGTTATTAAAAATTTGCTTTATTTTTCGGTCATCAGCGAAGAAGAAATTGAAACTCTATTAAATAGACTCACATCAAGCAAAGTCACTGGAATTGACAGTTTACCTTCAAGTGGTCATTGCGTGTCCATTGTCTCATATTATAAATTTATCTTTACATTCTAGTCAAATTCCTGAAGATGTGAAAAATGCCAGGGTGGTACCACTCTATGAAAAAAAAGTAAACCTGCACCTGGAAACTACATACCTGTTTCCATTCTCAGTGTTACTTACAAAATTTTTGAGAGAATAGTGTAGTGTAGCAATCAGGTTTTAGACATTTCTTTTTACTGGTACTAGTCTTACTTTTCTTATGGATTATATACGTTCAGAAATGGATTTTGAAAATTATATCGACATGGTGATGATTGACTTTCAGAAAGCATTCGATACTGTTGACCTGTTGGTAAAATTCGATACTGTTGACTCTTGATAATGCAATAGCTTGGTTTGATGCATACTTGAGATATAGGATGCAGATTACTGATGTAGGTGGGATTTTCTCTGTCCCCAGGGCTGTTCCCTGTGGAGTATCAATCCTGAGGCCACTTTATTTGTTTTATATACGTCAACTATATGGGAGTATCTGTCTCCTGCAAACTAATATTCTATGCTGACGACTCTGTCCTGTCAGTATCAGGTAAACACATAAAATCCATTGAAAATTTTTGGAGGACAACTTGTTGTCTCTCAGCAACTGGCTGATTCACAAGTTGTCTATCCACCTAGGTAGAACTGAATCTATTTTATTTGGAACCAAACATATACTATCAAAGCATCCCAAATTAAATATTTTTTTTGTGGGAATAATGTAATAATGTAATAATGTAATTACATCAAAAACTGTAACAAGGTATCTTGGGGTAGATCTAGAGCAAACACTTAGCGACTGTGCTATTGTTGAAAACATTTTGAAAAAAAAGAAATCCACGATTTTTTTTTGTACAGACAGGCAAAATGTTTAAATACCAGATCTAGACACTTGTTAACATCAGTCTTAATTCTTTGTCATTTTCACTATGCCTGTTCAGCCTGGTACGGTGACCTTAAAAATCTGAAACATAAACTCCGAATTTTACAAAACTGTTTGCTCTTGAATTATCCCCCTGACACATTAAGACATCACACATTTTCTAAAAATGCAGTCGCTCCCAGTGATCAAAAAAAGATTTTCATTATTATGTTCATATTGAAGCTTAACACACAGCACTATATTTTATTCCTAAGGATCATAGACTCTTGTATAAAAAGTTTCGAGTGTTTGGTCCTAAGTTCAGCTGCTGGCTGCTCATAACTTGATCATCTGAGCCGTGAATTATTTCCTATGACTGTCCCATCTCACTGTCCTGTCATCAAACAAACAAGAGGATATTTATGTCACAGGAATCAAACATGGATCAAGAAACAAAATTAGACATTTAAACTTTACTGATGAGTTGAGAATGCTGTGGTGGTGGTAAACAATGCATTAGATATAATAGTGCATGTATATGAACTTCACATGAAATGGAATAACTACAAAGTGCCCTGCTGCAAGCGTTGAGGATTATGCTTCCACTGTATTAACCATTTAACCGCCGGTACCGAATATATTCGTTGTTTTTCATTTTTTATTAGCACATAAGGTACCACCTTTCGAACATGTTAAAAAGATTTTAAAATAAATAACCTCCAGTTTGTCAAATCTGAATAATTTTCACTCACTTGAAGTTGTGGACCGCGTCAGCGAGACACAACTTTAAATGGGTGAAAATTCCAATTGAATCATTTGGCGGTTAAAGGGTGAACTCTTACAGCGCTGAAATATTTTCATATGAGCCAGGGAGACCAAATGGTTTTTTTCAATTTGAAATTATCATGAATGTCTTAGTTAGCTCTTTCCACTTGACTTGAATACCTATGTTATTGGTCTAAAGCAATCATAAATACTTATACTCTTACAGTGCAGGGATGGACTTTAGACGTCAGTCCATCCCCACGCTGTAAGCAAGGTTCCTGCAGGTTTACTCTTCCTAGAAATAATGACTTATTGACTTTCTCACTTGTCATTTAATAAATATTTACTGACAAAAATAAACAAAGTAATACTTATGTATACCTATTTGTCGTATCTCAAATGCAAAATAACACCTAGTCCTGGAAGCATACTGTCTGCAGCTTTAGACAATAATGCTAGGTGACACTGACTTTAACAATAGCAGAAAACCAGTAGTTTTTGTTAGGACTGGCTGGCTGACGAACATACATCGAGTCCATATATAATGGCTGATTTTCTCATTTTGTAATGACTAACAAACAAATGAATTTATGACTTTAAGTCCTATTTGTCAATTTCATGACTAATAATGACTTTTATGACCTGCGGGAACCTTGGTAAGGGTCGTACCCGCTAGTTGTGTCTTGCTACCACGACCCCTAACTTCCAAGTGGATACCAAGAATGCACGACAATAGCTCGTCGCCATTATTGAACATCGGAAGTTATCGCGCACACAACGTTAAATTATTAATGTAAAATGCCAAAGATCACAATAAAAAACATGAAAAGTTATCGCGCATACAAGGTTAAATGATTGACGTAAACTCCGAAAAATTTCAATAAATCGGCCATTTTGAATTTTTTCAGCCATTATCGAATTTATTATGCTGATTAATTTGTAATGGAAATTTTCAAATCGCGAGTTTAATACGTCACAGATTCATCAATCTTCACTCCTAGCTTTGTCCGTCACTAGATATTCCTTTTCATTTGTAGACCAAGCGACTAATTAGGTTTAGAAAAGACAGCTGTGGAGGCTTTGTATTATCAGTAACTTCACAGATGAATATTTAGATCTGCAAAATCATATTCTGAAAACAGTTTTCAAAATAGTCAAAGCAGAAAACATCATAATATAAAACACTATACGTACACATTTTCAAGAGTCTAAGAAAGATGAGGTGGTTGTTATATCGTCCACCCCCGAATCACTCATGTCGTCTTTTGTACTCTCTGTACAACTAAATGCACACATCGATGGCTGTTGTCTACTGTTTGCATACTCCCAATGTTGTAATAAATAGTGGGCTGGGAGCACATATGTTAGTGGCAGGCAATGAAGCATTTAGTGAAGAGGGGGAATGATAGCGTTGAATAGAAGGTGTAGATCCAATAGCAGGATGAGTTAGATTATGTCTATCACAGAAGCGTGGAACTCGTATAATATCACAGTTAGATTTTCGAATACAGCTACAGCACAGAGATAAAATACAACAATGTTTCTCTCGTACCTCACAAAATAAAGCACACCCATCCTTATCTGGTGAATATAGCAAACGAGTTGAATTTAAGTGAAGTGTTAACAAAGGCTGGGGTGAAACAAACAACCACCGAAGACAACGCCTTAACCAACATAAAAATCTCTGTGTAAATGGTAATGTGTCAAAGAGGGGTAGAAAATAAAGCGATTCAGCCAATACAATACGTTGTCTCAGCATCAGACCAGCATGACAGCACATTGATCTGGTGTCGAGCAGATATATTTTATCAGCTGGCGTAGATGTTAATGAATGTGATGTGTTATAGCAGGTGAAGGGAAAGTGAAACGGCTCCTGAGCCGTACTGTACAGAGATGTGTACAACCAGGAGATGAGTGCTAGGTGAGGCAGCGTACTCGCACTGTACAAGGCTGGAACAGGCAAACCACAATGTACTTGTCAGTGTAATCTAATATTATCTATCTCACTATCTGTATTTACTATGTAGTCATTATCTATCATTATCATGTAATTGGTTAGTAGATCTATGAGACTAATAGAATATTTGATGTCATAAAGAGAAATTATAGATATGCATCTATAATCATAAAATTACATCTAGCTCTCTTCAAATCACAAACTATAGCCATACCCGATAATCCTACGTTCATATCTTGGTGAAAAATCATTTCATGTCTTGGTTTAAAAACATAATTATTTAAAGATTAACATTTGACGAGATGTAGTTGAAATCCTAGTAGAATATTGGGATGAAACATCAGGGGACTTATGTGAAGTTCATATACATGTACTATAGCAGATTTACTTCAGGCAAATTATTATCAGTTTAATATCACTAGAAAAATCCATTTTCACCACACCCATGATAAATCTCAGTTCTGCTATATTTTTTTACTCCTTTTAATCAGTTAATCAAATAATTCAAACAGAGACATATCTTTAATGAATATAAATATTTTTCGTCATTTGAAGCTGGAAATTGTATTTGAAATTACAGTTTTGAGAAGGACCAGCACAATTAATTAGCAAAAAACAACGTGATAAATGCAGTCCCACCTCACCATAGCAATATCTATGCATGCACACTCAATGACTTTTATTACAGAACATTTTTACTACACAGGAGATATAGTACTAGAGAAATTTCTTCCATGCCACCTTTCAACCTCAAATAAAAAATTTAAATGCCTTATTGAACATTCTCAAAATTACATTGCTTGAGATTTTTCAGTGTATTTTGTAATCTTTTCTATTCAACCTTTGTTTATTTGAAAATTGAAAAGTTAAAGTTGAAAATTCCAGCAAAAACATAAACATCAATGTTGTACCAGCATCTCCGATTCAGTCCCAGCATTGATATTTAAAATTTATGATAAATCTAATCAGACAGCGATAGGTCAATACACAGTCCAATTCAGTTAATAGATGAAGTTGTGTGTTACCTTTAGGGAGACTGCTGACTATCTCTGGTACATTAATCTCCCCAGTGAATGATGCTCCATCAGCAAGCTCACGTATCTCCAACTTTCGCGCCAGCTCAATACCCTAAACATGGTATACAGGAGTATTAAATGTAAAAATTAAATGTAGAATGCAGATAGTGAGCCAGAGTAATACATCTATATATTGTATGAGAAAAACTCTTGAATATCTAGAATTAACAGTGTTTTATCTAGGATTCAGAAGGGGCATGATGCAACAAATCCTGCATGACCAGCACTCAGTTTAGGCATTTCCAGTACCCCCTGCTAATTAAGAGTAGAAGCGGAACTTATAAGCATCGACAGTGATGACCAGTACATACACACCGTCACCAGGTATTACGTAATAGTTGTCACCGCACAACATCAGTGACTGTTCTACACAGACTAACAAGTCACAATCATCTGGGTGGGGTTGAAAGCAAGATGAAAATAATTCAAAGGGGCAAGGAATTTTCTTAATACTTTAGGGGCAACGTGGTGCTCATGTAGAGCGACATGACTCTCAAGAAGGGCAGAATAGTGCGGTGCCTTGTTGGAAATGGCTAACCATTGTTTAATTGTATCAGTCTATCGCTTACATCTTTAAAATGCGCTACAAATTCCTGTACGGCTGCTGGTGAGCTGAACATCGCTCTGAACGTTCTCCGGACAGGTTCATCAGTAGAGAAATCCAAAGCAGCCCACTCACAGTAACGTTTCTTGCTACATCTGCAAAAATTTGTGACATTATTTAAATCATCTTAAAAATATTATGATTCTAAAAATCATTTTGAACCTAGAAGCACTGATAGATTTTTATATAAACAGAGAGACAAAATTATCATAAATGTCTTAGTTAGCTCTTTCCACTTCATTTTTAATGGTCAACAAGTTGAATCAAAGTTATCGGGAATAAAATGAGTGTTTAAACTTAGATTTGCAAAAGTTTGGTTTCAAATTAAACAACGGGGACTAATTTTAACCCACTTGAAGTTGTGGGTCCGAGTACTTTTTAAATTGTTTTTATTATTATTATTATTATTATTATTCTACAGCCGTTTTTCAGAAAGTTAATGATGTAAATAATAATTACTTTTTCATGGTGTGGTCCAGACAAATTATGTGATTCAAAAGCAGTATTTCCTCATCATCGTGAACCTGAAGTCTTAAAGCTCCCGCCACATCATCGTCTTCACGAACTGTCAGTTCTCCTAGACCTACAGGCTGAAAATAAAGACAACCAGTAAAAGAACTGTCAGATCTCATAGACCTACAAGCTAAAAATAAGTACATGTACAACCAATAAATGTATCTATATCAAGCTCAATGCCGCAATATTCTATATTTGTTTTTGTTTCCCATTGCTTTATTTTATTGAATGACTTTATCTTGTGGTTAAAATATGCCTGGAAATTAGAGAAAACTAAGCTGACGAACCAAAAGATGCAGATGAAAAAACAGAGAACAAGATGATACTTGATGGGATAACTCCCGCATGAATATATTACAATCAGATAACAATGATCTGACAACTGATGTAAATTACATTTTGAAAATAGATCAGAAGATACACATACATAGTTAAGCTTTAAATTGCTACATTATAACATGAAAGTTGGGTCTCGATGCCGCGACTCACAAGTGGGTAAACACTTGAAGAATTTGAATCAAAATATATCCCAATCTGGCAAATTTACATGCACATTTTTCATTTTCACATTTTCTTGTTTGAGGGACAAATAAAATGGCTAAAACAGCTAAAGACGTGATTAGCACTTAACCCTTAAAAAGCTGAATTATTTTGTGTAAACCAAAGGGTTATTCTCAAGTTTAAATTGTCATAAATGCCATAGTTAGCTCTTTCCGTTTCATTTGAATACCTACGTTATGGGTCTTCGGCAATTAGAAATATTTTTACTCTTACAGTGCGGGGATCGACTTTAGTCATCAGAATCTGACGTATCAGACTTTAGACGTCAGAATCTGACGACTAAAGTCGATCCCTGCGCTGTAAGGGTTAAAGAGTTATATCTTGATCAGGCATGTGGGTGCTCATTGTACAAAAAAGGGGGGTCGGACGTTTTATGCATTCCCACATGCACATCTTACGACACAATTTGGCATAATTATTTCTAGGAATGTTTTTCATCTATAGTGACATGAGAGGACTATATTACCTTAGCTTCACCATTCTCAATATACTGTAGAGTAATACGTTACTGGAAGATAACGACATCATCGTCATCTTCATTCTCATCATCATCTTCGTCATTTTCCTCCTGTTCTTCTCGTACATCCACCGCCTCTCGTGTCTGGCTCTCGTCTCCCGCCTCACGTCCTGCTGATACGTCTCCTGCTCCAGCATCCTTCACTTTCTTAGGTGAACCTACAAGGGAAAAAATTAAAAAATTGTGAAAGTAGCTCATCTGAAACATGTGTTGCATATGACAGAAGAATTTCTAAAAGTAGATTATTAGACATGTTTTAAGTAATTTTGTTGAATTGATTCACTCACCTAAAGATCTCAGCTCCTGTTGACATTCCTCAAATATGATTTTGAATTGTTCAGCCAAGTCTCTGTTCTGTATAAAAAAAGCAATCAATACCATGATTTTGAAATATATTTATCTTCTCATACTACTGCATTTACTTCCTTTATACCCCGTTGATTACTCTGGGTATCACTCTTATACGACCACTTACCTTAAATTTGACAGCAAACTGTTGATGTTGTCCATCATTGCCTTCAGCGTAATCCATGGCATACCAGCACCATGCTGTCTCTGAGCTCATCATAGGCTTCAGCTGCATGTCTAGAGTTAACGAGTGATTACAGGCCAGCTTGAAAACCTGCTCTCTTCTCAACAACACTCGGTAACGACCTAAACAGATACAGCACATCACATTAAAAATATTTTGACACTAGACAGTTAGAGACGTCGAACCTCTGCCACTCAACATAGGGTGACGTCGCATAATCCCCTTTGCAACGTGATTTTGTATTGTGGATCAGGGTCGTAATTCAGATCACCCCCGAAATTTATTGGATTGTTCCTTGGCCTGAGACACAAATCTGCATCCAGATCGTAATCAGGATTATCCACTAAATTTAATGAATTGCTTCTTGGCCCTTGACACATCTCTGGTAAAATTTCATCCAAATATATTCATTACTTTGTAAGTATGTAATCCTGCCGACGGACAGAGAAACAAGTAAACCAACTTGACAAAAAACATGACCTCCTTATGTCGGCTTTAAAAAAAAAACAATTGAATTCTTAACACTTAACATAAGTGCCAAGTCGCTAGTGCGCTAGTCATTTAACATGCTAAAAGGTGTAAAAATTGATAATTATCAGGCTTAGAGATCAAAAGCTTTAAATACAGCAAAGTCCGAGGTCTACACTGTATTCCAGTAACAAATGCTGTATTTTCTCATACCCCACCCAAAATAAATCATGTTTACATGTTGTTATAGTTTTGAAATACACATAGTTATTACCATTTTCTTTGTGTTTTAGCAGCTTCATTTCACCGAGGCCTCTCTCCTTCCACTGGTTGTTGTCAAAACGATATAGCTTTGCTCGGTGACAAAACACCGCTTCTTCCTCTTCCTCTCCTGTTTTCACCTGGAGGAGAACATTCAGCAATATGACTTATGTTTAATCTCATACATACATACATACATAAATACATACATACCATAATCTGATGTTAGTTAGAATCTGACCAAACCCCTCAGTAATCATGGTAATAATTAGAATAGCCTAATATTTGAAAAACCAGCATCCAGGGCTCACACATCGCACAGATGCCAACATTTAGGCACTTTCAAGGGCCACATGAACATTTGTTAACCCTTACAACCCTGAAATATTTGTGTGTAAAGCAGGAAGAACACTCAAAATTTGAAATCATCATAAATGGCTAAGTTAGCTCTTTCCGCTTCATTTGAATACATATGTTATGGGTCTACGGGCATTATAAATATTTTAGTTCTTTCAGCGCAGGAACCAGCTTTATACATCAGCATCTGACGTCTACAGACGTATAAGGACGTTCCCTGGGCTGAAAGGGTTAATGACCAACTCAAACTGCGAGAGCAACAATAATGAGTACAGAACAATTTTATAGCAACTTAATACATATAAAATAGCACATATCACTGTGGTATTTTCCAATGTGCATCCTTTGTTAAAATTCTAATACAATTTGATCAATATAGTTTTCATGACGTTGAATAATTGTTGTAGAATTCAAGGTTTTCAGGATGTTCAAGAAGCTGTACAAACACTGAATATTATACAAACAAATTACCCCTGGCAACGCTGAAATATGTTTGTGTCAACCATCGAGACCTAAGGTTTTTTGTTCAATTTGAAAAAATCATAAATGTTTTAGTTTTAGCCATGTTATGGGTCTACGGCCATTGACTAATTCTGACGTCTGAAGACGGTCTCTGCGCTGAAAGGGTTAGAATGGGTTGAAAATCAATTCTATTCAGTTTGAGGGTTTAACCCTTGAAACTCTGAATAGTTTTTTAAAAACCATGGAAACCAAAGTGTCTTTTTCATTTTGAAATCATCATAAATGTCTTAGCTCTTTCCGATTCATTTGAATAACTATGTCTGCGACCATTATTAATATGTTTACTCTTAACCTCTCCACTACCATACATGACAGAAATTTCTGTCGTCATGCTTCATGTTACATAACCATACATGACGGAAATTTCCGTCTGATCTGATTTACTATAGTTACACCAGGATCCCTTGATCCTGGCATGCACTTCGACCTGGAAGTGAAGTGGTTAAAGTGCGGGGAGAGACTTCAGACGTCAGAATCTGACGTCTACAGACGTCAGAAATTCGATCCCCGCACTGTAAGGGTTAACATATAAAATACATGTGAGGAGTGACCAACCTGTACTTAGTGTAGCAATGAACGTTAACTAAAAAAAAATATTTGACTATGGTTCAACATTTTTAATCCAGAGAAAGAAACTTATCTGAAAATTATTGGAATCTGAAAAAAATGTAATTGTCATAGGATTGACAGTCCCAATATCGTACCCAAAAAAACATAATCTCTGTATCTTATTATATTTTTTTATAAATACCTCAACTTCTGGTAGAGACACCAGAGGCTCAAAATGTATGTCAGGTCCAGTCTCGACATCTTCTTCAGAGTTTGTGCTGTCGTTGTCATCTTAAAATACAGGAAAATACAATTAAGATTTTCAAACATGTAGACGGATAGTAATAATATGTATATCTAATTATGAAGTGATGGCATAATTTACAGTTCCAGATAAAATAGCAAACAAAACCTTGAAGCCCCCAATTATCACTCACATAATATTTCATCATAGAAATTATTTAGATCAGTCAAACATAGTTTTAAATCTTACTGCCGCATCACACGTTTCAGCTTTCAAAAGGTTTTACTAAAGTGCCAATAAAACGTATTTAAACAATTAAAGTCGAGAAAGATGCTCGCAGAGATAAAAATAATTCTTACCTGTTTTATGTCCGAAGGCAAAGCTACCACTGCCTTTAGCAGCAACGCTGGCAAAGTCAGATGAGGGTTTTGTACTCGCACTGCTACCAGCACCAAAAAATGATGCAACATCTTTGTCTACAGTAGATTCTACAATAAAAAGTTTAATTTGTTTGTGATTACTGTACCATAAAACCTGAAAAGGTGTTTTAGAAATAACCAGAATCGAATTAACTCTCATAACCCTGCTACATATCTTGACTTCAATTCAAGGTGAGAATGATAAAGACATTGACATTATTATCAATGTAATCTGATGATTTTTGTTCACGTAGGTGGACATTTTGGCCACAAATACTTCAAAGTGAAAAAAAGGAGAAGAAATACACTGAACTGCTTGTATCTATTTGTCATCCATTTAATCAAATTTTTTGTATCCGTTTTTCATTCATTTAAAGCTTGAATTGCTAACACAATTTCCAGCTTCAAATAAAGAAAAAAAAGATAACTCCTTATTGAAAGTAGACACCTTTCGAATTGAAAAAAAAAGAATAAAAGGACATCTCCCACAAATTATTTTAGCAATTTCAGTGGTGTTTTATTCGGATTGAAACTCTCTTGAAGCCGTATAAATACATGGTCCTAGCAGCATAAGTATTGACACTTGACCGAAGCCACGCAGTCATTAAGATACAGGTTTAACCTTTTCAGTGCGGTGACTGTCTTTATACCTCAGAGTCTGACGTCTGTAGACCACTGATTCTGAAGAATAAAAACAGTCAGCACTCTGGAAGAATTAAAAAAATTATAAGGGCTAAGAAATCAAGACATTTTTGATGATTTCACATTGAAAACAACCTTTTTGGTCTCCATGGTTTATACAAAAATAATTCAGTGTTGAAAGGGTTGATAATTCACAATGGTACTTTTAATATTAGCACAGATCAGGTTACGTCAGCCAAAGCTGAACTGCACAGATATCAAAACATGTAGTTTGATGGTAAACATTCAGTTTTATATTTACTAGATTTAAAAAAATTCAGAATATTGAGTCTAATATAAAATTAGAACCTTTTATTATCATATGTAAGCGTCACTGGCAGGTGAAAGAACAAAAGTTATGAGCAGCTAACCTGGTTTAGTTTCGGCAGGGGCTGGTACCACAGCGACGGGAGTGACAGCTTCTGAAAAATACGTCAATTATTATTACCTGTATACTTCAGATGACATGTAAATAAATAGAAAATGTGGAAGGTTTTTAATGAGTTGTACATAATTTATAACATATTGTAAACTGTAATGTATTTGACCATGCCACAATGACAATTGGTTTGGTCAGTGGTACATAATGTTTTAATGTAAATTCATCCTCAGAAAGTGCAATTATGTGCAGAATATTGATTAACTCTTTTAAAACATTGCACATAAAATATATTAAGAATGTGAAACTTTTATAACATGTTACTATTAGGAAAGATCTCCACAACCAAATAATACACTGTGGTTAATGAAGTTGAGGGGCATATAAACCATATAAACAGCCAAAGAGTAATGAGCAGTTTAACAGCTCTTTCAGCTTCATTTCAATACCTATGTCATTGGTCTATTTTACTCTTCAGTGCAAAGACAGACTTTATATGTCAGAATCTATAGATGTCAGATTCCGTCGTCTAAAGCCGGATACCGTGCTGAAAGGGTTCATGAACTGAGTTGAGCAGCAGAGAAACTGCCATTGAGTAGTCAACATTTTAACCTTTACACTGCTGCATACAATTTGCAACATCTGTGGTTGCGCACTAAGTAATAACTGGCACGTTTTCTAAAAAAAAATCTGATGAACAACTGATACAAACTGATTCAAAATCAATTTTTTTTTAGAATTTACTGGGCAACTAGAGCAGGGTACCCTCATGGATCTGAAAATGAAATTCTATGACTTTTCCATGACTTTCCATTACTATTTTTTAGGCATTCCATGACTTTGTAACCGAAAAGAAAAATGTATATTTAGAACTGCACAGCCTCCACCACCATAGCAGTCCGATCTATACCCACATTATAAAGCAGATCCGTAACCAGCGGGTGTCGGGGAGTTTCTTACTTTTAACATCATCATCTAAAATATTTTATAGCTATAGATGGACTGTCATTTTCAAAGTGTACACATTTTTCACAAAGGAAATGTGAGAAATTTGTGAAAATTCAAAATACCACAACTTCTTGCCAAATTTTCATTTCCCATGACTTTTCCGGCCTGGATTTTATTTTTTCATTTTCCATGGTTTTCCATGTCCGTGGAAACCCTGTAGAGTCGCCCACATCAGGCGGAGCCCGATGTATTTGGGCGACTATAGTTGCCCATAGCAGTGTAAGGGTTAACAGGTCTAGGTTGCATCTATACTAGCACTAGGTTTGATAAAACAAATTAAAATAGAATCCGAATCAGCTTCAAATTTGTATTTTCAGGTAAAACGGGGTCAGCGAAAAATATTAATGTTAAACAGTTTCTGCAGTGTCATGATTGGTGAACCACAAGGATTAACCCTTTAAGCCCTCACGATGCATTAAAGCATCATTTTACATCACTGTATTCAGACTTACTTTCCTACAACTAGGGGTTTTATGATAAATATTTTCTTGAAAATGTTCTACCAATACATGGCAATTTTTTTTAATTTTCACCCACTTTAGGTCATCTTCATCCACTACAAGTCGAGAATTGCGGAAGCAATTCGCGGCTTGTAGTGGATGAGATGACAATGGTAAATTCAGGCTCGAAAGGGTTAAAAAAGTTTTAGAAGCTGCCAGAAGCTGCTGATAGACTTAGGCTACTGGGTTATCACTGATTTCCAGCCCTGGTTTACCTGTCAAGTCTTTATCTTCTAGAAGTAGTCTTCTCAGTAAACCTGAAGCATCTCCTTCCTCCGAATCAGAATGCACCGCTTCAAAGATAACTTTGAACTTGCTAGCCAACTCTGGTGTTTTGAATCGTATAGCAAACAGTTCATGTGATAGTGTACCCTCAGCATAGTCATCAGCGTGCCAGGTGTAAACTTTACCCTGTCCTGTGGCTAGAGGTGTCAGCATCATGCCAGGCTGGATTCTGTGATTCAGACAAGTCTTCAGCACCTGTACACAATAATAATGATCATCAGTCAAATCTTTCCAACACTTTATCTTTTTGTCCATTGTCCGCTAAAACCGTATATGCCTTCAAGCATATATGGCGCTGGAACCATATATAAGGTGTTTCAGATCAATATAAATATCACTGAATTTGATAAAACAGTTTTTGGTACTTGCTTAGTTAATCCAAAAATCTAATATTGGAGAAGTCTATTTTTTCTTTTAAAATATAAATATTTTTCATCATTTGAAGCTGGAATTGCGTTACCAATTCCAGCTTTAAATGAATGAAAAACAGAAACAACCAATTTAGCAGGACAAGGGTTAAAATTAAATGCCACTGAAATTGATAAAATAGCTTATTTCTGTATAGTTTAAGTAAATATAGAAGTTGAATGTATAGCTTATATTATTTTATGTATTTTTTGTCATTTGAAACTGAAGACAGCACAACACCCAGGAATACTGTGGATCTGGTAATTTTCCTATATTTAAATTATCGCGAATTTGTAATTTTTTACGAATTATCGATTTTGATGATAGGGAGGGCTCCTAATAATCATTTTCGTGAGATTCTCAAATTCGCGTATTAGTCCTCCTCGCGAAAATCAAAACCTCACGAATATGACCAGATTTACAGTATTGCGATGGATTACAACTTTTTCTATTAACTCTTGTACCACTGAATTGTTTTTGTCTATTCTCATTCATTTGAAGCTGGAATAGCTAATGCAAATCCCAGCTTCAATTGACGAAAAAATACGTTAATTTATGAAAATATACATATGGAAAATAAGTGTGATTTTCACTGACTTTAAATTGTATTTCTTATATTTACTTTGCACTTTAAGGGCTAATTTCAAAAGAAAAACATAGAGCATCATAATATGATCTCACCTGTTCTCTCCGCATCAGTACTCTGAAGGTAGATGACGTCTGATTATGCAGAATCTTAACTTCACCGACTCCCCGATCTCTCCACTCATTATCTATGTGTCTGTATAACTTAGCTCGATTACTAAACAACACTTGTTCATCTTCCTCTCCCGTTCTCACGTCTACTTTCTCAGGCAGAGTCACAATAGGTTCAAAGTAGATGTCTGGCTCCTCTCCTTCCTGGTTAATATAATATTCTGGTGATTGAGGCGACTGTGGAGTTTTTACTGGTGATTTTGTCGGAGTAAGTCCAGAAAAGACAAATTGACGCAGACCAAATTTATCACCAGCATCCTTGTCATTCTTTGGGGTAAGAACATTGGGTTTAGCTGTGATAGACAAATCTTGTGCTTTGTCAGATACTGAAAATGAAAATCCCGAGGGCTGTGATACAGGAGCGTTTCCAAATGTAAAGCTACCACCTACGGGGGCCTCATCTGCTACTGGCTTCTCAGAACCAAAACTGAAAGATGGTTTGGACTCTGGAACAGTATTGCTTTCTGCTGCTCCAAAGTTAAAACCAGGTTTTTTTAACGAGAATGAAGGTTTATCCGGTTCTGCAGCAGGTGCTGTTGTTGTTGAGTCTGGTTTGGTGCTAGCGTCTGTGGCAGATGTGACAGGATCAAACCTAAAGCCGCCCGAACTAGGTGATTGAAATGATGCAGGTGGTTTAAAAGGCTTTACTGTCTGGGAAGCAGCTGAACCAAAATTTGAAGATGAACCAAATGTAGGAACACCAGATTCTTTAGGAGCAGCCAAGTCACCAAACGATGGAGCTGTCTGAGAAGAACCAAATAGAGAAGGAGAGCCAAATGTAGGAGCAACAGCATCTTTAGGAGGCGCTGTTACCCCACCAAATGATACGCCAGGCTGCGATGGAGCTGAACCAAACAGTGATGGTGAACCAAATGATGGAGCACCGGCTTTAGGAGCTGTGGCCCCACCAAACGAGAATCCTCCTCCTGTCTGTATTTTGATATTTTGAGCAGCAGCTGAGGGTGTGGATGATGATGACACTGTTTGAGACTGCACATTAGCTCCGGGTTTAGGAGTTTCACAACTGACACAAAAAACAGAGTCTTCATTGTTCTTCACTAAACATGTATCACACTCCCACTGTCCTGTTTTCATTCTAAATTGTTCTGCCAAAGAATTTTTGCTAACAGGGGTTTGAGTAGCCAGCTTAGCGGCAGCCGTGGCCTTAGGTGATGCCACTTTTTCTGCAGGTTTGGCTGTTTCACAACATGTACATTTTGTATCACTAGCATAATTCCTGACTAGACAAGCAGAGCATTCCCATTCACCTTCCTTAATGACAAACTTGCTGGCCAGAGAACCTTTACCCGTCACAACAGGGATTTGAGTAGCCAGCTTAGCAGCACGGGTAGAGGGAACCTCAGGAGATTGTGCCTTGTCCACTGGCTTTAGCGTTTCACAGCATTTACACTTTGTGTCTCCAGCAGTGTTTCTGATTAGGCAAGCCGAACAGTCCCATTCACCAGGCTTGATAGCAAACTTAGTCGCCAGACTTTGATTACCAGGTTTTGTGGCAGTAGATGTTTGTTTTCTTGTAGAGCACGACACACATTGATCTGTATCTGAAACATTAGTAGCTTTACATTTCTCACATGTCCACGATCCTTCACCCCGCTTTATTAAACCTAATAGGATGCTGTCACTTGCTGGCTTGGAAGGAGAATCTGTCTTAGCTTGATCAGTTTTGCCGATATCCTCGATACATTTCTCAAAAACAGATTTGAATTCATTCGCCACTTCATCGTTTTTAAATTTTGCAGCCAGATGCTCATGTTTCATTTCCTCTTCTGAATAATCAGGAGCTAACCAGCACCAGGCATTATTGGAAGATGACAACGGGAGCAGCTTCATGTCTTTACTGATAACATGATTAGCACAAAGCTTTAGAACCTGCTCTCGTCTCATCAAAATGCGGCATTTGGCAGTCTCCCTGTGCCGAAGAATTTTAATTTCACCAACGCCTCGCTCTTTCCACTGCTTAGTCTCTGCATCATGCCTGAAAAGTTTGGATCGAGCACCAAACAGTTTCTCTTCGTCCTCTTCGCTGGTACGGAGATCAACAACTTCTGGCAGTTCCACTATGGGCATAAACTCAACATCGGGCTCATATTCGCCAGGTTCATGATCGTCATCACTGTCTTTAACTGGACTCTTTACAAAACTCTTTCCAGGTGAGGATTGTCGCCCTCCACCAGTAGTCGAATCAAATAGTGTCTTACCTTCATTATCAAAAGCACTAAAACCTTCCTGCTTCTTGGTTGTAGATTTATCTGCAGCTTTGGCCACTGAAGCAAAAGTTGTGGTATCATTATTGGCTGTTTTGGATTCAAAAGGCTTTCCTGTTTGGGAAGCAGATGAACCAAATACTGAAGGTGAACCAAGTGTAGGAACACCAGATTCTTTAGGAGGAGCGACGCCACCAAAAGACGCCGCTGTCTGAGAGGAACCAAATAGAGAAGCAGAGCCAAATGTAGGAACAACAGCATCTTCAGGAGGAGGAGCCACGCCACTAAGAAACGCCGCTGTCTGAGAGGAAGATGAACCAAATGCAGAAGGAGACGCAAATTTAGGAACAACTACATCTTTAGGAGGAGCAGCCACGCCACCAAGAGACACCGCTGTCTGAGGGGAAGATGAACCAAATAGAGAAGGAGAGCCACATTTAAGAGCAACAACATCTTTAGAAGGAGCAGCCACGCCTCCAAGAAACGCCGCTGTCTGAGGGGAAGATGAACCAAATGGAGAAGGAGAGGCAAATTTAGGAGCAACAGCATCTTTAGGAAGAGGAGCCACGCCACTAAGAAACGCCGCTGTCTGAGAGGAAGACGAACCAAATGAAAAAGGAGACGCAAATTTAGGAGCAACTACATCTTTAGGAGGAGCAGCCACGCCACCAAGAGACACCGCTGTCTGAGGGGAAAATGAACCAAATAGAGAAGGAGAGCCACATTTAAGAGCAACAACATCTTTAGGAGGAGCAGCCACGCCTCCAAGAAACGCCGCTGTCTGAGGGGAAGATGAACCAAATGGAGAAGGAGAGGCAAATTTAGGAGCAACAGCATCTTTAGGAGGAGCAGCCACGCAACGAAGAGACGCCGCTGTCTGAGAGGAAGATGAACCAAATAGAGAAGGAGGGCCAGATGTAGGAGCAACATGTTTTTTAGGAGGAGCAGCCACGCCACCAAGAGACGCCGCTGTGTGAGAGGAAGATGAACCAAATTGAGAAGGAGAGCCAGATGTAAAAGGAGAAGGCTCTGTGGCTTCAAAGCATGACGCCGCTGTCTGAGGAGCTGAACTAAACAATGAAGGTGAACCAAATGTAGGAGCACCAGTTTCTTTAGGAGCTGTGGCCGCACCAAAAGAGAATTCTCCTCCGGTTTTTATTTTGGTATTTTGAGCTGAAGCTGACGACACTTTATATTTAAATGTAGCTTTCGTTTGCTGTTGCTGCTGGTGTTTTTGCTGCTGCTGCTGCTTCTTCTGCTTCTGCTGTTTTTCTCTGTCTTCTTTAAGATACTTGTTTTCAGTCTCAAGCCTTGACACATCACCCTGGAACAAATTTGCTCCGATCATACACGTATATATGCAAATGTGAGACATATGATCTAACAAAGATCAACGGAAGGTAGGATGTAAATTTACTACAGTGGATGTATTAAGTCTGGCTCCAGTTACAACATTTATTTCAACAGGCAATACTCACTAACGTAACGTAACTTTATCAATTTCAAATATTAACCCTTACAACGCTGAAGTTTATAAACCATGGACAACAAAGGGGATTTGTCAATTTAAACTCATCAAGAATGTTTTAGTTAGCTCTTTCCGCTTCATTTCATTACCTATGTTATGGGTCTATTGTATCGGTATATAATATTATAAATATTTTACTCTTTCAGTGCGGGGATTGACTTTAGACGTCAGAATCTGATGTCTATGGACGTCTAAAGTTGGAAATGGAAAACATATCATGATAACATGATAAGCTTACCTGTAACTTTTGTATACTTTTATGACTGTCCTTGAGTTGTAATATGAGTTCTAGAACAACCACATTATCATTGCGAGACTCTGGAGTATCACGAACTAGCTTTAGCGGGCTTCGACCGGTCTGTAAGTGTAATTAGACATGAAATTATTTTGTAAGTGTATTTTAACATAAAATAAAATTTTAGATGCAAGGCCGCATGGGAACCCTTAAGGCCTGGCTTACTGATTTAAACCAGCTTGAAGCCTATATTTATCGTATGTTCAGCCCGGTAATAGATGAGAGGGGCATGGCGCAATGGTTAGAGTATCTGGTAGGACAGAGATGGCAATGTGTACGATAATTTCAATGCGCCGAAACGACTGCAGGACTGTATACTCCCCGGGAGTTGAAATGACACATGAATGAACAGGTCCAGTGACCAGGGGGTAAAATGTAAAGTCCGATGATAGGTCTTCAGACTTGATATCAGACTATAAAAAACCTGCACCTTTACCTTTAGTAGGATACCGCAATTTAATCTTATTCTTGAATCATTGGTACAGCTACAACAAAAGACTTTTGTATGTATCTGCATTAGACATGTTAGAGGGTGATATATCATGATTACGTATACCTGCAACTCCTGTATAGTTGTTTGGCAATCCTTAACTTGTGACATCAGTTCTCTGGTCTGTAAATGACAAAAGGGACATCAAATTAATTAGCGATCCATCATCTAAGGACACATTCCGTTAGATTTGAGAGGTCTGGCTTCTTAACAAGCTTAAGGCCAGGTGCCGTTTTCTGATACAAGTTGCAATATATCGCAGGATTTTGATTGGTCAAGTTGGCCATTTCGACCAATCAGAAGCATACGATATATTTTAGCTTTTACGAGAACATAGGCCCAGTTTTGAGAGTCTGCGATAACAGTAAATCACATGATCAAAAAATTCTGTGAGATATTTAGCCCATTAACACAGGCAGCGATTTTGATTGGCAAGGTACAGTTAATCGAGTGTTATTTTAGCCAAAAATCGCATCTGTATCAATCAGACATTATCCCGCGATAAAGCAGTTTATTGTCTTTTGTCAAATGCAAATCGCATCTCTACAATAAGTAGTGTCGATTTTGGCGTGATATTGTTATCACACGATATACAGTTCATCGCTGACTGTGTATACTGGCCTTAGTGTAAACTAAGTAGATCATTTCTTCGGGCTTCTCCTGCAGTAAATGTAGGATGTCACATTTTTCTTGAAACATTACTACAACCAAACATGCTAAGTAGCAAAAAATAACAAAATAAATAACAACATTAGGGCGAAAACAAAACTGTTCCTGTCACCCATACTTGATGTAAAAACATACATGATGGAATGAAACTCAAGTTCAAATTGGTGAGAGCTGGAATAGTAACTTGTTGTTTGAAGAGGTAACATTCGTAATACGTTAAATATATATATGAAAAAATCTCCATCAGAGAGAAATATATCATTATTACATATACCTGCAACTCTTGCATAGTTGTTTGACAGTCCTTCACTTGCGACATGAGTTCTTTGATCTGTAAATGACAAAAGGGACGTCAAATTAATAAGGGATACAGTGACACATTCCGCCAAATTTTGAGATCAGACTTTCGGACTAGCCAATCATGCTTATGCAAACCAACTAGATCATTTATTTGGATCTCGCTTAGTAGTAAATGTAGCATGTCGCACTTTTTCGTAAAGCATTAGTAGCCTACAGCTTAAAATGACAATAAATAATAAAATAGACCGAAAACAAAAGTACATCTAACACCCATGCTTGATGGAATAGAAGAAAACTAATCATGTGTTCACAAAATAAAACATTGATGGGATGATCGAGGTGGTTAGAGCTGTAAAAGTGACTTGCCCAGCGTTTAAAAGAAATTAAATGAATGGGGTTTCAGGCCACTTTTGTGTAGGCCTACATATAGGCTAAACTGGGCCAGGAGAACCTGCTGAGGATGGTGAGATGAATGAGATGACACTGACCTCCTGAGGCAGGATTCGAAATTTGAGCCCTGTTGATCTGAGGCCGAGCACGCTACCTCGCAGTCACGGAGGTTCCGCACAATATTGAATCTTTACGAGTGAGCGGAGAAGAAACATTTTGTTTTTTTGAAACTTGAAGGTCAGAGTGGGGTTCGAAGCCGCAATCTCCGACATTCCAAGCAGGCAGCTTTAACCACTGCACCAGGGCCCTGCCAGGATTTAAAGTAGTTAGCAAATGCCACCCTCCACAAAATAGTGGAGGGCGAGATCCTTGTAACTACGCTTAAAGGGGATTATCATGATTATAGATTAATGCACGTAGCTTTCGTCGTTCTGTGCGCTATTATATGAATATAATATAATGTTACGACAATATAAGCAAATAATCCAAAGAAAGAAAAGACAATACCAGCAAGCCAAACTTAGTGAGCTGGAAAATAGAAGAACGGAAGATCCTAATTCCTATTGGAAATTCTGGAAATATTTAAATCCTAGAAATGTTACTACAGGGCCTACTTTGGCAGACTTTGTGAAATACTTTGAACAACAAGTCTACCCACCACATGTGAATTATTTTGATTATGAACACATGAATAATATTTTAAAGCAAGTTATTTCATTTCAACATAATGTAGAGCACGATAAATCTAATATGACACAGTTCCTAAACAGTCCCATAACTGCAGAAGAAATTAAAAAGGCAATTCAAAAGTTGAAATGCAAGAAAGCAGCGGGTGTAGATGGTATTTCTGCCGAATTTTACAAATATGGATGTAATGAACTATTGCCAGCATTAGAATTGCTGTTCAATACCATTCTTACAAATGGGGAATATCCATCTAGATGGGCTACCGGTATAATCCACCCTGTCTACAAAAAGGGGGGACCATGGTGTTCCAGATAATTACAGGAAAATCACAGTCATGCCGTGTATTGGGAAACTATTTGAATCTATACTTAATAACAGACTCTCATTTAAAAACGAAGTGTGTAATGATAATGATCCCTATCAAGCTGGTTTTAAAAGCAATTCGCGAACTACGGACAATATATTCATACTATGTGCCATCATAGATAAACAAAGGTGTCTTTCTAAACCCCTGTATACATGCTTTGTCGATTTCACAAAAGCATTTGACTATATTGATAGAACAGCATTATACTACAAATTATTGAACAGGGGGATAGACGGCAATTTGCTAAACGTAATAAGAAGCATGTTTTCTAAAGCAGAGTGTCGTGTAAATCGGACTCGCGTATCAGTGACATATTAAAAAGCGAATATGGGGTTCTACAAGGCGGTATGCTCAGTCCCAAACTATTCACGGAATTTTTACAAGACATATCCGCAACATTTGACCAAGATCAAGGTATCCCTGTGGACACCTTACTAATGGTATATCTGTTATTTGCAGATGACCTTGTCCTTTTTTCAGAATCTGCTGAGGGATTACAAAAACAGCTAACTGCTCTGTATTTATATGCTTCCCTTTGGCATATCATAGTAAGCATTCCTAAAACAAAAGTTCTAATCTTTAATGAGCGTTACACAAAAGTACACGGAAGCTTCCACTATGGTGATAACATTATAGAAAAAGCTGAACAATATAAATACCTGGGTGTGGTGTATAGCACCAAGTCTGCTAATAACGTGTTAAAAGAAACTTTTTCTCATCTTGCTTCCCAAGCTGGGAAAGCAATTTTTTCTCTACGTAAACAGTCCCGTCCTGTGGTCGGTAAATTGTCACCCACTATTGCGTTCAAGGCATTTGATTGTCAAATATTGCCCATACTAGAATATGGAAGTGATATATGGTACACAGGCGATGATGATAACGATCTGGAAAAAATCCATTTAAAATTTATTAAATCTACACTTGGAGTTAGCAAGCAAACACCTACACCTGCAATATATGGGGACACGGGACGATTTCCACTGATCATCCGACAACACATAAAAGCCGTAAAATATTGGTGTAGAATTCTAAAACTATCTCAGAGCCATCCAGTCAGAAATGCCTACAATATGCTTCTTGAGCTAGATGGCATTGGCTTCACGAATTGGTGTTCCCGTATTCGCTCTGTCCTCGAACGAGCCGGGCTTGATCAAATTTGGGAATCACAGAATATTGGGGATACAAATAAATTCATGCTTTTATTTAAAGAATCAATTGTTAGAATATTTACACAGCAGTGGAGAAAAGATATTGAGAGTTCGAGTAAGCTGCGCACATATGCATTAGTAAAAAAATATTTCTGTGTTGAACCATATATCTTACACACAAGGGGTAACCATCTCATAACATCAATGGCGAGATACCGAATGAGCTCACATGATCTAAATATAGAAAGAGGACGATACAATAATCCAATCACTCCAATAAACCAGCGAATATGCACAAGGTGTGAATTAAACGAAATTGACGACGAAATACATCTTCTTCTCCACTGTAACGCTATGAATAATGAACGCAAAATCTTGTTTAACTCTGTAACCGCAACTATCAATATACAGCCGACAAATGAAATGTTTCTACAAATTATGACATCTAGAGACATAACAGTGGTGAAGTCACTAGCGCAATTTATCTATGGTTGTTTTAAACAAATTAATTGTCAAAAACACCGAGTATAATAAATCAAAGTCACCTATCGCTATATTATCCATATTATCATGCCTTCATGATCTGACTTGGGTATTATCACATATCAGGACGGCTGTTGCTCTCGGATCTTATTATTTGGCTTTTTAGGGCCGGTTAGGGACGTTTCCGTCGCCTTTGCTATCAGACGAGGTGGGGCCTTATGGAGGATTTCAGAGTTTCTAAGTCAACTGATTTTATCTATGAAGTCGGGAATGTTTTTCTTCGATTGCAACTCCGAGTATGTGGTACTAACTAGGTCGTGAGTGAAATGGTATGAAATAAACAATATAGTGAATTAAAATAAGCTGTAATGTGCGAGGGCCATATAGGCAATAAATCACTAGTTAATTAAATAAACTTTAACGTTATTGTGTGAGTGCCATGTGAGTGCCTGCGTGAATGGCACACATAATTATTATCCGTAATTGTCATTGTTATTACATCACTAAGTCTGCAACACACGATAATATGGATGGTTCTGATGCTATACTTTGTTGGCAGTCGACGAACCACAATGTCCGACTTTTGTTAGTATGTATATATTGTGTTTCGGTAGTAGTACTGTTATTACGTTGTTAAGTTTACACCACTAGTCAATATCAGGGAATCTCCGAGTTCATAGCGACTGTGCTTGCATGGTCACATGGCTCGGAGCTACCTGTTTCGCGGATTGCCACATTAATTGTACTGCTTTATATTATATATACATATATATATATTTTAAATACCATATAATTTTTACCATTGTCTTATTTCATACTCCAGTTACTGTAGCATAATTATGCACTTGTATATAGTTTTGGTTTCTACGCTTTCCAGAGTGTCTTTTTTGCTACTATATATAATTAGTATGTTATACATAGTAGCTATTTTATCTCTGGTTTTGGTGCGGGAAACAAAATGATAGACCCCCATGTTATCTTGGCTATGCCTTTTAATTTTATTTTAAGAAGTAGTCATTTACATTACCGAAATACCCAGTTTTTATTATGGCAATGCCACCTAACATGATTTTAGTTGTTTATCATACCATGTATATTGTCATTTATGATTTTAACAAACTAACATTCTTGTATATACATGTACATATATCTCTCTTATTACTATGACAAATAAGTCTGTAATGACTTTTATTTCTGTCAATAAAATATATGTCTGTCTGTCTGCTACTACTCCCGCCACCACATCACTGTGATTTTTAAAATCTTGGTCATTGATGTCAAGTGTTATCTCCAATATTTTAAAAATCTTGTATTGATTGTTCTAATAAAAATGAAAAAAAAAAGAATATAATAGGGACCGGCGGTTAAAGGGTTAATTCGGTTGGTGAAACCGGGCCCTGGTCTAATGCTGGCCCACCGTCTGCGATGCTATCCCAGCATAATGCCATCATCGCGTTAAAAAAAACTTAAAGCGATAAATGAATATAATAAATACAACTTTAAATTTTCGCCCATTTGAAATTGTGTCTTGCTAACGCGACCCACAACGCCAAGTGGGTGAAAATTACTGATATTTGTTTAATTCAAGACCAAACATTTGCAATGACATAAGATATATTGATATAACATAACTAAAACCTTAGTAATTTTAGTCTTTCCGTCGTAATTCTATACTGTTTAGGTCTGCATGTCCTGTCCTCAGTCACTTGATGTAATGTTATGCGTAAGATGGGTGTATATATCCGTGCGTAGGGCCGGTGTAGCCGTTTCAGCATACCGGGGAGTAGCCTACGTTCAAACTAGTTTCAGCTTATCGGGGGGTACTTTTACACTAGTTTCAACGTACCCCCCCTCCCCCTCGGTACGCTGAAACTAGAAAAAGACCAGTTTCACGTTACCTCCCCTAGTTTCAGATTACCCCCGGGGGTACGTTAAAGCTAGTTTCAGCGTACCGGGGGTACGTTGAAACTAGTTTCAAATTACCCCCCCCCCCCCCAGTATTTTGAGGCTGAAAAATCCACTTTTAATTTACTCCTATTTCTGACATTTTAAGTACTGTTAGACCTAGATTAAAGAGGGTCGCCGCGATTCGTTGAGTAGGCCTACACTATGAAACCACATCAAGGTCAGAGTTTAACCCTTTAACCGCCAAACTATTTCATTGGAATTTTAACCCACTTGAAGTGACTGACAATTATTCAGATTTTGTGAAATAGTGTTGTTTGATGTTTATCTTCAAAACATGTTCAAAAGCTGACATTTATTGTACTATAATAAAATGAATAAACGAATATAATTAGGACCGGCGGTTAAAAGGTTAACGTTACAGTTTTTGACATGTGCTCTCTATTTTTTATCCGACGGCAAGTTGGTTTGATGTTAGATTACTGCCATTGTGTATGTTGTAAGCATGCGGCAAGGTAGGCCCCTATGTGGGTATTTGTTATTATTTGATTACTGAAAATAATTCTATAGGCCTACAAAAATAGAAAATTTTATTGGCACTAGTCTTCAAAACAGGTGCGGAAACATGGCCAACGTTACATCTGTATTAGATAAATCTTTAGATAACAACGTCTATGATAAATGATAAACAGAGCGAAAATATTTATTCGTCGGTTGCCCCAGCGATCAAAGGGTTATAAAGAAATTAAAATGTTTTAAGACCTCGTGCTAGCGATTTTTCTCGTTAGTTACCAGAGAGGGTTATTTATGATAACATAATTATTTGATTAGTTGCCCTGATAATCAAAGGTTTTTTTATAGTTGTGGAAATTAAAGTGTCTCCAATACATGTACCAATGCCATGTGATGAAAGTATAAAATATTATAATAATGGCTATTATTGAAAGTTAACCAGTAAAATTGAGGGGGTAATTTGAAATTAAAGGTGGTAACCTGAACAGGGGGGTAATCTGAAACTGTTACACTGGGCCCATCCCACAAATAATCTTAAAATTAAGATCAACTTATCTTCCTCTTATTTGCATTAGAAAAGTTAAGATCCTCTCAACCTGTTAACTTTTCTAATGCAAATAAGAGGAAGTACTGGTGCACGTTGGTTATATGGCTATGGTCAAGTGGTCATAGGCCTATGGCTATATGTGTGGGTACATGAAGTATCACTATAATTTAGTCTTATATGATTGCCAGCTATTCAATGGAAAATCTGTGACGTGACGTAACAATAGCCTAGTGCTCGAACGTGGATTTTTTTTATGATTGAATGAATATGACAATGCTCAGTGGCACAGCCAAATATTTCAGTCAGCAATATATCTGCATATATAGGATATATCAGGGTGGAGTTACAGATTATTTGGGTAACTCACAACTGGTGGGTACCAAGACTAATATGTATTGATAAATAGGCCTCATATATCATCCTATCGTTTATAAATTCATTGTTATTGTGCTTTTTAGAGACACGTGCAATCTCATTATGTCCAAATATAATCGTTTGCTGAATGATCAACAATGGGAAGAGTAAACAATACAAAAATACCGTGTAAGCACTCAACGTACACACCTCGGCTGATGCAGTGACGCAAAATGTCCACACATATGACGCAACTGCTTCCAATGCCAATAATCGAAGATCAATGATAAAATCGAGATGGCCGCGCTATAGCCTCGGTTTGGATCGCACATGAAACGCACAATGCCAATAGACTCGCAGACCCCGAAAACCTACATATGCCAGGTTTCAAGGCATTTATATAACTGAAAATAAGAACGATTTATTAAAATTGATAAACAACCAAAATGACCGCCGCGTAGCCTCGTTTTCGGTCTCACATGAAAACGGACAATGCAAATAGACTCGCAGCCCCCGAGAACCTATTTATCCCATTTTTCACGGAAATTAAAAAAAAAGTTCTAAAAAATTAGTTGCCAGCTGGCGGCCATTTTGATTGTCGGTGGAAAGCTGAAAATCTAATCAGGTCATCTCCATACTCATGGGTAGCTTCACATAAAAAATTGAGATATCCAATAATGAGTTTTCAAGTTATCGCGTTAACAATAATTTTTTTAATCCTTGACCTTTGACCTATGACCTTAGGTAAATAAAAATTGCCGAGGGGTTGATTGATTGTATGAATATGTGGGGATAGCGTGGGCACCCTATTCAATAACGCCACACCGTTACCAAAAGCTGAACTATTTAGTTGGGACTCCTGTTTACTGACGATCGAAGACTGTTTCCAACATAAGCATGACCTCATTTGACTACGGCCACAGTGGTGTCTATTTCTGCCCTAATATTTAAGTAAGAAGATCCAAACCTTACCGTTTTACTTATAATTAATTGATTGTACTGAGCACATAAATATCTCGCTGTGTGACATATTTGGAATGAATAAAAACACCTCATTTTACAGCAGATTTTTTAGTTTGTCGGCATGAATGACATCGGAGTAAATCTATAATATCTTTACTATGACTCGATGAAATACCTCCCCTTGAAATAGTATAAAATATCGAATTATTATCTCCACAAAGATACGTTTTTGGTATCAATGTTTTTTGTGAAGTATTTTAATCCAGGCCCAGGAAAACAGTGGTTACAAATGTATACATAAACACTTGTTGACTGTACAGGAACGCTTATAATCAGAAGGGATAATATACATTTCGTTGTTAACTGTGCATGTCTCGCTCAAAATTGTGGATTTCATTCATCAGTGCATTTATACAAATATCACAGTTTCAAGTGGATGAAAAGAAAAAATATTTTCATAACTTGATGTTTAAGCACACACTCAAATGCTGATAAAATGTTGGACCACCGTCTACAACGCTGACCAATCATTGAACCTATATTGTTTTAACGAGTTGAGTTTGTTTGGAACAGAGGTTCATCACGTACTAACCCAGCAGACACAATAGTTGAATCAATGTAGGTTTAACGTTGGTCTAACGTCGTAGACGGTGGACCTACATTAACCAACACCAATATTAACCAACATTGATTCAATTTTTTGTGCCTGCAGTGGTTAAAGCTGCCTGCTTGGAAAATCGGAGATCGCAGGTGCGAACCCAATTCTGGCCTCCAAGTTTCCTTGCGCACTCGTAAAAATTCAATATTGCGGGGAGCCTCCATGACCGACAGGTAGCGTGCTCGACCTCAGACCTTTCGAATCCTGTGTCTTGAGGGCAGTGTCATCTCATTCATCTCACCATCCTCAGGAGGTTCTCCAGACCCAGTTTAGCCTATATGTGCACAAAGGTGGCCTAAAACCCCCGAAACACAGCGGGAATTCTAGTTTTGCTGACCCACTTGTCTCCCATTAGCATTCTAATTTGGCGTATATTCTTTAAATTTGCGACTTTCATCTTCCCATAAATTCCGACGTCACTCGGGTGAAGATTAATATCTATATATCTATAGAAGTAATTGTGTAGGCCCACTTGATTTATTTGGTTATAGGGTGTGACTGAATTAGGACACCCTATTACTGAATTAGGCCTCTGTGACCGATTAAGGGACCTTTGAGCTTTTATCGGGTCCCAATTCAGTCATATTTTTCAGCAGCGTTTTAAGTGAATAAAATGACTTCTCCCGGCTTCACGGCGCTAGTAGACCTTCTGGCGATCATCAACAGGAAGCAGCTCGCCAGTGAGCTGATCTCTCTGTGTCCACAATTCTCTGGCAAAAAGACCATGTTGCCGTATTCTGGCATTTATATTAGCAGTAGAAAGAGCCAGATTGAGTTCACTTATGGAGCCTCCTTCTGGGATCAAATGTAGAAGTTCTAGCCCAATCACTTGAATGGCTTTTTCAGCTACACGGTTTTTATTTGGGTTTTTCACGTTGCCAATTTCCAGCCTAATTCCGTGTTTCATTTGCTAAGCTGGTAAATCCTGCAGCCCCATCAACTCTGATGGTGATCCCTGCATCACCAAGACAGCGGAGTTCTGAGCAGAGCGTGAGTAGAGCAGTACGAAGGGCAGAGTTGGGGTCAATTCCGGAATTGAATGGGAATTGAGCTCAATTCAGCTCAATTCCTGACTCAGTTCCAGGAATTGGACTAGGAATTGGAATTGAAAAAAAGGAATTGGAATTGAATTGGAATTGACAAAAAATGCCCGGAATTGATAAAGGAATTGACTTTTTTTTATCCATGTTTATTTTTTAAGCGCTATTAAACGCATGAGTGATCATCAATTTTGTCATTGCAGTAGAATTTTACCTGATCTATGTCAATTGATATGTGTATTATAATAATAATAATAAACTTATACTAAAAGGTTTATTAAAGTTATGTAAAAATACTCATTTAAATAACTTATGGCCATCAAGATTAAATAAGACTGTGATGTGTAACTAAATAATAGTTGTAACAAGATTGCCCCTGCTAAGTTGGAGCAATTCAATCTAACTAGCAAAGATTGGTGTGTTCGTATATACTTGTTATTTGTTACTTGTTGCTACTATACACCCTTGATTTACTCCCGCGGACTGATGTAACCAGCCGGTAACAGTTTTGCCGAGTAGTGCGACTCATGACAACTCAACCAGTGTCAACACCTACTGTAAAGTGTTAGAGAATCACCATCGAGTGGCTGAATTATCATCAAAATGAGACGCCGAGCCGTAGGTTTTATCTTGGGCCGTCATCGGAAACGACGGGCCAACATTTTATCAACATTGGGTCAGTGTTTCGTGTTTGCTGGCTTAAAGTTCTGGAAATAATTGTACTATTATTTTATTAATGCTTTCCTTATATATTCGCGCAAGGATGATCAAACTGTTTAACTATCACTTTTGTGTCACTTAACAGCATTTTTTAACATTAGTATTTAAAAAGTAATGCTTGTCTCATGGGCATAATTTTAGTTCTCGTATTTGTTATATTTTTGTCATTTGGAGGTCTACAGTTTATAAAACAATCACGAGTCATGATTAGACTTAGGTGAACTTAGCCTTAGAAGATAACTATCGGTTGTCCTTCGAGTTTGTAGAACAAAAGCAATATCGGAACCTTGAAACGAAGGCGTTTCCAATAGATGTTGAGCCAATGCTGATTTAATATTGGGAAAGCGCTGAAGACGGTGGATCAACATTAAGCAACATTGGGTTACCATCCAGTGTTAGTAGGAAGGAAGTTATGCAACGTAGCCAAGCGCTCTAATTGACCCTTTGATTACTTCGCTAATATGCCTTTTGTGCCCTAGAGGTTATCCTGATATATTTTCTTAGAGTATATTTATTCGCCACACTCTAGAATTAGATGTTAAAAAATAGTATAATCGGGAAATAAATAATGTGAATAATTGCATCAATTGAAATACAACAATAGATCCTACGTTGGTTTATTTTTAATACGAGTTTATTTGAGTGATGTGTGGGTCGACACGCCGTAGCCACCACAGGGTCAGACTTATCAGAGTTTCAAGTAGCACGGCTTGTCGCGAAACATTGTGTTAATTACACTGCCGTGTTGATGGCAATTGTGGCGTAACAGTTAGTCTATAGAAATAACACGCTCACATCCGCGTCCACACAAGTACAACTCCGTCATCAGGTATTAAAGATGTACTCCACCCTACTAATATTGAAGTTTAGTAAGTGTAACATGTTTAAATATGTTTACAAGATAATAAATAAAATGTATTTTATTTTATATCACGTGTTATTATTATTTTATATCAAGTTATTATACAGCTGTTCTATGTGTATCAAAAGTCTCATTCTTGGGTAGAATTGATAAGGAATTGACTTTTTAGGAATTGGAATTGAATTTTCTCAAAACCAAAGGAATTGGAATTGACTCAGGAATTGATAAAAAGGAATTGGAATGGAATTTGGAATTGATAAAAAGGAATTGACCCCAACTCTGACGAAGGGTATCACGCTTTTCATCTGCAATGATTATAGTCTTTGTGTAGCAGCTCACGGTATCACGAAGAACCAAGATACACTGTCGGTAACGACGCATTACATCAGCTGCAAATGCACTACCCATGTCAAGAGCAAAGAAAAAATCTTGTAACTAAGCGCTTCATTTGATGTTGGGTTAGGTAATCAAAGCGGAGATGAATGGCTGTGAGCAGTCCATTCAATACACCACGTGGAACAACAATACGATCACGTGCAGGCTGGAAGGGGATATTCTCTGGCACAATAAGGACACCATCAGGGGCAATTGAAACACATCTCAAGTAACGGCTTCTCCGTAAATCAGGGTAGTCTAGTTGAGTTGCTAACCATGTTGCTTTACTAGTGAATGGCATTTTGGCCCGACCATCAATAATGTCGGCCACAGTAATACTGAGTAGGCCCTACAACGGATTCTTCCTCAGCAGTGATAAATTTGCAAATCTGGCAGGTTTGATAAATGCACTTCAGGGGATTCCGAATAGCATAATCAGATGGTAAGTTTGCTTGACCAGCTATATGACGGACACGAGCCTGAAATCGGCTAACCGTGGACAGAAATGAGGTAACTCGTGAGCTGGCTGAGAATTCACCACGACAAAGTTTCATGTAAGCCTGGACACATGGTTTGATATCAGTAAGTATTTGGGCAGGCTGTTAACTCTGGATAATATAGGGTGAAAAGTGCTTAACAGCGGAGGTGACACAAAGTGCCTCGACTTCACACGATAGCCATGGTACCTAATGCTTACGTAATCTGGAATTTAAAAATCAAACTAAAAGAAGCTTTTGATCTCAAAGAAGATACATATATAGTAGCTCCGATGCCTCCAACTTTCACAGATCCATCGGTGACAATCCATAAGAAATCATCAGGGCGTGGTAAGTGAATAGTTTTATTGTCCTTTAGAGCTTGTTGTGCCCTGCGGAAAGCTTCTATTTGTTCTTCAGAACATGTTATGCGTTCAGCGTAACCTTTCAATACTTTGCTGAGAAATTTGTAGGAGCCAATAAAGGAGCGGAGTGAGCTAACAGGGTTTGGAGGCTCCACGGCCGTTAATGCACAGATGCGATGCGGACTAGCATGTAACGTACGATTACACCAGACCCAACCAAGGATGTTGGCCGTTTGTGGACAGATGATAGTTTTAGATGCTGAGAGACGTGGGTTGTTATCTTGCAAGACATCAAGAACGCGAGCTCAGTTGCTATAAACACGAATACCCTTGAAAGGAGTAGCTACGCCACAAAATTTTCTGGAGGTAGACTGTTTGCTATTCCAGTATATGCTGACCCACGGTACGAAGCGTGCAGAAATTGATTTTATGGTGTTTTCAACCATTTTCGAGTATGCTGAATCCAATGCCGAGCGGTGCCAAGCTCAACTATTTATGCAAAGGCTCGAATTTCACGATTTAAAATTGGCCTCGAAAATCGCTCGAAAATCTCTCAAAAACAAAGGTTTCAGCCAGTACAAGGCATATTTATGCCTGCTTTATATGTGACCCACGGTATGAGGCGTGCAAAAATTAATTTTACAATGTTTTTCACCTTTTTCGAGTATGCTGAATCTAATGCCGAGCGGTGCTAAGCTCAACTATTTATGCAAAGGCTCGAATTTTATGATTTAAGGTTGGCCCCGAAAAACACTCAACAAGAACACTGACGAAGGGGCCAAAAGGAATCTGATCCAATATACGGCCCATATATATGCTTGCTTTATAAATTTTAAACTATTTTCGAGTATGCTTAATATAATGCTGAGCGGTGCTAAGTTCAACTATTCATACAAAAGCTCAAATTTTGCAATTTTAGGGCATGTTTGATCAAATGCCGAACGGTGCCAAGCTTAGAAATTATTATAAATGCTCCAAAATTTCGATTCAAAAGAAGCCCTAAAAATTTGGAAAATTGCTATAAATATGTGCGCTCGACGACTACATGCATGACTCAGTGATACATCTTGAACTCTTTATGTTTTTCACAATTATGTAGGAATTACTCAAAGATGCAATTTTAAGCAATGATATATATTATTAGGCGACAAATAAGTAGAAAATATTCTCCATAATGAATGTAATAAATGGTACAATGGCGTAAATCTCTAACACCTTCAACAAAACGCATGCGCATGTTGTGTTTCAAATTGATTTCATTTTAGAATGTAATAAAATATAATTATGGTAATATAATACAACAACAAACATAGTTATGCATGTTTTTGAAGCAGCACTCTACTTTGTGTATTATATTATCTTATTACTTGATATTACGACAAAACCAAATGATAATCTATGATGACAGAGTGCACGTCAGTCTCTATCGAAAACATCTAATAATAACCACAAACATATATTTTATGGTAAAAATGTTGACTATATGCCCACACCCGTAACAAAACAACATCTGAGCCGTGGTGGAATACACTTAAACGATAAGGGACAACAAAAACTGACTGCGGCTATGGCTGAAGTTTTCAACAACCATGCAGCAACCGGTCAGTCTTTTCATATACCAACCATCATAACAAGGACATAGCAAACGTGAACACTGAGGTTATAAATGATCAGGTCGGTGAAATACGCGTTCTGTCATGGAACATAAATGGCTTAGGTAACAAACTGGCAGATCCTGATCTTTTAGCATTTATTCGTGAATACGATATAATATTTTTAACTGAAACAATGAAAAGTAATGATTACACATTGGTATTACCCGGGTATCAGTTCCATCATGTGAGTAGAACATTTAAACATAAAAATGCTTCAAGAGCTTCTGGTGGTATTGGAATACTAGTAGCCAACAAATTTGAAAAACATACTAGAATAGACTCGACCTATGATCATCTGGTATGGTTAACTATAACTACAGAATACTATCAGAAAAACAGTAAAATCGGCTGTGCCTATATACCACCAGAAAACTCTACATATGTTGGTCTAAGAAATGATTATTTTACTATGTTAGAGGAGGAAGTGGCTAGATATACAGAAAGTCACCATATAATATTATGTGGTGACTTTAATAGTAGAACTGGCCGCGCTCCAGATTACGATAATAATATCAATGTTTTAAATGAACGCTGTAATGAGGACGGAGTCATTAACAAATATGGACGATCTCTGCTAAATTTTTGTATAAACACCGAGCTTAAAATAGCCAATGGTCGAATGTTTGATGATAAAGGTATCGGCCGCTATACATACTACTAGCCCATGGGAGCAAGTACTATTGATTATATGATACTAAGAGAAGATTATATGATCAGTAAATTTAAAGTTCCACCGAAATTAGTAGAATCGGATCATTGTCCTATAAAATTCCATATTGTCAATTCAAAATTGAAAGAGTTAAGCTCTGCAGAAATAAACATACATATTAATGACTCATCACCATGTTCCGATGTTTATATATGGCAAGATGAAAAAAAGATAGAGTACCAAGCATCTCTTCGAAATGAACAGACATGTATTGCGTTTGAAGAAATGCTGTGTGCCGCAGCTGAAGGTTGTAGTAGCGATAATCTATGTGATATTTTCAATGGTATGCTAGAAAATGCATTATCCCCGTTATTTCTAAAGAAGCAGCATAAATCAAAATGTAGGAAAAACATAAAAAATAACTTTCCTTCAAACCCTTGGTATGATAAAGAATGTAAATCTCTAAAACAAGTTTTAAATAATATTGCTAAAGATAAGAAGTTTAACACACGTCAAAGTGAATATAATATAATGTTACGCCAATATAAACAATTAATCCAGAAAAAGAAAAGACATTACCAAGAAGTCAAACTTAGTCAGCTTGAAAATATGAGAACAGAAGATCCAAATTCCTACTGGAAATTTTGGAAAACATTAAAACCTAGAAATTCAACCAAAGGTCCTACCCTGTCACAATTTGTGAAATATTTTGAAGAACAAGTCTACCCTCCTCATGTTGACTATTTTGACTACGATCACATGAATAATATAACGAAGCTAGTTAAATCATCCCCAAATGATATTAATGAGAAGGTAGAAAATGGACAATCCGATTTGTTACAGTTCTTAAACAGCCCCATAACTATAGACGAAATTCAAAAAGCAATTAGAAAGTTAAAATGCAAAAAAGCGGCAGGCATAGATGGTATTCCTGCGGAATTTTACAAGCATGGTAGTAATGAACTCTTACCAGCACTAGTTTTACTGTTTAATACCATTATAGCCAATGGAGAATATCCATCAAGTTGGGCCACTGGTATAATTCATCCTGTTCACAAAAAAGCTGCCCATAATGTGCCCGATAACTACAGGAAAGTTACAGTAATGCCATGCATTGGGAAATTATTTGAATCTGTACTTAATAACAGACTGTCTTTTAAAAATGATGTATGCTATGATAATGATCCCTTTCAAGCCGGCTTTAGAAGTAACTCCCGGACGACTGATAATATATTTATACTATGTGCCATTATAGATAAGCAAAGGTGTCTTTCAAAGCCCCTGTATACATGTTTTGTTGATTTTACAAAAGCATTTGACTATATTGACAGATCAGCACTGTACTATAAATTACTGAGCAGAGGAATAGACGGCAATTTTTTAAATGTAATAAAGAGTATGTTCTCTAAAGCTGAGTGCCGTGTAAAATGGGATTCATGCATCAGCGAGATATTAAAAAGCGAATTTGGTGTACTGCAAGGTGGTATGCTCAGCCCCAAATTATTTACAGAATTTCTGCAGGATATATCCAAATCATTTGATCAAGGTGAGGGTATCCCCGTAGACACTTTATTAATTGTATACTTGTTATTTGCAGACGACCTTGTCCTTTTTTCAGATTCTGCAAATGGATTGCAAAAGCAATTAACTGCCCTGTATAAGTATGCTTCTCTGTGGCATATAATAGTCAGCATTCCTAAAACAAAAGTTCTCATATTTAACAAACGTCATACGTCAGAATGTAACAGCTTCTATTATGGTGATGACATAATAGAAAAAAATGAAAAATATAAATACCTTGGGGTTGTATATAGCACTAAATATCCTACGAATGTATTGAAAGAAACGTTTCTCCATCTCGCTTCCCAAGCTGGTAAAGCAGTTTTTTCTCTACACAAGCAATCTCGTCCCGTAGTCGGTAAATTGTCACCTGTTATTGCATTCAAGGTTTTTGATTGTCAAATACTGCCCATATTAGAGTATGCAAGTGATATATGGTATACCGGTGATAGTGTTAACGATTTGGAAAAAATACATCCAAAATTTATTAAATCAACGCTGGGTGTTAGAAAGCAAACACCCACTCCTGCAATTTATGGTGACACAGGACGGTTTCCATTGATTATCAGGCAACATATTAAAGCTGTAAAATATTGGTGTAGAATTCTAGACCTATCTCAGAACCACCCTGTCAGAAATGCCTACAATATGCTACTAGAGCTAGATGGCACTGGATTCACAAACTGGTGCTCGCGTATTCGGTCTGTCCTTGAACTAACCGGGCTAGACCAAGCTTGGGAGACGCAGCACATTGGCAATACAAATAAATTCATTAGTCCATGGGCCAGATAGGGTTACCGTGCACCCCCCCCCCCAGGACAGTCTGAGACCAAGTTTTTTTTTGCTCCTTGGACCTCCCCCGATATCAAAAGTCGATGCCATCAAAAAAAAGTTGGGATGAACTACCTGTTTTGGGCCATTTTCAAAATGGCCGCCATCGAAATCTGGAAATCACGTTTTGTGCCATAACTTGAGTTCTGCGGCAGTTAGAGTCACAAAATTGGTGTCTATGTATATGTTTTTGGGGGTGAGGAATCCAATTTTGCCAATAAAAAATGTTTCTGTCTTGTGGAAAATTTATAAACAGCTATTCAAACGTATTTTTCGTGCATTTTTGAACATTTTTTGTGTTAGTCCATGGGACAGAAAGGGTTACTGTGCACCCTCCACCTTTGAAAGTCTGAGACCAAGTTTTTTTTGCTCATTAGACCTCCCCCAATATTAAAAGTCGATGCCATCAAATAAAAGTCGGATGAACCACATATTTTAGGCCATTTCAAAATGGCCGCCATTGAAATTTGGAAATCACGTTTTGTGCCATAACTTGAGTTCTAAGGCAGTTAGAGTTACAATATTGATGTCTATGCATATGTTTTTGGGGGCGAGGAATTCAATTATGCAAATAAAAAATAATTCTGTCTTGTGGAAAGTTAATAAACAGCTATTCAAACGTATTTTTCGTGCATTTTCGGTCATTTTTTGTGTTAGTCCATGGGCCAGATAGGGTTACTGGGCACCCCCCACCCATGAAAGTCTGAGACCAAGTTTTTTTGCTCGTTAAACCTCCCCTAATATCAAAAGTCGATGCCATCAAATACAAATCGGATGGACTACCTATTTTAGGCCATTTCAAAATGGCCGCCATTGACATTTGGAAATCACGTTTTGTGCCATAACTTGAGTTCTAATGCAGTTAGAGTCACAAACTTGGTGTCTATACATATGTTTTTGGGGATGAAGAATCCAATTATCCCAATAAAAAATATTCCTGTCTTGTAGATAATTCATAAACTGGTAAATAAACGTATTTTTCGTGTATTCACGGTCATTTTTGTGTATTTTAGTGCGAACACAGAAAAACTAACCTTAAAATATAACTTGGTGACTGTTCTATAAACCAATTAGAATTACATGTAATCTTCATCCATATTAGATCTGACCAGCAGCTGAGTAGAATATTTCCTTCATTGCAAAAAAACAGTACTTCTACACAAGATCATATCGCCACTTTAAAATTTAAAACGGCAGATACGCCCTTTGAATTCCAAGGGGAAAATTTAGTTATTGACAATCATTCTTATGTATTGCACACTCATTTCACCAGTTTATCTAACATACATTTAAAAACATAATTTCTAACATAATAGTTGCCGTGTTATCAAATTATTATGGTGGTGACAGCAGAAATGGTGGTAAAGTCCTTGTTCCACCAGAATATGAAACACATTTGCACTACCATAGAACATAAAATAAACATATAATCAGCTACTGATTATTTAAACCTAATCCTCATCACTGTAACTTTCAGCTACTGCACTGTCATCAGACAACACTTCTCCCTCTGACGAACTTGCTACATCGTCATCACTTTCTAATGTATCATCTTCCTTTGCTATATCTATTGGGATAATTGGACCTTGACACCAGACGGGCACAAGTTTCTCATTGTTTTCAGTCCATCCGTGACCATTAATTGCTAAATGAATATATGGCTGAGGAATATGGGCTAATTTCCAAATTCCAGTCTGATAATTTACTCGTCTAATATGCTGAGACAATGTATTTCTACATAGTGGAAAATGGCTGAAGTCAATATTGCTCACTTCTGCTGCAAGATAGAGTAGCCTTTGAATGTGCTGGTTGTATCTTGTCCAGGATGTGAGTGATGCATCAGTCCCAAGTGATTTAAGCAGTACTCTGGTCATACAAGATGACAATGCTTCCTTCCATGTTATGTCAAACAACACCAGCAACTATTATCTCATTGCACGTGCAATATTTGACAGCATACCAAGGAGTAGCGATATTATCTTTAGCACAGAAGGCTCGATTAAGCAAATGGAGAGACAGATGCTTGGTACCAGTGATGCATTGATCATAAGTGGGCCATTGCAGAAAAGCCAGCTGATTGGAAGACATTTCTGATGAACAGTGAGAACAAATCACAGTTAGTTGATGTTATGAAGGATGTTTGGTGCTCTCATGATTTAGCTCCAAAACTTGCATAGAAAAAATTAATAACTGTCCCTCATGGTAACTGCTACCTTCTTGCGTCTGAAGATGGAACAACAGTTAATAAAACTGAGATTACATCATTGTTCTCAAATCAAAAAGAAACTGTTACTGTCTCTATGCACAAGAGAAGGCTATGATACAGTTCGCATTCGCAGTTCTGACAGTGATGTGTTTTTCATATTGCTGCACAATGCTTTCAAGTTAGACATCACTATTTTGTTTGATACTGGCTCAGACAACACAAGAAGGCTTCTGATTGTAATTCACATATCCAACAATGTTGGAAGCTCTGCACTGCATTTCTGTCTCTTTGCGCATTCACGCGTGGGGAAAATTAAACCAATAAAACTGAGTCAGAAGACAGTGAGATTTCAAGATGTAAATTAACTTGATGTTTGGCATATCTCTGATGACATGGTGATCGACCTAGAAGAGTTTACATGTGCCATCTATGGAAAAAGTCGTCATAAGAGTGTACATGATCTTCGCTACTCTATTTTGAAGTAGAAGTGCATTAATCTCGAGCGCAATATTGACCTCAGCCAATTTACACCATGTAGAGAGACATTGTCTCAGCATATTAGACGAGTAAATCAGACTGGAATTTGGAAATTAGCCCATATTCCTAAGCCAAATATTCCTCTGGCAATTAATGGTCACGTATAGACTGAAAACAATGGGAAACTTGTGCCCATCTTGTGTCAAGGTCCAATTATCCCAATAGACATAGCAGAGGAAGATGATACATTAGAAAGTGATGACGATGTAGCAGGTTCATCAGAGGAAGAAGTGATGTCTGATGACAGTGCAGTAGCTGAAAGTGACAGTGATGAGGATTAGGTCTAGCTAATCAGTAGCTTACGATATGTTTATTTTATGTTCTATGGTAGTGCAAACTCATTTCATATTCTGGTGGAACAAGGACTTTACCACCGCTTTACCACCATTTCTGCTGTCACCACTATAAGATTTTGATGACATGGCAACTATTATGTTAGAAACTCTGTTTTTAAATGGGTGTTAGATAAACTGGTGAAATGAGTGTGCAATACATAAGAATGACTGTCAATAACAAAATCTTCCCCTTGGAATTGAAAGGGTGTATCTACCGTTTTAAATTTTAAAGTGGCTATATGATCTTGTGTGAAAGTATTGGAAGGAAATATTCTACTCAGCTGCTGGTCACTTATAATATGGATGAAGATTACATGTACTTCTAGTAGGTTCATGGAACAGTCACCACTTTGTTATTTTAATATTTTCTACACTAAGTTTTTTTTCATTTATCATGCTAGTCATAAGCAAAGTTTAATTTTTATTTACAATTTTCAACACTGTTATACTCATTATTCACGGAATAAAATAACACTAGTTACAAGTTTTATTTTAAGGTTAGTTTTTTTCTGAGTGCGCACTAAAATACACAAAAATGACCAAAAATACATGAAAAATACGTTTATCTAACTGTTTATAAATTATTTACAGGACAGAAATATTTTGCCATATTATTATTGCCATAATTGAATTCCTCGCCCCCAAAAACATATGTATAGGCACCAATTTTGTGACTCTAACTGCCTTAGAACTCAAGTTATGGCACAAAACGTGATTTCCAAATTTCAATGGCGGCCATTTAGAAATGGCCTAAAATAGGTAGTCCATCCGACTTTTATTTGATGGCATCGACTTTTAATATTGGGGGGGGTCTAATGAGCAAAACAAACTTGGTCTCAGACTTTCAAGGGTGGAGGGTGCACAGTAACCCTCTCTGTCCCATGGACTAGCACAACAAATGACCAAAAATGCACGAAAAATACGTTGGAATAGCTGTTTATAAATTTTCCACAAGACAAAAACATTTTTTATTGGCAAAATTGGATTCCTCACCCCCAAAAACATATACATAGACACCAATTTTGTGACTCTAACTGCCTTAGAACTCAAGTTATGGCACAAAAGGTGATTTCCAGATTTCGATGGCGGCCATTTTGAAAATGGCCCAAAACAGGTAGTCCATCCCAACTTTTTTTTGATGGCATCGACTTTTGATATCCGGGGAGGTCCAATAAACAATAAAAACTTGGTCTCAGACTGTCCTGGGGGGGGGGGTGCACGGTAACCCTATCTGGCCCATGGACTACATGCTTTCCTTTAAAGATTCAATTGTTAGAATATTTACACAGCGGTGGAGACAAGATATTGAGAGTTCAAGTAAGCTGCGCACATATTCATTAGTGAAAAAATCTTTGTGTGGGGAACCATACATCTTAAACATAAAGGGGAACCACCTCATAACAGCAATGGCGAGATATAGAATGAGCTCACATGATTTAAAAATAGAGAGAGGACGATTCAATAATCCAATAACTCCAATAAACCAACGAATATGCACAAGGTGTGAATCAAACGAAATTGACGACGAAATACACCTTCTTCTCCACTGTAATGCCATGAACAATGAACGCGAAATCTTGCTTAATTCTATAGCCGGAATTATCAATATGCAACCAACAAATGATATTTTTCTACGAATTATGACATCTAGAGACATAACAGTGGTGAAGTCGCTAGCAAAATTTATCTATGGTTGTTTTAAACAAATTAAGGGTTAAAATATTGAGTATGATAAATGTAAATTCATCTTCAAGCTGAAATATTTTGTATGTGTGTCCTGACTAGCATGATTAATTATTATCATTATTATCGTTTTAACGTTACATTTTTATGTAGAACAATCACAAGTCACCTGTCGCTATATTATCCATATTATCATGCCTTCATGATCTGACTTGGGTATTACCACATATCAGGACGGCTGTTGCTCTCGGATCTTATTATTTGGCTTTTTAGGGCCGGTTAGGGACGTTTCCGTCGCCTTTGTTATCAGACGAGGTGGGGCCTTATGGAGGATTTCAGAGTTGCTAAGTCAACTGATTTTCTCTATGAGGTCGGGAATGTTTTTCTTCGATTGTAACTCCTAAGTATGTGGTACTAACTAGGTCGTGAGTGAAATGGTATGAACTAAACAATATAGTGAATTAAAATAAGCTGCAATGTTTTTGTGCGAGGGCCATAAAGATAATAAATCACTAGTTAATTAAACAAAGTTTATTGCTATTGTGTGAGTGTCATGTCCTGCGTGAATGGCACGCATAATTATTATCCGTAATTTTTATTCTTATTACATCACTAAGTCTCCAACACTCGATAATATGGATGGTTCTGATGCTATACTTTGTTGGCAGTCGACGAACCACCATGTCCGACTTTTATTAGTATGTATATATTGTGTTTCGGTGGTATTACTGTTATTACGTTGTTAAATTTACATCACTAGTCTATATCAGGGAATCGCCGAGTTCATAGCGACTGTGCTTGCATGGTCACATGGCTCGGAGCTACCTGTGTCGCAGATTGTCACATTGATTGTACTTGCATGATATAATATTTGATTTTTAAAAATATCGTGTAATTTTTATCATTGTCCTAATACATTCTCAAATTACTGTAGCATAATTATGCACTTGTATATATTCTAGGTTTCTACGCTTTCCAGAATGTCTTTTTGCTACTATATATATAATTAGCATGTCATACATAGTAGCTATTTTATCTCTGGTTTTGGTGCGGGAAACAAAATGATAGACCTTATGTTACCCTGGCAATGCCTTTCAATCTTATTTAAAGTACATACTCAGTGTTTCTTATGGCAATGCCAGTTAACATGATTTTAGTTATGTATGTCATACTATGTATATTGTCATATGATTTTAACAAATTAACAATGTTGTATATACATGTACATATCTCTAGTTCTATGACAAATAAGTCTGGATTGACTTTCTTTCTGTCAATAAAATATCTGTCTGTCTGTCTGTCTGGTAGTTTGGCGAGCGACAAGTACAAAATGTCCTCATTTTGAGTGTCATAGGATATAAGTGTCATAGAGATATAAATCTCTAACGCCCTGAAAAAACGTATATAAAGTGTTTTTTTTATAATTTTTTTCATTTCGGATGTAATTCCGCAGCTGTTGAATGTTAAACACGAGTTCACTCCTAATGAATATATACACTGGAAAATGATTATCTACATCAATCACTCTGTGTATTGTCATTACACGCACAACTGTTAGTTTTGATGACAGAGTGCACCCCAATCCTTCTCGGAAACACCTCCGCCTCAATGTTTGAGAGCCCAATAAACAGATAAACAGCCACAGTAAAGGATTACTTTGATGGCTTGTGGAAGAGCTTCTTCTTTGTCATGGTGATTGGTGACAGTTTTCCATCATTTTCGTACCATGCAGCCACTCTTTGATGCAGTAGCAGCAGGAAGATTGAGGTGTAATTCAATAACCCATTCCCACACACGGCTAACATAAATGTTGCTATAGATCAGTTGAAGACCAAATACATGTGATGTCATGGGCAGTTGCTCTGAAGGAACACAATTATGTCAGTAGGCCTACGTTTGAGGTAATACCAATAGTAGAGGACATACTCATATTACAGTGCAGAATGGCACGAGGGTCGGCCTCTTCGTGGGTGGCATCGAGGCTTGAGAGATATATATATTGCTTGTTGCATCTTACATATTCCACATTCCTGAATACATCAGCTGCTACATTATTAGGAGCTTGGAAAATTATGCATTTTCCAACGAAGTTTTGAAGGCAAGATTTGTTTTCATGTTCAGTAAGCACGTAATATAGTCTTTGTCTGTCACGGGAAGGGGTACTGACACGAGAAGGGCTACTGACACGACTGTCAGTTACCTAAGTTACTAGTCTTTGACTTTTTGGTGCTCTTAGAATGTGTGCTATACTTGATATACATGGACAAATACTGGTCGCCAAGCACCACAATCATATGGAAATCACGCCCAGATTAATTATAGAGGACGCAAATATATGTGCTCAGTATCCAAAGTGGCGTGCTTTTGTTGGTAAACCAATCGCTTGGATATGTCAAGGATCTTGTGTTGATTGCTCTGGAGGCTGTGGTGGTAATGGTCTATGCTGTTGTTCGCCCATATAACACCATAGTTGACTTCACATCAGAAGGACTGTTCCCACTGGTTTCAAATATGGCGATGGTTACCAGGTGCAGGAGTTACCACTTTTTTCAAGTCTACAGGTCGGTTAGCTTCAAAAGTAGTATCTCATTTTTGAAAAACTCTGCTTTCATTAATATTTTTGTACTTCAGAGATTTATTAAATGGCGATGCCAAAACATTGATGTGCGACTGATAGGCATCAATTGGGAGGCGATAAAAGGTGACGGTAAGGCGTTAAAGGTCAATGGGGAGTTGTTAAAGAGGAACGAAGGTGCGCCATATGGCATGTAGTGCGACGGAGAGGCGTTAAATGTCAATGTGATGCGTTAATGGGCAATGGGGATGAAACGAATAGGCATTAAATAAATCTGTATTCGTTCAAAGAACAAATTACATCATACAATTGTTAATAAAAAATGGAAAAAAACAAAGCTAAATTAATCTGGTGTCAGGTGTCTATATAAAAATAATTTTGTACAAACATTTAATTCGTCATGCAAGAATTCGTAATTGTCAGAGTTTCCCTCATTGTCAATAAATCTATCACATTACTTGCAGCTTTCCTGCTTTCATCCTTTACTTTCGACTCAGAAACATTAATTATTGTATTTTTTATAGTAATCCATGAGTCATAATTACTTACTTGAAATTTATTTAAACCATATATTGATATAATGTGATCGATACTCTTACATATGAACGATCTGCTTCATAACATACATAATTTTGCTAATGCTTTTCAGGTTAGACATACATATTTCAATATTCGTGGATATAATTGAACATCTATTGGCTGGTCTTCAGAAATGTAATGAAACAAATTATTGTGCGTTCTATAAGGTAATTTATACAGTTGTCGCATGCATTTTCTCCAAGAAATACAAAACGTATTGATCGACTTTGCTGACACATCCCAGTGTAAAAACCCATGCAAAGAAGAACAGAACGATTTAAATAATTTATACTTAATTGAGTGAGGTGCTAACTTAAATTGTGACAATAATGTATTAGCTAGTCTAATAAAATAATAATTTGTTGTTACTTTGATCCTTATTTTGTTATTACAACCACCGACAATATTACTTAGGTGGACATGTTTAAAAAGTTATTTGTATTTTTTCACCATCAAAGGTTACATATATATCTTCAGTGGTAGCACAGTTAAAAGCTATGAGTTTACTTTTCATAGAATTAAATAAAACATGATACTCACGCTCAAATAATACACAGACATTGATTAGTTTATTAAGTGACATAATAGTCGGCGCCAGTAGTGCTACATCATCTGCATAAGCAAACGCGCCCATAAAAATATCTCCGACATAACATCCTAACTTTGATTGACGCAAACGATTCAACAATTTATCTATATACAATGTAGATAATACTAGTGATAACACTCCACCTTTTTTAACACCGTTGTTGGTGACAAAGGGTTTGAAAAAGAAAAAGAGGTGTTACTCCGCAATGGGGGGGGGGACTAAAATGTATTAAAACGCGATGGCCAGACGTTAAATGGCATTAAAGTGTGACGGGATGCATTAAAATGTGACGGGGGGGAATTAAAGGCGGTGTTAAAGGGAGATGGGGAGACGCTTAATGGCAATGAAAAGGCGTTAAAGGTTGACCGAGAGGTCTAAAAGCCCACGAGAAAACGTTAAAAGGCCTATAAAAGGCATTTAAGGCAATTGAAATGCGGTATAGGAGATGTAATGCGTTGAAGACAGACGTGGCAGCGTTTTAGGGTGACATATAGGCGTTAGATGTCGATGGGGATGAATCGAAGGGCTATTGGAGGGGGGAGGGGTGGTTAGAGTGCGACGAGGAAGCGTTTAAAGCTGATGGAAAAGCGCTAGAGGGTGATGTGGATGTGTTGAAGGGTGAGGGAGTGCCGTTAAAGAGCAAAGTAAAACATTAAAGGACGACAGAGTGGCGATAAAATATGATGATGGGGCGTTAAAGTACTTTTTCGACATACCACTATGTTAGGCATACATGGAAATTTCTATGGCAGACACCAAAAATCATCAATCTTGTCGAAAATTATGTCAATTGATTGTTTAACCTTACAAAAATGGCGGTCATCTTGAATTATACCCACAATGTAATGTCTAAGGCTCGGTACTTACTTGACACAGCACTATGTAGGGCAGACCCGAAGCCCTGGAGTAGACACCAAAATTAATGATATTAATTTATTGTTTGCCCTTGCACAAAATTAATGGCGTCCGGTCATTAAATAATTAATTACCAGAATACTTGGACTCCTTTAACATGCCCAGAAACTGTACTTTTCACATTTACAACACTCGCCATTGTCAAAATCTTCGCCCTTTTCGACCAAACGGGAGTTTTGTAAAAGATGTCTCCGTTATAATCTACCTAAAATTATCAACACTACTTCTACCAATATTATAAATGAAATTTTCACGCATTCCTTTGATAGTTTTTGTAGATACATTAAATTGAGTCTCCTTGAAAATTACACAGAGATTTGTATTGTTGAAAATTGGTATGTCTGTCATTGTTTGGCTGCCCAATAAATAATTAACTCTAACCTCTTAATGTCTTTGAAAATATCAAAGGTGTATAAATTGTCAATGTTTTCATCATTTGGATCATTTCTCTTTTTTTTGGTATGTTTATAAGAATTTATTTACATTAATTTGTTTTATGTATATGGTATTTTTCCTTTTTACTGTACGTATGTTTATTTGTTTGTATTTTTATTATGTAAAATGTTTGGTGCACAGTTATTATTTTTTAATTACAAGGTGGCCTCCATGTTAGCGGCTTAATGTCTTAATGGAGGTCTCCTAAACCTATTCCTTTTATAAATTACTAAAAAAATGTTATATATAATTTGGTTAAATAAAGTTTCTTCTTCTTCTCGGCATTTACACACAATGCAATGTCTAAAGTACTTTTTGGTCACACCACTATGTCGGGCATACAGAAAATCCTATGGTAGACATAAAAAATCATAAATCTGACGCTATTCTGTAAAAATGATGCCATTTTATTGTTTGACCTTGCAGAAAATAATGGATGTCATCCTAGATTATGCCGCCAATTTGAAAATTTTGAACGGCCAACAAGTCTTCTGAAAACCCATTATTCGAAAAACATCTGCAAATTTTATGTTTCTATCATCATTTCATGTGCCTGTATGTCGTCTAGATCACCAAGGTCATAGCGCTCATCTTGGATTTATGCATATTTCACTGTTTTCCCAAATGTTAAACTCTGGCCAACATGCTAAATATCCTCTACAGCTCCCTCTCAGTGTAATCAACAAAAACAATACACTTCGTTCATTTTCCTATATAAAGCTTCAAAGGTAAAATCAATTAACATAATTATCTATTTCGCGTTTAATTCATTTCATTTTATTTTATAAATAAACTTTTGAAATCTAGAAATATAATTTTTTCATAAATTTCACAAACATTTTATAATATTTCAGCTGCCATTTACATGTATGAGAGGTAAACTGATCCAAGTCAAAAAGTCCCTAGATATCAACTGATGGACTTGGATCACTTTACCATCGAAGAAAAGTGTCAATTTTGAAAGAAAATAATTAACATGATTAATATGTTTCGAAAATTTAAACGAATGGCTTAGCTATTCAAGTATATTAATTCCTATGTATTTAACTTTTTCCAAATGACATTAAAAAATCAAAGATCACGTTACTTCTGAGCCATTAATTTGTTAGTAGGCACCTATATCACTGCCATGCAAAGCCAAAAGGCTTGTAAAGCAAGCAGATGCTGCCTTTTGGTTTCACCTTGCAGAGTAGATATTGGTCAGAAAAATGGTATTTCCATATTTTGAATGTTCCCCGACAACTACAGTCAAGTTATATAATGCATTTTTTATACGTTGATTACTCAGAGTGACATAGAAGCATGTCATCATTTGCATTATTGTAATTAAAAAATGTTGATTTTGACAGTTAAATGACCTTGATTTGGATATTAAATGGCTTTGACCTGTACAACACAACCTATTAGCACCTTTAAACCAGTCTAAAATAGGTCTAATTCTCCACCATCTGATAGAGATAAAGCTTTTCTTAAACAATGCGGCCATTTAAAATGAGCTGTAGATGACCTCAAAATAATGGAAAAATTGAACTCCATGATTTTATGTTGAAAGAACACACAGGGACCTCAAATCCGCCCATAACTCGACCACTATAGGCAAAAAAACTTGGGGGATCATATTTGGTAGACATCCCGTCGCTTACTACTTTGTTTAAGGGTGATTTTCGAGACCAATTTTAAATCGCAAAATTCGCGCCTTTGAATGAATAACTGAGCTAAGCACCACTTAGCATTAGATTCAGCATACTCGAAAATGGTTTACCACTTTGAAAAATAAATTTTGGCATGCTTCGTACCATCGAGATGATATTGGATGTATATATAGACCTTGCTGGCCTATTCTTGATTTTCGTGACTAAATTTAAATCATGAAATTCGAGCCTTTGCATAAATAGTTAAACTTAGCACCGCTCGGCACTAAGCTTCAGCATACTCGAAAATGCTTTAAAACATTGAAAAAATAATTTTTGGCACGCTTCGTACCGTGGGTCACATATGAAACAGGCATATTATGGACTTTGTACTGCCTCAGACACGTTGCTGGCCCATTGTTGTTGAGTGATTTTCGATCAAACATACCCTAAAATCGCAAAATTCTGGGGTTTTTGCATGAATGGCTGAGCTTAACAACGCTTTAGCATTATATTGAGCATACTCGAAAATAGTTTAAAAACATAAAAACATGCATATATCGGCCATTTTTTTATCAGACACCTTGATGGCCCCCTTCATCAGTGTTTTTGTTGAGTGATTTTCGTGGCAAATTTTAAAGCGTAAAATTCGAGGCTATGCATATAATATAGTTGAGCTTAGCACCGCTCTGCATTAGATTCAGCATACTCGAAAATGGTTTAAAACATTGAAAAATTATTTTTTACACGCCTCATACGGTGGGTCACATATGAACTAGTCATGCATATGCCTTGTACTGGCTCATACCTTGCTGACCCCTTTTATATGTTGTTGAAAGATTTTCGAGCGATTTTCGAGACCAATTTTCGAGACCAATTGTAAATTCGAGGCTTTGCATAAACAGTTGAACTTAGCTCCGCTCGGCATTAGATTCGGCACATTCGAAAATTGTTAAAAACATTGAAAACTTATTTTTTGACACGCTTCGTACTGTGGGTCACATATGAAACAGGCATATTACTAACCCTTGTTGTTGAGCGATTTTCGATCAAACAGACCCTAAATCGCAAAAGACGAGCTTTTGCATCAATAGTTGAGCTTAGCACCGCTCGGCATTATATTCAGCATATTCGAAAATAGTTTAAAATATATAAAGCAAGCATATATATGGGCCGTATATTGGATCAGACCCCTTACTGGCCCCTTCATCAGTGTTCTTGTTTACTGATTCTCGACGCCAATTTTAAATCGTAAAATTCGAGCCTTTGCATAAATAGTTGATCTTAGCACTGCTGGGCATCAGATTCAGCATACTCGGAAATGGTTAAAAACATTGTAAAATTACTTTTAGCACGCCTCATACGGTGGGTCACATATAAAGCAGCATGTAGGCCCCTATGTGTCTTGTACTGGCTCATAACTTGCTGACACCTCTGTTTTTGAGAGATTTTCGAGCGATTTTCGGGACCAATTTTTGAATCGTAAAATTCGAGCCTTTGCGTAAATAGTTGAGCTTGGCACCGCTCGGCATTGGATTCAGCATACTCGAAAATGGTTAAAAACACTGTAAAATCAATTTCGGCACGCTTCGTACCGTGGGTCACTTTTAAAGCACAATTTCTGAGATCACAAACAGTCTAAGGGGGGGGGGAGAGACAGTAGAATTTGGTAGAATGATTTCAAGAGGTCTGTTATGATGATATATTTCCATCCACCAATAGCAAGTAGTGTACTATCTACGTTAGGCAGAAGGGATGGTTGAGGTTTGCTGTACAGGCCTACTTCTCCAAAGGCAGTAACAGTAACTAAACGATGGCCTCCATTTTGTTTATGAACCAGAAAAGAAGGTCTTAGGTATTCAACAGTAGACCTGTTCAGGTTTAGCGAAGACACCAGCTTCTTCAAGCTCATTAAATTTAGATTGTAAATCCTGCATTTTGTTATTATTATACTGTGAAAGTCTACCTTTCCTCTGCAGAGGAAGAACGCGGCCCATATTAACCACAGCCTGGATATCACCAGAGGCACCATTGTATTTGCAATCCTAGGGTTGAAGACGTCATCATACTTAAAATTGATGGCTGCTAGATTCTGCCTGATATCACTCGCAAGGCTGTTACTTGGGTCAATTGATACAGATTTCGAGAATGGTTTGATGGGTGATGTAGCTTTGTTAGGTGGGCCTGTGTGAGCGCACGGTACTTGTTGATCAGCGGTAGAAGTAGCTAAGATCTGACCAAAATGCTAGTGCTTTTGTATAAGTATGGGTTGATCAGTAGTGTTAGTGATTCGCAGAGCCCCACCAACAGAATGTATTTCTTGGGGTTGTGGCCACATTTTTCCAAGTTTCGAAGACAATTGTTGGTCTGTGCGAGATTCAGGTGCCCATACAGTATCAGGTTCTGCATCACTGGGTGTATATGCTTCAAGTAGTTCACCTGGTAATATTACTGTTGATGGATGCGGGTGACGAAGCAGTTATGATTGTGTGCGACGAGCAGTGGCTCCACTATGTAACTGGGGACCATGATAGACAATATCAGATCCACCCAAAACTATTTGCTTTTCGGCAGGTCTTGTGGCCACATCATTCGTGACCATGAAAGGATTACCTGCCAAGACGTCTACATCCAGCCGGTCAACGACTAGAGCGTCAAGCTGGAAGGTCATTTTAGATCTGGTGACGGTGCAATGAATCTCACCCTTAACGTCGAGTGGAGTCACACCATCTGCCTGACGAGCCATCTGAGAGGCTAGTTTAATATGTAAACTCATGTGACTGGCAGCAGGAGATTTAATCATGTTTGTAGTGACACCAGTGTCAATAGTAAGCTTTAAAGGGTACTGATTATAGTATACGTTTAAATATGGCGACTGAATGATATTCACTTGAAGGGCTGAGAGATTGTCTGAGAGGGTCATTTACTGTCAAATCTTGTGGTATAGTTTCTTGGCCATGACCTTCATCGCCAGTGTATGGACCCTGGTCATCAATATTATCACATACCAGACGAGATCGAGCAAGAGAACGTTTCTTATATTCTGTTAAATATTTGCCGTCAACTAATCCATGAGAAGATGATCCAGTGCAGCCGGCGGTTTTGCAAAAGATGCAAGACTTGAATGAGCGTTTCTTGCTAGTGTAGTGTGGGCTGAAGGTGTGGAACACCTTAGAGTCTTCGATAAATCGTAGCTCATCGAGCAACGATTCCAAGGCTTGAGATATCTCAGGTTTGATGGAGGCAAGAGAATTATTTCGCAACTTGGCACCATATCTCTTCTTAACGAATTGAGGTAACCCAGGATAGATGAGTTGAAGCCACGGGAAAACAATCGCGTCTTCAATCTTAGGTGTGAGATCTTCATTTGACGGTATAGCTTTACCATGATGTAAAATTCCACCAATGGTGGTGACCAGGTTATCCTCAAACAGGCAGTCAGTGGTTGAAATAAATCCTCTGGACGCTCATCAGGAAGCTGCTTAATTTGACTGAGGTCTAGAAAGTGGCTACCTGACGATTGGAAACCGAAATGCAGTCTAATTTTCTGCCAGATATCATTGAGTGATGTGGATGATTTTATTATGGAATGACGAGAAATTATGGGGCAAAAGTTCGCGCTTTTTTTTTTGTACAGCGCTCTGACGTTTATCAGAGGCAACACTGTTGGGGTCATCAGTCAGACCTTTGGTGAGAGCTGTTGTAGTTTTACATTTCCATGTATAGCCTTCCACCAGGAAGGGGGGGGGGGGGATTTTGTGTCCAGAGACAGGGAATATATAAGATTTTGTCTCCAATTCTCGTATTTTGTTATCGTTCCGTTTTCAGTGAGAGCTCATTGTTTTGGAGCTCGTTGAGATGTCACATTTTTTCGTAAAGCATTAGTACAGCTTAAAATGGCAATAAATAAAATTAGACCGAAAACAAAAGTACATCTGACACCCATACTTGATGGAATAGCAGAAAACTCAGTAATCATGTGTTCACAAAATATAATATTGATGGGATTATCAAGGTGGTTAGAGCTGTAAAAGTGACTTGCCCATCGTTTAAAGGGAATGAAATGAATGTTTCTCACTGAAAATGAAACGATAACAACATACGAGAATTGGAGACAAAATCTAATATATTCTCTGTCTCTAGACACATTTCTGTGCACATATGGGCTAAACTGTTAAACACATGTTTCTGTTGCTAGATGTATTATATAGACAAGCTGGGAATCTCTCATTTGGACAGTGACGTGTACCGAATTTCGTCATGGCAGCCAGTAATCATATAGTGGCCGCCATTCAGGGAGCTGGGAACACAATGACATCAGCGTGAGATTCCGAGCTTATATATCTATCTGATCTATCATACCAACAGGAACAAGCAAGCTATGCTCTCAGCCAGCTGTCAACGCCTGGTCAAGGGCTCTCTGATTGGCCGGTTTTGCGACGCGCGACATTCAAGGTATCTGGCTATTTAAAATAGTTGGACCCTATGCTGAATAAAGCCTAATTAATATGGCCTAATTAAAATTAGGCCTAATCAAAATCTTCTAAGTCGATGTCATACATACACACACAGTCCTTATTATTAGCCCTACGTATGACTCATGAGGATAGGCCTATTCATGCTATTTTTCTAGGATCTATTTCAATTATGTCAGTGAATCCTAATTAACTAGTTTTGCCCGTGCGGAGCACGCGTTAAAACTAGTAGAATTATATTAATGATTAATTATATAGCATACAAATTGAAATGCTTCAGTGTATGTGTCCTGTGTGAACATTGCATTGCCACCTATACCTGTAGGTCCTGTATGGTCTTTTGACAATCCTTCAGTTGTGACATCAGTTCTAGAACCACCGCGTTGTCATTACGAGGCTCTGAAGCAGGCTCATGTACCGGGTCCAGAGTGGTCATGCTGGTCTGTATGATGAAAGGAACACTCTTATTTAACACAATTCCACTGACGATTTAAATGAATACATATAAAAATATATAAAAGTATAGGTCTACAGCGGCAATACCATTCAACACAATTCTAGTAGGGAATTAAAGTTGATGAAAAAATATATACATTTCAGATGTCGGTACACATGCTGTGAATTACAAAGAAATGTAAAAACTGACATAGCAAACCATAACCATTGCACCTGACAACTGGATGGACTAACCAAACTATGACGTCCACAAGAAACTTACACAAAATGATAGAAACACCTTTAATTTATTGAAAAAAATATTTTATAGAATGTTTCTGCATCTGAAGAAATCCATTATATAGTGACATAGACATGATAAATATAAAAAAACTCTTTACTAATTTAAGCTCCTCATTTGCTTCGCGTATGCCGTGATCTATTCTATCACAGATCACAGTTTTCAAGCAATATGACTTCGAAGGCAAGGGGTAGGCCTTCTATTTCTATTGGAAATATGCTAATCAACCTTCAAGTCCCATATCTTGAAAAAGATGCCAAAACAAGACTTGAATATATAGCATTGCAACAACCCAGGTGTGAGTTATCATATGTAAACATTGTAGTAAATCTATAATATCTTTACTATCACTCGATGAAATTCCTTTCCTTGAAATAGTATAAAATATAAAATATCGAATTATTATCTACGAAAACAGTGGTTACAAATGCATACATAGACACGTGCTGACTGTACATGAACGGCTATAATCAGAAGGGATAATACATTTTGTTGTTAACTGTGCAAAACCATTAATCTCGTCTTTGAATCATGAGAATCGTAGAAATAACGACTTATATGTTACTGTTTTAGTAACTAAAAGAAATTTGGTTCAATAAATATTTCAAATTAATCATTTGATTAGACAATGATCCGGATATTGGTTCTCAATTTTGTAAGATATGGCACTTATTTATGTATGCATCCATTGTCTTACGAAGTGGTTTTGAGAACCATTGTAGGGTTGGTGGTTATAATAGCTCAATAATAGGTACCCCGATCTCCATTTTTATCATAATTTTGTATAAAATATTTTTAAATCATGTTTTTTTCCAATGGTTAGCCGATAATTTTTTTAATTAACATAATTTAAGTCCCTAGATTATCTATCATTTCAACGTTCATTAGCTCATGTAAATATTCGCGTTTATATATAAATTCAAAGAAATAGGAAAGTACTGCAGAGTTTTTAAATTTGAATTTGATAGTGCGCAGCCACAGTACACCATGATTGTCAATTAGTTCCAACCCTGACCATCACACATCGTCACGGCGGATTAACGCCAGGGGGATCCGGCACAATTTGTGTGCAGAGTATATAATCTCCTTGAGTTAACCAATGATGGTTTGATATTTGGCCACCGTTTGGCCAGCGTCGTAGACGATGGGCCAATATCAAAACAACATTGATTGAGCATATGGTGTTTGCAGTGAGTGGCCAGCATGACGCTTTGACCCAATGCTGGCTTACTGTTAGTTCACCATCTTTGATGCTGCTGCACCGTCTGCGACACTGTCCCAACGCCTCCGGCGCTGTTTATCCTTATTAACTCAGCATTGGGTCATCATCGTGTGCTTGTTGGCATTTATGGGGGGACACACGAGAGTGAGTTCCGAAGTTCCCAAATTCCCGGAACATCAAGTTCCGAAGTTCCCAAGTTCCCGGAACTTCAAGTTCCCGGGACTTTAAGTTCCCAAGTTCCCGGAACTTCAAGTTTCCAAATTCCGGAACTTCAAATAACATTATTTGTTAATATTACATAATTAAACAGAAAGTCCGATATTCATGGAAAATTTTCATGAAAGACCGATTTTTATGAAATTTTGCAAGGACTCCACTATTTTCGCGTCCGGCGCCAAAGACCGGCGCCAAAAAATTCATAGAAATCGGTTGGGAATTGACTGAGAAATCGAGGGAAAACATGCCCTACAAGCTATGTGAAATTAAATTTTATGGGGTTTTAAGCCAACTTTGTGTACATATGGGCTAAACTGGGCCAGAAGAACCTCCTGAGGATGGTGAGATGAAAAGACACAGGATTCGAAATTCGTGTCCTGACGGTCTGAGGCTGAGCACGCCAACTCTCCATTACAGAGGCTTCCTACAATATTGAATCTTCACGAGTGGGCGGGGAAGAAACATTTTATTTCTTTGAATCTTGAAGGCCAGAGTAAGGCTCGAACCCGCGTTCACCCGACTTTCCAAGCAGGCAGCTTTAACCACTGCACCAGGGCTCCCGCCCTACAAGTTATGTGACTTCCACTGAAGTAATAGGCCTATTATATTATGTTACCAAACGGTGTTCATTTGCGTGAGATATGTTGATTTAATATTTGGCCAGCGCCGCAGACGGTGGACTAACATTAACCCTATATAGGCCTACTGGCTCGTCATCCTAGGCCCCCATCCGGGAACTTCGGAACTTGGGAACTCACTCTCGGGTGTCCCATTTATGGGGGAAGGTGTGTGAGATGATAGGCCTATAATTAAGGAAAACGCATCTTCCCTTGGCCAGTCTCAAGGCCCAGTCACACCGGGGTACGGATTGACACGGTCACACGCGGAAGGAGAAAGGAGCAAAAGCCCCGCACCGGGAATCAGCGTCGGTAAGCGTCGGTAAGCGTCTGTAAGCGTCGGTAAGCGTCCGTGACCGTACATTTCCAGGCGGTCACCGCGTCACTTTTCGCGGCAACCGCGTCCATCCGTCGGCTGCTGCGAATCAACTTCTTCTTAAAAAATTAATGGCCAAGCACGGGTGTCCGCGGGGGCCCAATCATCTGTGAAGCAGCGTAGATACACAGAGAGATGGTGTACATACACCGTAGGCATCGTACATACACCGTAGGTAACGTGGGCTTGCGCGACGGAGCGCAGACCGGGAATGGCTCACCCTGCACCCCTCTCCAAGGCGGATCCCCTACACTGGCACGCGCTGTCCCTACGCTGTTCTACACTGTTATACAATAGCCTACGCTACCCTACGCACGCGCAAAATGTAATGCCAATTTCGGGTGTTGCTGCCTCGGATAGGCACGCCACTCCACACGATTGTACGCTAGTGTACGATACTCACGATACTGTACGCTACTATACGCTGCGAAACCATCCGTGCGGTGCTTCACGCCATGACATGGTGGGAGTACACCGTGAGACGGTCTGAGTAGAGGATCCGTAGCTACTGGCTGCGCTTAGTCACGCTTAGTCACGCTGCCTACGGTCTCTGTACGCTATGTACTGTTTCTGTACACCGTTTGACGACATATCACGCTTACTCACGCTATTTCACGGTATGTCACGCTGCATCACGCTGTCTACGGTATATGTACGCCATCTCGCTGTGTCTGTACACAATTTTGTGGTGTCCGCCACCCAAATGTGTCAATTTTGCGAACCGCGTATGAAAAGGACGTGGATCGGAGTATTTTTCATTATTCCCTGTTGACCTTCCCCTAGTTTTATCTGCTCCGTTGCTCTACTGCTGCTCCATCATTGTCGTCAAATGCAGTTGGCCTCAGCATCCGTCATTCCGTTTTGGTGTCGAGTACTACACTTGGGCCATGCAGTTGAGGGCTTGGCAGTTGCAGTTGGCAGAACATTGACGAATAACTACTGTGAAACTTGGTCTTATGGCAAAAGAGAAGGAAAAGCAATAAAAAGAAGCCGCAAAGAAGCAGATATAAAGACGAAATTCCCGATTTCTTATTTCCGAGGGCTTAGAAAAGAGAAGGAAAGCAAGAAAAAGAAGTCGCAAAGAAACAGATATAAAGACGAAATTCCCGATTTCTTTTTTCGGACATGCATGTCCAAAGTAAGAAATACGGGAATTCTGTCTTTATATCTCGCTTAACTGGTATTATAATGCACAACACAAAAAAATATAAAAAACATATTTTTTGATGATTTAATAGCTTGATTGTCGCTTTAATTATTTTCACGAGAATATTTGTGGAGCATAATGTTTCCTGACGCGCAGTACACTTTTTAAATCTACATAGTGGCAAGATAATTAGAGCCCTTTTATTTACGCTGTGTTAAGCTATTTTGGCTCTAATTTAAGCTTAAATTATATTTATATCCGTGACATGTTTGTAATTCCCTGATTATTTTAAATAAACATAAATCTAAAATGAATTCGGATCTCCCGGGATCATTGGCTAGTTTAGCGTGTCGCACCATTTCAAGCCTACGGGCTTGGTAGTTATCATATGAATAATATAACATCAGTGATATGATGTTTTATTACACGATTGGAAAAACATAATATTAGTGTTGTAGTGATTAATTGCGCGATATAAAAAATTGCAACGACATCGTGTTCGTGTTGTAATGTTTTATCACCAGATTTAAAATAGAAAAATGTAAGGGAATATCGTGCTCGTGTTGTAATGTTTCATTGTCCGATTTAAAAAGATTATTCTTTCGTGTTATAATGCTTTATTACACGATTTGATTAAACATGTTTTTTTTTAGAATAATGTATAAATTATCTTAGCGTAGGCTAATAGATTTAAAGGTGTTCTATAAATATATTTATATGCTGACACGGATCACTATCATTTATTATCGATAGCTAACTAACAGGTTTGATTGACAGGCATGCTCAAATTCTGATTGGTCAGTGTGATTGAAAGGTCTCGTATGATCTCGCGTCGAGAGTGATATCTCCCGAGATTTGACAAGCATACATTTAGGCCTATCCTCAAAATGATGACGTCATTATCTTTAAATTATACTATGTTAATTTTGTTTATAGGCAATAATCATGTTAATCTATATGATTAAGTGGACATCTGAAGGGTCCACATTGCTACAAGAGTTTTTTGTGGGTATCTGGACGCCTGGAATGAGATATAATTTGAAGATACCCTTTGCTATAAAGATGTCTTTGAAATTATATATCAGATAGTATAACAAGCATTACAATAAATAGAACTTGAGGATATATTTTATATAGGAAAATGATATTCTACAATGTACATTTGTTACACAACGAGAAATAAGGAAGCAATAAAAAAATATACCTAATAATATATATAAATTAAAATTGAAATAGAATATTAGGCAAGCCAGCAGTGTGAAGCATGCGGACAAGGGCACGGATCAGCATGTACAAATCCAATCGAAAAAATCATGTGCGCGCGGCTTTTATATTGTCGCATAAACACGTGCAGGTGCGTGGGTTGTCGCACTTTTGTGTACACACACCGTCTCTGGCCGTAGCCTCGTGTAGGTATCCCGTCTGGACGTGCGGTGAGCGTACATGCACCGTCTCCAAGCGTCGCAATCGCGTCAGACCGTCCCCAATCGTGGGTTCCTGTGAGTAAGCGTCCGTAAGTGTAGAGACATCGTAGGAAGCGTGCGTGAGTGTACACATACCGTAGGTGGCGTACGTACACCGCGTGCGGTATGTGTACAGCACTGGAAGCGATCTCACGTTTTGACGAGAGTCGATCATTTTATTGTAGATGGTCTTTGATAATACTATCTGGCAAAATTGCCCAATCCATGAAATTATCAATCGATATGTGACACTTGGACCGGGAATTACACGCTATATTGATAGAACACATGCTATGTTGATAGAACCCAACAGGCTCTAACGGTTTAGAGCTGCCAACTAATAAACATGCAAAATATTCACTTTACTCTAATATAAAAATTATAACAAGAGTTGTAACGGAACCGAGGTACTCATTGATACCGAGGTACCTGTGCGGTATCCCACTCGTCTTTTTGTTCTTCAAAGCAGTTTTGATGAGAGTAACGCGATTCCCACACATAGGAAACCGCGGTACTTATGACGTACCCCCCCCCCCCCGCTACAATGGTCTATGAAATAAACACCTTGTGACCACACAACTACCGCGTTACGGTCTTCATCTCTATCACATCTGAAACTTTCGGACCTGCATCACAATTTGATACGCGGCTCCCTATAGTGGTACCGGTACCCTGTTAGCTGGTTCCACTCCATCTCTAAAATTATCTGCCAATTTAAATTTGATAAAGATCTGATCATCAGCAAACTTTGTCAAAAGTTATCCTTATGTAACACAGGACAGTTTATCAAGCAAGGATTCCGAGTTAATGAACACAATTGTAACAAAATGGCTGCCAGTCAGCCATTTTCGATTTTATATCTGCGAAATTTGTCATGTATTGTCCTTGTGTAATACCAGACATTTTATTTCATATTACCGATTCAGGTATCATGCAATATTTCTGGGATAATTAGTAATACCGACTAAAAATGTCTGTCAGTCTGCCATTTTGGATTTTATTTCTACGAAATTTTGCATGAATTATCATTGTGTGATAACTTACATTTTGCTTTACGTCCATGGTCCAGCTATTTTGAGTTACGTAAAATGTCTTGAAAATAATCAAATTCTAAATGGCCGCTAAACGCCCATTTTGAAATTGTTCGCTGACGTAACTGAGTATATTTGCCAAATTAAAAGAAAATCTGATGAAAAAAAATCTGAAACGTGCTAGCGAACGTTTCTTGGTTAGTGGCTGTAGTCATTAAAGGGCCGATAATATGGGGGTCAAAATGTCAACAAAACAACTCTCCAGTGGTATGTGATGGCTGTGTGAAGTATGAGGAAGGGGAAGTTGATAGATTATCTATTTTGAAAACAAATAGACCTAACTACGGCAGCGACGGCGGCAGACTGTGTGGAAAACACTAAGCAGCCCACCTCGGCGAGGGCTGCTTAAATACCAAAACAAAATAATATAGTCACCAAATGACAACACATTTAATCTATGAATAACGAATAATGCATCGACCAATGCTAACCTCTTACCATTCATACAACCAAGTATCATAATGATCAATGCATGTCTTGCCTGCACGGGGACAGTGTAACCATTCACTGTTAATTTTATGGATTCTGAATCACAAAAGCAACGGGAATCCCCTTAGTTTCTTTGATACTGTTTATTCGGATAAAACCTCTATCTCGAGCCATTAACCCAAGGCTGGTTTATTGTTGGGCCAGCGTCGCAGACGGTGGACCAGCATTACATCATCATTGGATTAATGTTTCATGCTTGTTGGCATCCGCTCTACCAGACAGCTTTCAACAAACACGACACATCAATACAATGATGTGTGAATGTTGGGCAATCTTCTGCGATATTGGACAAACGTTAAAATAACATTGACCCGACGTATCGTGTTTCAGATAAAGTATTCAGTACACCACACCCGTTCAATAATAACAAAATCTGGTGATGCGAACAGTCATGCTCTGCTTCGTTTGTATTTAACCCTTTCAGCGCGGGAACCGCCTTTAGACGTCAGAATCTGACGTCTAAAGACGTCAGATTCTGACGTCTAAAGTCGATCCCTGAAAGAATTCTAGTGGCCGTAGGTATTCAAATGAAGACATTTATGATGATTTTTAATTCGAAAATACACTTTAGTCTCCATGGTTTTCACAAACATACCGTAGACCCAAAACGTAGGTAATAAAATGAAGATATTTATAATGACTTCTTATGTATAATGACTGTTTTTTGCTGTATAATGCTACAAAGAAACGTAACACGTACATATACCTGCAGGCTGCTATGTATGTGTAACCTTACTCTATAACATTTTAAACAGCAAAGTATGCCTACCTTCAGTAAAATCAATATCACCCTTTCCAACTACGGGCGCCTTTGTTATATCAAAGACCATCTACTATACACCTTTTTCAATAACAACACGCCACACAGTGAGCAACTGTGAACTGTTTTAATCAGACAATTGTTCACTGCGCAAACTCGTGCAAGCAGTCTATTGTAGATGGTCTTTGGTTATATTAAACCTTTCTTTTATTCGTTTATCTTGCCTCACGCACCGATACTCACTGATGTATGACGGTCTCTACACACATAGCTATAACATTAGGACATATTCACATTGCGCTGTTTTAATAGTAGGACAGCGTCTGAAGATTTTATTTGGCCCATTAAAAAACCCTTGATCTCTAAGCGTTTTGACTCTGTCGCACTTAACTTGAAGGCAAACATTCGCGCTTCATTTTTTATTTACATGCATACTCTTATAATACCACTTAATATATATATGTATCAACATGTGTATCAATATATGTATACATCAACCTGTGATCGAATCCCAACCAATTTGACTTGAAGTTGGTGTGTCGTCATGATGCGCGTCATGGTCAACGTCTGCAGGACTGGGTTCTGTCGTATTGCTTCACTGGACCATACTATTTACATTGCGGCGAACCCCACTCCCATGTGGACGTTGACGATGCAGCGCATGCGTGCCATTGCATTGTGCGCCCACAATATTTACATGAATCATGACGACCCACCTAGTTTATGAAAAAACAATTACCTTAACCCTTTACCGCCAAATTATTTAATTGGAATTTTCACACACAAGATCCACAAATTCAAGTAAGTGAAAATTATTCAGATTTGATCAAATGGAGGACAACGATTTTGAAATCTTGCTGATTGATTTGGGCATGTTTTTTCTTCAATTTGTTAAAAAGGTAGTATGTAATGTGCTAATACAAATGAAAAAAACCCGAATATAATCGGGACCGGCGGCTAAAGGGTTAAGTCGGTTGGTGAAACCGGTCCCCGGTCCCAGCCCTGGTCTAATACTGGCCCAACGTCTGCGACGCTATCCCAGCATAAGGCCATCATCGCGTTAAAAAAAACCTTAAAGCGATAAATGAATATTGTGACAGCTAGTGTTGTTGCCGTACTACCCGCCGGCCCCACGAACTGACTGTCACCATTGACTGCCACTGTCACTGTAATCTAGACCGTCGTGTTTATGTATATATTAATGTCATTAAAATGTTTTAAATGTTTATTATTATTGGGCATTTTATTACTATATAATATGTTTCATTTGATTTGCATCTTAATTATTTATAATCTATTACGAGACGTTTTATCGTTTTTAATCAGGTTTGTCTTGTGTCTTGATGGCAGCGGCCATCTTGTTTGTTTACATCTTTTGCCAGTAAGTCTGGTGACTACCTCACTTTCGAGGGAAATTATAATGCTTTCTTCCCTCTGATCATATATAACTATGATGCTCTAATGATCATTGGGAACTAAGCTAATATTACATATGTTTTATTACCGCTAACTTTGAGGCGTTATACGTATATTTTAATAATAATAATAATAATAAACTTTATTTCAAGAGGGTAACCATTTAGCAAATTTAATTGCTAATTTGCAATGGGCCCTCTAAAACATATATACAAATTCAAAATACAATATGTACATCTCAAATTAAAAAGTAAAGTACAAATTAATAGGTAGGTATAATAAATATATATATATATATATATATATATATATATATATATATACATACATACACACATATCTATATATATATATATATATATATATATATATATATATATATATACATACATACATATATATATATATATATACATACACACACATACTTATATATATATATATGTAGTATCAACTAATTTAGAGTAAACAATATATTTAGCATATGGGTGATCATTAATTACCGAAATAATGTTGAGTATATGAATTTTTAAAACTTGAGGGACTTTGTTAAGAAACAATGTAAAAGTCTTGCGAGATCCCGTTTTATCTTGTTTGTTTATATGCAGCTGTTATTACTGTTACTGATTTAATGTTATGTTCAAGATTACGTTTAGGTACAGTATTATTATAGGAAGGTCGAAAGTTGAAAACGGCTTTGATTGGTCCAGAAGTGATGGGATACCCAAAACCTGACTGCCAATTCATATTAGACACAGATGCATCAAACATCAGCATGGGAGCAGTACTATCACAACTACAGGATGGAAAGGAGCGTGTCATTGCATATGCAAGCTGTAGGGGAGACTGGGGCACCTTGAGACATGGGGCACCATGAGACAGGCCTGTTTGACACAGATAATATTTTGCGATTTGTGCGCCATCTGGTCAATGATACCAAAACTAACCAATTTCGATTTTCCACCCTATTGCTAATGACGATTGGACATCCTTGGCATGCATGTAAGCTTAGGTCCATTTTTTACATGAAAAGTAGATTTTTGGGATGATCAATATTTGGTTCTATAGATCACATAATACTTGATTTCCCTATGATTTTGATGGTATCTTCCACTTGTGTTATCACTTTATAACTTATGTATAATGGTTTGGTTCAAATACACCCCACACACGAACTATGATATAAGATGTGAGGTCAGTCAGGGTGGGGCACCTTGAGACGCTGTCTCAATGTGCCCCAAAACTGTCTCAAGGTGCCCCAAGTTTGTCTCAAGGTGCCCCGAAAGTGTCTCAAGGTGCCCCCACTTTTTTTCAGGCACATATTTTACTGCAACATCTAACATTAGCCAACTGCAGGCTTTAGCTACAGGTATATGTGGTATTCAAATCTTGATTTTAGTTAGATCCGCGTTGTTTTCAAGTACCTAATTTGGCGTCTCAAGGTACCCCATGTGGTGTCTCAAGGTGCCCGAGTACGGGGTACATTAAGACACTTTTTTGAAAATCTGTTTTGTTAAAAAATGTAAGGTTACACATTTCTGAAAATTTTCATCTTTTGCTCAAATATACCCCACTGGATGCTGTATCCATATGTGTCGTCAAAATATTTTATTTTGAAAATTAAATCTATGTTTGGGGGGTTTGAATTTTTCCGTCTCAAGGTGCCCCAGTCTCCCCTACTTTGTCAAAGTCTCAACGCAACTACTGTGTGACAGATAGAGAGCTTCTAGCAGTTGTACACTTTATCGAACATTACAAGCATTATCTCCTCGGCAAGCAATTCCTTGTTAGGACCGACCACCAAGCTTTAAGATGGCTGTTCAGCCTAAAAGAACCAAAAAAAAACAGAGTAGCTCGATGGATAGAGACATTATCTGCCTTTAATTTCTCCATAAAATACCGTCCAGGCAATAAACATGGTAACGCCAATGCTTTATCCCGCTGTCCTGTCCCACAGAATTGTCAGTGTCAAAACACCATTGGAATGGAGTTAGAATGCGGTCCATGTCAAAAATGTCAGAAAAAATCTAAGGATATGAACAGTAAACTAGCAAGTCAGGACACAGAAAATACCATTAGGCATGTTCCAGATCACGCTTTAGGACATAAGACCAAAACTTCAATTCTCAAAGACTATACTTCAAGATCTATGAGACAGATCTCAAACATAGTTCAATGGTTGCCAAAAACTACTATAGTCACAACACTCTTCATCATTGGGATTATTTTCTCATACAAGACCCAGGCTTCAGTTTGGACAGAGGGTCAGACCCATTCATGTATAATGAGAAATTGTTGCAGAGTTGAAACAAGAAGTTCAGCAAAAGCCAAACAAAAGAAATAGACCTACAGCAAGAAAATCAGCCACGAAAAGCTCCTCAAAACTGCCACACAAACAGAAGAAATTCAGAAGAAAAGACATTTACCTAAAAAGAAGACTAAAATAAAAATTTTACAGAGATATTACTGGTTTGGATTCAGAGATGATGTCAACGTATATATCGAACAATGTGACAACTGTGGTGCAAACAAAACAACACACAAAACTCCCCGGGCCCCACTTGGAAAGATGAGAGATGGTGCTCCAGTGGATCGCCTTGCTACTGATATCCTAGGTCCGCTTCCAACCACTCCACGAGGGAATCGCTATGTCTAAATTGTAACAGACTACTTCTACAATTGGGTAGAGGTTCTTCCAATACCAGATCAAACAGCTGAGACAACAGCAGAAGTCATTTTAAATGAATTGATCGGTCGGTATGGCTGTCCCCTTGATATCAAGATGAGAAATATCCGGCCCGACCGGGATTTGAACCAGGTACTACCAAGTTACAAGCACCAGTCGATACGAACGAGCCATCGGGGCAGGTCCGCATACAATTATAGTGGTTGAGAAGGGGTGTATATTCTGGCAAGGAGGGGTAGATCCTGACAGGGTCGCATGTATACAGTTGTTGATAAGGAGGTATTTTCTGGGAGGGAGAGGTAGATTCTGGGAGGATCGCACATATGAATTTATTGAAAAGGGAATATATTCTCGGAGGGAGGGTAGATTGTGAGAGGGTCGCATAATATGATAGTTCTTGAAAGGGGGGGGGTTATTGTGGAAGGGAGGGGTAGATTCTGGTGTGGTCGCATACAGTTGCTGAAAAGGAGGGTATATTCTGGGGGATGGTCGCATAATAGTATAGTTGTTGAAAAGTTTAGGGGGGGGGGGGCATATGCTGGGAAGGAGGGGTAGATTAAAGGAGGGTCGCATGTAAAAGAGGGGTATATTCTGGGGGGGATGGGTAGATTCTGGGAGCGTCGCATATAGTTGTAGAAAAAGGGGTATATTCTGGGAGGCAGGTGTAGATTCTTGGAGGGTCGCATATAGTTTTTGAAAAAAAGGGTTATATTCTGGAAAAGATGGGTAGATTCTGAGAGGATTGCATATAGTTGTTGGAAAGAGGGGGGTATATTCTTGGAGACAGGGGTGGATTCTGGGAGAGTCGCATATAGTTGTTGTAAAGGAGGGTTATATTCTGAGAGAAAGAGGGGTAGATTCTGGGATAGTCGCACATATGAATTTTTTTGAAAAGGGAGTATATTCTGGGAGGGAGGGTAGATTATGGGAGGGTCGCATAATATTATAGTTGTTGAATGAGTGCCGTATTTTACCCAACCTCACTTAACCCTTTAAGCTCTCACGATGCATTAAAGCATCATTTTACATCCCTGAAAACAGACTTAATTTTCCTTCAACTAAGGGTTTTAGAATGAAAATTTCCATGAAATCGTTTACCAATATACAATGTAAATTTTTTTTAATTTCTCACCCACATCAAGTCATCTTCGTCAACTACAAGTCGCGAATTGCGACAGCAATTCACGGCTTGTAGTGGATGAAGATGACAATGGTAAATTCAGGCCTGAAAGGGTTAACCCTAAAGCGCTGAAATGTTTTAATATAAACCATGGACACCAAAGGTTGAAATCATCATGTCTTAGAAATAGCTGTTTCCGCTTCATTTGGATACCTTTGTCATGGGTCTACGGTCGATATACATGTTTCATTCTTTCAATGCTGGGATCGATTATAGACGTCAGAATCTGACGTCCATAGACCTCAGATTCAGACGTCTAAAGTCGGTCCCCACACTGAAAGGGTTAAATTAACACTGTTTGCATATCGAAAACAAACTATCACAGGGAAACTAGGAGTAGGGGAGACCGGGGCACATTGGGACATTTGTCACATATTTGCTTATTGTGATTTAGAAAAACATGCCTTTATGATTGAATGGTGATGCTTATTATCTCTTTATATATTGGAAAAAATAACTGTTTTCAAAAGTGGGCAATTTGTAATAGTTTACTCTGTGACGCGTTTATAAATTTATTTTTTAAATGTCCCATTGTGCCCCGACTGTGGGGCACTATGGGACAGTGGCCGGGGTACATTGGGACAATCTGGCAGCTTTTTACAGCATGACCATTTCAATGTCAATATTATTTTAGCTGACGGTCTCATTGTTACATCACCTTTGGAAATGGGATGACATTAATCAGAAAATAGAATATAGAAAAAAACTACGTTGGTGTTAAATAATTGTTATTTAATGCATCACCCGGCGGGGGGAAGCACAAGTAGGCCTATTCATTAGATAGCTGCCGCTCACAATTTTCACGGTCCCATATATGGTACGCTATGCACAGGAGGGGACACTGAATTTCACACCTGGGGTTTTCACATCATTTTGTTTACTCAAAGCCATAAGAAGATAATTTTGAAATTATATTTTCTTTACAAGTGCTGTATGTGTCAAATGTATGTAATTATAAATAAATAGCTACTACAGTGCCTTAATACGGTGCTCTCGACAGCTGCTCCGGTGCTCCCATAAGCTACTGCCCCAGACAGCATCACTCCAGGTAGTGGTCAAAAAGCCACTGGTGGACCACCAGCAACATGCAGGCGGCTATCGGAAGGTGGAATTTGCCACTGATAGACCACTAGTGATACACCATCGGAAAACAATGTAGCTAGTGGGCCACCGGATATCAGCCGGACATCCCCGTGGTGGGCCACCGCTGGCATTCGGTGGTGGTCTAGCATTGCTCTCTGGGGCAGTGCTGCTGCAGTGCTCCCAACAACTGCTGTGTTGCTCCCATAAGCTGCTGCAGTGCTCCCAGCATGCAGTTGCTGTGGTGCTCCCATAAGCTGCTGTGGTGCTACCAGCAGGTGCTGCGATGCACCCATACTGCTGCAGTGATCCCAACAACTGCTGCGTTGCTCCCATAAGCTGCTGCGGTGCTCCCAGCAGTTGCTGTGGTGCTCCCAGAAGCTGCTGCGGTGCTCCCAACGGCTGCTGCGGTGCACCTAATGGCTGCTGTGGTGCTCCCCATAAGCTGCTGCAGTACTCCGAATAGCTGCTACGGTGCTCCCATAAGCTGTTACGGTGCTCCTCAGAGCTGCTCTGGTGCTCACATAAGCTTCTGCAGCACTCCGAGCGGCTGCTGTGGTGCTACTAGCAGGTCCTGAGATGTGCCTATGCTGCTGCAGAGCTCCCAACAACTGCTGCGATGCTCTCATAAGCTGCTGCGGTTCTCCCAGGGGCTAGTGCGGTGCTCCCAGCAGCTGCTGCAGTGCTCCTAACAACTGCTGTGCTGCTCCATGAGCTGCTGCGCTGCTCACAGCAGCTGCTATGGTGCTTCTAACGACTTCTGCGGGGCTAAGGTGCTGTAGTGCTCCCAGCAGCTTTTGCGGTGCTACCAGCGGCTGCTACGGTGCTCCCAATGGCTGCTGTGGTGCTCCCACAAGCTGCTGTGGTGGTCGAACCGGCTGCTGTGGTGCTACCAGCGGCTGATGCAGTGCTCCCAGCTACTGCTGTGGTGCTCTCAATAGCTTCTACAGCTGTTTTTGATATCTGCTCTCAACATGTGCTCTGCTGTGCTCCAAACAGCTGCTGCTGTACTCCCAACAACTGGTGCGGTGCTTCCAAAAGCTGCTGTGGTGCTCTCATCAGCTGCTGATGTGCTCCAATAAGCTGCTAAGCAAGGGTGGCCAAGCTGTCGAAATTCACATTTTTTGCTAACTTGATGCCTATAATTTTGCGACTAGGATATTTTTAATGGTGCATCGTGCCATCAGGTAATATTTTGCCGTTATTTTGCAACTGGCTACTTCACTTTTGCTATGTCAATTTTTTTTTACACTCCTGCTAAGGTGCTCGCAACAGCTGCTGCGGTGCTCCCATGCAGTGCTGCAGTGCTCCTATAAGCTGATTCCCATGGGTGCCTCTATAAGCTGCTGCGATGTGCTCCTAACAGCTGCTGCGGTGCTCTAATAAGCTGCTGTAGTAAATTTGTTATTGTTATTGGCAAAAACACTCTGCACTCTGCTATAAGGGGTATAAATTCATCATACTTTTTTTAAATAAAAAAAATTGCTAATTCATGCACTAAACTGTAGGTAGGCCTACATGGGTGGAGAGAAGAGTTCAATGAAACAAACGAAGCAAATATAATGTACATATTTCAATGGATTTAACTGTTATTTCCCCAATATAAGCCCAAACGGCTGTTTTTGGTGGTGATAGCCTATCACAATTATATTGTAACACTGAACATTGGGGCACATTGGGACACTGCGGGGCACATAGGGACACCTGTCCCAATGTGCCCCAGTTGTCCCATTGAGCCCCGTGATCCTTGTCCCAATGTGCCCCATGTCCCATCGTGACCTTTCATATGTGGTGCTGTGATATACTTTCACAGTAAAGTAATATACATCTTACATAAGTGGTGTACCCTAAGTGGTCTTTCAACAAGAAATGCATAAACAATGTCTACTATGTTCGCACATGCACTAGCTCAACCGAAATACAGTCGCTGAAATTTACTTTTTATATGATAAAAATTATAAAATCTCTTACATCCAAAGTACTGCATGCCACACACTAAGAAAACAATATGGCCACTGAAGTATCTCTGAGGTCATGTGACAGTATTTTTAGGATTCTCCCATTGGGGGTTTTCCAGGAAATCCCATTGTCCCATTGTGCCCCATGTCCCAATGTGCCCCGGTCTCCCCTAGCTCTAGTTGACCCTTTAACATGTTTAAACCCTCACGATGCATCAAATCATCATCCTGCATCTCTAGAGAATGACTTAATTTTCTAAAAACCTACGGGTTTGGAACGAAAATTTTATTGGAATTCTTTTAATAATAACAATATTTTTTTTTCATTTGCAACCCATTTTAGTTATTTAAAAACTAAAATCCGTTATTTTAATTCTAAAATCCGTGTGGACGTTTAATGCACAGGCCCGAGCTCTTTCAAACAAACCGAACAGAATTGAAATCGGATGAGAATCGAGGGAGGAGAAGCATGACAGACGACAGACAACAGACGCAACACGATGGCATAAGCTCATCTTAGGCCTAAACATGCTAAAGGCCGGATGAGCTAATAAAAATTGGTCGTGATCTAGGCCTATAGGCCTAAGCTTGGTTATTTCCGGTTGCAATGGAAGCACAGCGAATGCGAAATAATATCAGATAAAACAGCATTTAAATGATCAAGTTACAAGTAAATATAATGCAATGTTGTCGAACAATCAAACATGTTTTTAGCCAATCATGCCAGAAACTGTAAAGGTGAACATGGAACACCGACAAGTAAAAATGAAATGAATGGGGTTTTAGGCCGCCAAATTTGTGCACATATAAACTTGACCATGAGAACCTCCTGGAGATGGTGAGATGAATGAGATGATACTGCCCTCCAGACACAAGATTCGAAATTCGAGCCTTGCTGGTCTGAGACCGAGCACGCTACATCTCAGTCACTATGTACCCCACACTATTTATTCGCCACGAGTGAGCAATTTCGGCCCAAAGGCTTATTCAAATTTACATTTTTTCATATATAGATACAACCGTATGCAAAAATGACAAATTTGTCAAAATGGAGAAGCTAAAAAGGTTAAATTTGTAGCCTACTCATGGGGAGATAATAGCGCTAAGCGGAGCGAGTCGCACGACTAGGAGCGATGTATGAATCGGCATCGTTGGCTTAAATTCAAAACGGTATGAATCGGCATCGTTGGCTTAAATTCAAAATGGTCGATAAAATGAAAAATGACCATCAAGAGAACAAAAACATGACTAGACGCACAAAACATTCATCCACACTTACTTTTATTTGTAATATCTGCGAAGTGAACCTCTCTTGCCAGTTGTGGGAACGTTTCTGGACTGGGACACATAAAATGATACGATCGGGCTCACGGTTACGCACCTACGCCGGTTTTGCATTTCCATCTAGCAAAGCCGGATTTGCCTTTTTGTTCAACCTTTATAGGCCACGCCCCCTTTCAATATGCTAATTTAATATACAAAGGGACGTTGTGGTTCACGTGTCGGCCAGCGAAGGGCATGTGGTGTAATGGCTAGAGCGTCTGCCTCCCTCGCCAGTTGTGTATGCGTTCCGGGTTCGAATCCCGCTGTGCCCATTAACTTTTCAGAGAAACAGCATTTTTTCTCCTATCTCAATGTGACTTAGCGCTGACCGGCCTACGTTTTTACTGACTCGGCATTCATGCATGCTTCCCGGGTTCTAATCCCACTTTCCCATCGATGAGGTTTTCATAAAAACAGCATGTGGCTCGCTGCGCTCGCCCATACGCATATATAATATATTCCATAGTCTTGGAGACGTTGTTAACTCGGCTCAATGTGACTATACATATAAAATTATTTTTATCAATTATAGTCTAGCCTATATGGGAATTTTTTTTTAAACGCATAGCCTTAGTATGACATACTATAAGATATTTTTTATTAATTATAATTATAATATAGGCCTATAGGGCCCACTTGTAGTCTATGTATACTACATAATTATAATACTTCAAAAGTATTTATTATGCAAAATGTCTGTAGAATTATTATGTTTTAGTAAGATTTATAATAGACTACAAACAAAATAAAATTTAATAAATTAGATAGATAGATAGATAGAGTTGTGTAGATCTCATCCTTAAGTAATATCACCTTGATTTTAACTAAATCGATCTAACGTGGCTACATTAGACTAGTCTAATTATATTAATATTTTAACTTTATTTTATTATTATTTGTTTTACCAATTATGTAAATTGTATGTAACGTTACAAGTAGGCCCCCTATAGGTTTGCGTAATTTGAGGTTATAACCGTTATATATAGGCCCCTATTTGAAGGCCCCTAGGCTTCTAAAACGCAAAATATCGATGTATGTTTTTTTTCGCTCAGTTTTCAATTTTTTGTTTTGTGATACCATCATGAAGACCATGAGACAAAGTCTTTGAAGCAAGATCTATAGCGAGTGTGGCTCGGGGTTCGAATCCCGATGAAACCTACATTTTTCTTTTTTTATGACCCATCATAATATGAATAGGCATGCCTAGAAAGCGAGCGGAAATTATTTTGAACTAAACTAGGGGTTCATGTAATGAGATAGTCTATAGGCCTACAATAAGTATTAGTCAATGTAACGTGAAGATAACGTGTAGGCTACAAATGGCGGGCCCAGCCGCGGGGTGTTGAGCGATCCATATATTGTCGGAAGGCCCAAGCCGCCCACTTGCTGGCTAGCTAAAGTCTATACCAAACAAAGAAGAAACAAGGGCCCTGGGATACTGAGTTCAGTTCGATTAGTTATTCACACTACTAATTACAGAAATGTAGTGTTATCTAAATCGTCAATGTTTAAAAAGAAGAAAATGAATCTGATGAAAATACGAATGCCGAAAAATAGACTACTCTGCCAATAGGTCTACCCACAATTTGATGAGTCGTAGGGGGAAATGTTCATGGGCTATAGACTAGTGATACACATCAACTGTCCTACCCACTCGCTAGGTGGTACCACAATCACATGGGCGATAAAACGGGAAAAGGACGATGAGAATATCTGTCTTAGTATGGGGCCAACAGAAGCTGACCTTTGACATCTGAACAGAAAATAAACAAACAAGATGTCAGCGCCCATGAACATGATCAGAGGCATGTTTGACCACGAAATATCAGTCATAACACTGTGTCTGTGTCTGTAACCTGGGTTAAAAATCAAATCTGACCACACACGTTGCTGTAAGAGCTCGCTCCCGCGAGCTGGGCCCCAGCTCGCGCGTCCGCTCGCTAATATGAATAGGCATGCCTAGAAAGCGAGCGGAAATTATTATGAACTAAAGTAGGGGCTCATGTAATGACATATGCTATAAGTATAAGGCAAGGTAACGTACGTGAGGATAACGTGTAGGCTAGACTACCTAACAAATGGCGGGCCCTGTCGCAGGGTGTTGAGCGATCCATATATTGTCGGAAGGCCCAGGCAGCCCACTTGCGTGCTAGCTTAGGTCTAAACCAACTGGGTCTAAACCAAACAAAGAAACAATTATATGGACCTGCAACACTGACTCAGTTAGATCACAGTAGACTACTATTTACAGAAATGTAGCGTTATCTACATCGTCATTGTTTAAAAAAAACAAAAATTAATCTTATGAAAATACGATTGCCGAATTATAGACTGATCTGCCAATACCCACAATTTGATGAGTCGTAGGGGGAAATGTTCATGCGGCTATAGTGATACACATCAACTGTCCTACCCACTCGCTAGATGGTACCACAATCAGACTGAGCGATAAAACAGGAAAAGTACGATAGGAATATCTGTCTCAGTATGATGCCAGTGAGGTTGAACTTTGACTTCTGAACAGAAAATAAACAAACAAGATGTCAGCGCCCATGAACATGATCAGAGGCATGTTGGACCACGAAATATCAGTCCTGACACTGTGCCTGTGAGTGTTAAAAATCAAATCTAATTTTGCTAGTCACTGACCACACGCGTTGCTGTAAGAGCTCGCTCCCGCGAGCTTGGGCCCTTCGGGCCCCAGCTCGTGCGTCCGCTCGCTATTATTTTACAACTCCCATTTGAGTATATCTATGATAAGCCGTTGTAAATGGCTATGCTCAACTTCGTTAATCCTTTTTATAGGCCTAGGCCTACTAATATACTGTAATGTAGCCCTTAGGACTAAACCTTAAAAAAACATCAATTTAAAGATACCAGGCCCGTACCCGGGAAATTGATTGGGGAGGTGCGTTTCAGTATATTATGGACCTTAATTCTGCCGTTTTCATTCATGCCCCCCCCCCCGGAAATGTTTTGAAAAATACACTGAATAACGCATTCTGGCGACATATTTACACAGAATTAAGGAATCATGGAATCTCACTGGTGATCATTAGTAGAGATTACGTTTACCAGTATCTAAAAAAAATAACCAAAGAATGTGGAGGCGCCTGTTTTTGTGGGGGTGGGGGAAAGGGGTTCGGAAGCATCCCCCCTGGATATTTTTTTTGAAAAATACACTAAATAATGCATTCTGGCGACATACTTTCACAGAATTAAGGGATCGAGCAATCTCACAGGTGATCATTAGTAGGCTAGAGATCAAGTTTAGGCTACCAGTATCTAAAAAAAAAATTAATCCGATAATGTGGAGGTGGCTGTTTTGTGGGGGGGGGGGGGGAGTTCGGAGGCATGCCCCGTATGTATTTTTTAATACACTAAATAACGCATTCTGGCGACATATTTACACAGAATAAAGGAATCAAGCAATCTCACAAGTGATCATTGAGAATATGTTTACCGGTATCAGAAAAACAACAACTAGAAGGGTCTAGTTTTTTGTGAAAAAAAACACTGGAGATGTCTCCCCTCCAGCAGCATAGCAACAACAGCAACCGTAAAGGTTGATAGCTGATAGATGTAGTGGCAATGACTTTTGTAATTAATGTTATTAAATGGCTCCTGTGGACAGTAGAGACTACCCAGCAAACACGACGTTGACCCAATTATGGACCAATGCTGGCCCACCGTCTGCGACACTGGTTCAACTGGTTCAACGCCTCGTGTTCAACCCAGTAAGCACAAAACATTTGTATAACATTTGTACAATGTTAGACCAACGTCGAAGACGTTGTGCTGACGTTGTACAAATTTTATACAAATGTTTTGTGTTTTCTGGGAATAGCAGCTGGTCTCAGGTATTTTATGGGAATAGCAGCTGGTCTGGTATTGCTTAATACTGCTGGCGGCGATTACAAGCCGACACCGACCCAATGTCTGTTAAATGTTGGGCCAGCGTCGCCGGTGCTGGCCAGTATACATTCAGTCATATTCAGTACTTCATCCTGCCGGTACCTGCATGCTGGCAGTACGGGCACATGCTTTGAACCAAAGCTGGGTTAATGTTGGCCCACAGTCTGTGACGCTGGCCTACATTCAGCATGGCGCCAAACACAACACGGTAACCCAATACTGGGCTAATTTTGGCTCAACATCGTAAACGGTGGGCCAGCATCAGCCCAGCATTGGGTTAACGTCTCGTGTTTGACCGTCTGCAAGATAGAAAGCGCTGGAAAGAAATGAATGGGAGACAGACTCACAGCACAGTCTGAACAGACAGGGGTGAAGCAATATGTCCCCACCTCTGTCTACAGAGGGGAGAAATAGTAACCCAAGAATGTGGAGGCGGCCGTTTTTGTAAGGGGAAGGCTACAGGGGGCCATGCCCGCCGAAAAAAAATGAAAAATACACACTAGATAGCGCATTCTGGCGACATATTTACACAGAATTGAGGAATCAAGCAATCTCACAAGTAGAAATTAGTTACCGATATCTAAAAAAAATAACCTTAGAAAGTGGACCTTTCTGTCTGTGGGAGGGGGTGCGAACGCACCCGACGCATCCCCCCCCCCCCTCGGTACGGGCCTGGATACTGTTAGTCTGCATTATAAATTCAGACAAACAACCACATAAATAAAATAATTATAAAATAATCAAGTGTCTGAATCGTATAAATTTTACTGTTTGAATTATCTGTGGTTACACGATGCATCTTGCGATGTTGGAAAACGATAGGTAAAATCGATAGTTATTATAATATAGGCCTATTTGTGAAGGTTTCACACTTCTGTCATGTATAATGGGTCATGTAATCTACGTTAACGCTGAAAATAGTCTAGGGATAGGCCCTACTCTTTCAGATGAATGTTGGTTGGAATTTTCTATTTTGGGGAGAAAGGTAATTTTGTGACTTAGGCCTATCAGTTTGTGACTACAAACAGCGTCAACATGTTAAAATGTCCAGGGGGATAAATTAAAAAAAAACTAACAATACTTTTTCAAAAATACAAATAACAGAAATAAAACGAATAGGCCTACATAATCAAAACATAAATATTGAACGTAGTAACATGTCATCTTTTCTTTTGAGCAAGTTTCATAGCCTATCAACATAGTCAAATCCATGTCATATATATAGACTACATATATTTCTCAGTTGATTGATCTCAAACATAGTGGGAGACATGAGATAATATGATTAGCAAACGACACACAATAATGACAACTTTGTCCCAAACTGTCTGACGAAAGCACTGGAATCATTGTGTTTGATTTATTGTATTCTATTCTTTGCATTTGCAGACTTCATTCAAATTGAATTTTGTGCCAAAATTAAATAAATGTAGGCCTATTTCAAAACAGCCACAACACGATGATGTAGACCTACCTAATTTTCATATATATATATTTAGGGTAAAGAAGGGTATTATGAGCACCTAACTTTAATTAGCGATTTTGGGCAAATAAATGAAGTGGAAAAATTCAAATTTTATGTGATCGAATGTTTGTACAATTATGCAATAAGTCATAATATTAACCTTTAGACTGCTAAACACGTATATATATACGTTTTATTACGTTGCTAAACACGTACATATACGTGTGAAAAAACCAGCAAAATAAGAGTGGTATTGTCGCAAGGAAAACCTAATTATATTAAAAATAAAAGTATTATGCTTGTCATACGTGGTAGGAATAATTGAGGATCGTGTTTGGCGTTCATTGTGTGTCTAGTCTTCCCGATTGTTATCCGCGAAGGGCGCATACTAGCAAACATTTTAGAACTACCAATAACAGGAGCAGGTTGACAGCAAAGGTTTATTTACCAACAATACTACATATATTACAAACCATTTCTTACCCAATTCTCGTTGTTATTGAGAATATTACAGCCAGCACTCATATTACCTACTATGCTCATATTACACCATCTTACCCTAATATTACAAAACTTGGCGATACGTACGGAGCTTTTACATGGACATCTCTAAAAAATATATTTCAATTGGAAGTATTTATTTGGAGCGCGCCAAATCATTTGGCTTGAACCAAATAATCATTTGGCGCGCACCAAATCATTTGGTTTGAACCAAATAATCATTTGGCGCGAACCAAATCATTTGGCTTGAGCCAAATAATCATTTGGCGTGAACCAAATCATTTGGCTTGAACCAAACAATCATTTGGCGCGAACCAAATCATTTGCCTTGAACCAAATAATCATTTGGCGCGAACCAAATCATTTGGCTTGAACCAAATAATGATTTGTCGCGAACCAAATCATTCGGCTTGAGCCAAATAATCATTTGGCGCGAGCCAAATCATTTGGCTTGAACCAAATATTCATTTGGCGAGAACCAAATCATTTGGCTTGAGCCAAATAATCATTTGGCGCGAGCCAAATCATTTGGCGCGAACCAAATAATCATTTGGCGCGAACCAAATCATTTGGCTTGAGCCAAAAAATCATTGTGAGTGAGTGAGTGAGTGAGTGAGTGAGTGAGTGAGTGAGTGAGTGAGTGAGTGAGTGAGTGAGTGAGTGAGTGAGTGAGTGAGTGAGTGAGTGAGTGAGTGAGTGAGTGAGTGAGTGAGTGAGTGAGTTGGCCGGCCCTTATGGCTCATTCGTATCGACTGGGGCTTGTAACCTGGATGTACCAGGTTCGAATCCCGGTCGAGCCGATTATTTGTTATCGTTGGTATGCATATACAGTGCTCCAAACTGTTCAAATATCTGGAGTGTACAGTGCTGCCTATGGTACTGTGCACTATAAAGAGCCCTTGGAGTCAGTCAAAATAAGAGTATTCGGGCTTCCTTCTGTCGCCATATTATCATGATTGTACATGAAGCGACGTAAAGCAATATACACTCACAGTCAGTCAGTCAGTCAGTCAGAGGCATACATTTACTTGATCTAATTATTAATTATTTATTGAAAAGTAAAAAAATAGAAAATGTTAACGCTCTGTATGTACGGCTCTCGTTCTTAAGGGGTTAAATCTGGCACGGCGTTGGAGTCAATAATTCCGTCTATCTCTAGGGATCTATAGCCGTAGGGGCTCAGGACGCTGGCCCAATGTCGGGCCAGTATCGCCGTCGCTGGCCCGACATTGGCCCGGCATTGTGTTAGATGGACTGTGTGCTGCTCCTCCAGCTTGTGTAATATATAGCCTTTTTCTCCCGCTGCTGCTATAGAATGGAACAATTTGCCCAAGAACATTACGAAAAAACAAAACCCTCAGTCAATTCAAGTCTCACATCAAAACTTATTCGTTCAACGGCTTTCCATTAATTCATCAATATCTGTGAAATGCCTCAGCGAAGATATACCTTTAGGCTGTTTTTAAATCTATACTTACCCGTTTTTAGTATATAGCTTTATTATTTATTTTTATTTTTAAATTATGGACAATTTATCAAATGTAAATCGCCTATGATTGTGCTACAGATATATGGCGCTATATAAATGTTTATTTATTATTATTATTATTATTATTATTATACATGTTGTTTGGAGTGCGCCCGCTGGCACGATCACGCCCCGATGAGTGCCGCAGGGTGGTGTGGCGAGATACAGAAAAATACCCAGATTAGACATGCGATGGATGAACTATGACCGGGCAGACACTGGGTGTTAATCTTATGTTGTTTTAGTGTTGGTTCAGCGTTGTATACGTCGGGCCAATTCTAAACCAATATTGGTTCAACGTTTTGTGCATAGTTGTCTTAATAAATCCTTAACCCTTTAACCGCTAAATTAAATAATTGGAATTTTCACCCACTTGTCTCGCTACCGCGATCCACAACTTCTGAGTGACCACAAATGTCAACCCACAAAAGTCAGAGCGGGGTACCAGGTAAGCAATAAGTGTCTATGCAATGCTGGTTTAATGTTGGGCCAGCGTCGCAGACGGTGGCTTAACAATAAAACAGCATTGGGTTTGTCAGCAATGTTTGAACCGTCACGGTCTATGTACAGCTAATACAAGCCTGTAATTTAACGGATGCTGGTTTAATGTTGGACCTACGTCTGCGATGCTGGCCCAACATTAAATCAGCATTGTTCGTGTGACCGGGGGGTCGTGAGGTACTTTGACTTGTATAGAGAGGCACTAGACGTTGACCCAGTGCTGTTTTAATGTTGAGCTACCGTCTGCGACGTCGATCAATAGCTAAAACAAAAATCGGTGTAAATCATTTGGCTTGAACCAAATAATTATTTGGAGTTCGCCAAATGATTATTTGGCTCAAGCAAAATGATTTGGTTCGCGCCAAATGATTATTTGGTTCAAGCCAAATGATTTGGTTCGCGCCAAATGATTATTTGGTTCAAGCCAAATTATTTGGTTCGCGCCAAATGATTATTTGGCTCAAGCCAAATGATTTGGTTCGCGCCAAATGATTATTTGGTTCAAGGCAAATGATTTGGTGCGCTCCAAATGATTATTTGGCTCAAGCCAAATAATTTGGTGCGCGCCAAATGATTATTTAGCTCAAGCCAAATGATTTGGTTTGCGCCAAATGATTATTTGGTTCAAGCCAAATGATTTGGTTCGCGCCAAATGATTATTTGGTTCAAGCCAAATGATTTGGTGCGCTCCAAATGATTATTTGGCTCAAGCCAAATAATTTGGTGCGCGCCAAATGATTATTTAGCTCAAGCCAAATGATTTGGTTTGCGCCAATAATTATTTGGTGCAAGCCAAATGATTTGGCGCGCTCGAATTAACTACTATCAGTTGAAATATGATTTTTGGGGATGTCCCTTAAAAAGCTCCGTAGATACGTTCATTTCTGAGATTACGTGTGCTATTAGAGTGAACAACACATTTACCGGTTGGTTGAAACATCTAGTGGAGTAAGGCAAGGGGATACATTGTCTCCTAAGCTATTTAATATATTTATAAATGATTTAATTGAAGATTTGCAAAATGTGCACTGTGGCATAGAGACAGATGATTTTATTTTTCTTTGTCAGTTTTATGTTATGCCGATGATATTGTTGTTATATCAGAATCAGAGGTGAATTTACAGAAAGTACTAGCTTATGGAGTTTATGGATTTTAATGCTAGATACTGAAGTTTATGGATTTTAAGTATGGTACTAATGTTCTTTCTGAGGCTGCCGGTAGGAGTTTAAGTACTACGATTGCAAAGATGCACTTACTCAGAAATTCAGGATTCTAAATTTTCACTAAAATGTATCATAGTTGCGTAGCTCCTATCAGTGACTATTTCGCTGGTATATGGGGTTTCAATCATTTTGATTCGATGAATTAGATCCAAAATAGAGCGTGACGTTATTACCTAGGGCTTCACCCAAAAGCCTTAATTGCAGGGCTTCAAGGTGATATGAGATGGCTTTTAACTAAGTATAGACATATAATCGCATTATTTAGAACTTGGAATAGATCTACTAAATTTAAAACAGATTGTATCTAAAGTATTAAAATGAGATATTAAAATGGTTAATGGATGGTCTAAGCAATTTCGAGATATATACATGTCACACACTCGGCTGTGTACAGCCACGCATAGAGGAAGTGTATGATCTTGAGTTAATTGAAAAGGTTGTCCAAAGTAAATGTCAAGAAGACTGGTTAAAAATGTGCCAATGAAGCCTAAATTGAGAAGTTATGTGATGTTTAAAAATATCTTTTAAAAGTGAAAGGTATGTGAAGATAGCTCATTCCAAAATGTCTCGCTCTATATTCGCACAGTTGAGGTTAGGTATTTTACCATTAGAAATTGAAACGGGGAGATTTCGTAATATTCCTAGTGAAAGTAGAATGTGTCACTTTTGTAAAAACGAAATTGGGGATGAACTACATTTTGTGTGTGTCTGTCCTGTTTACAGTAATCACAGAAACACATTATTTAATGAAATTATTTTAACTCATAATATTTTTTCTAATCTAGACATAATTGAAAAATTTTGTTTTAATATGGCAACAGGAACAAAATGTGTACTTAATTATGTAGAAAATGCATGAAACACCCGGAAGTTTCTATTGTATGCATAATAACATTATTACTTTTTAATATTTTGTATTGTTGGACAATTCTATAATGTATTTTATTCTGTTCGATTGAGCATAATGGGTCTCATGATTCCCTTCTAATGAGGGTTGCATATGCAGCGGCTCTGGCCCGGTGGACGAGGTCGACTCGACGACGGTGGTTCAGCGTTGACCCAACATTTGGTCAGAGTCTTTTTTTTGCAGGCTATGTTATTCTGTTAAGCGGAATATTTGCTGAGCATCGGCCCGATGCCGGGCCAACGTACAAGATGTTGGCCCGGCATTGGCCCGGGCTGGGCGAAACTTTAGAACTAACCATCTCATTTTCCCTGTACACTATATGTATATACATAATTATATAAACACTGATTTATAAACCCCAAGTCGGATTGGGTGCTTAGATGATAAAAATTATATATTTATGAGGAGTGAATTGTACATGTATAAGCACATATCGTATAATAAACGATCTACCTACACACAGATAGGCTTTACGTCATATCAACAGTGTGGAGAGTGCAGTAGCTCATTAGCGCGATGGTAGCGACCATCTTAGATTTATGTATGAAAAAACCCTCAAATTTGAAAAGAATGTTAGAAATGACTTTATCAAACAATATTCACAGAGAGTAATACCACACATCGTTCACTGACGAGTAGTGGACAATACAAACTTTCTAAGATGGCAGTGGCGGCCATCTTGAATTTATACGCGAACAAGATGACAAAATAAAAATAATAGTGGCAGAAATGAGTTTACCCTGCCAATTACATTTTGAAAAGTGGTATTATACATCTTTTTCTGACAAATAGTTGAACATTTTCGAACATAATCGTATTTATGACTGATAAAAACAAATGGCCGCCAAAATGGACATTTTGAAAAAAAAAAATTGGGAACATATCATTTCGAAAATAGATGACCACAACTAAACAGAATATGTGGTCAAATCGCTTTTGCCCCTCAGAAAATACCTTTCGCCATAAGAGATCCCAAAGTTTTAGTAATCTGCTCTCGTTCCAGTAGGCTACTTCACAATGATAAATATGATATCGCCAGAAGAAAAATAGAAACAATTATTTGCATCTTGCTTATTTTTTATACAACGTTGTTAAACAGCCCAGATGAATCTTTCCGTCCAAGAATATACACCCTTTTAAACATCTATACGAGGCCCTCCCAGAATCCACCCTCCCTCTCAGAATATACCCTCTTTTAAAAATCTCTATACGACCCCTCCAGAATGTACGCTTCCATCCCAGAATACATCCCCGCCTTTAAGCATCTTAGATATATATGCGACACTCCCAGAATCCACCCCTCCCTCTCACAATATACCCTCCCTTTTAAACATGTATGCGACCCTCCCAGAATCTACCTCTCCTTCTCTGAATATGCCCCCCCCCCTTAAACATCTATATGCGACCCTCCCTGAATCTACCCCTCCCTCCCGGAATAGATACCTTCTTTTACTCCCATAATCTACCCCTCCCTCCCAGAATATACCCCAGTTTCATATAAAGTGACGCTCCCAGAATCAACCCTTCCTTCCAGAATATACCCCTCTTTTCTACAATTATATGTGACGCTCCAAGAATCTATCCCACCCTCCCAGAATATACCCATTCCTCCCAGAATATACCCCTCCCCTTAGATATGCGACCCTCCAATAATCTACCCATCCCTCCAAAATATACCTCCTTCTGAGCCACTATATGCGACACTCCCATATTCTACCCCTCGCTCCCAGAATATAACCCTCCCTTTAAACATCTATATGCGACGGAGTCCACCCTTCGACCCCAAATATACCCCCATTTTAAACATCAATATGCGACCCTCTCAGAATCTACCCCTCCCTCCCAGAATAGCATACCCCCATTTTTTACAACTATATGCGACACTCCCATAATCCACCCTCCCTTCCTGAATATACCCCCTTCTATATCAAGTGAGGCTCCCGGGAGAAGATAGGTTTAGGTGAGTGCCACTTGGCCCCTAAGACTGTTCTCCACTCAGTGGAGTGGGAGACAGGTGTAGGTGAGTGTGTTTTTGAAATTTCACTCACTTGTGGCGGCCCTACACTAGGTATAGTAGGATAACGGCTCAGGTGGGTAACCTTATAAAATTCTACGCACCTGAGCCGGTTCTACACTAATAATGGTAGAAGATAGGTTTAGGTTAGTGCCACTTGGCCCCTAAGACTGTTCTCCACTCAGTGGAGTGGGGGACAGGTGTAGGTGAGTGTGTTTTTGAAATTTCACTCACTTGTGGCGGCCCTACACTAGGTATAGTAGGATAACGGCTCAGGTGGGTAACCTTATAAAATTCTACCTGAGCCGGTTCTACACTAATAATGGTAGAAGATAGGTTTAGGTGAGTGCCACTTGGCCCCTAAGACTGTTCTCCACTCAGTGGAGTGGGGGACAGGTGTAGGTGAGTGTGTTTTTGAAATTTCACTCACTTGTGGCGGCCTATACACTAGGTATAGTACGATAACGGCTCAGGTGGGTAACCTTATAAAATTCTACGCACCTGAGCCGGTTCTACACTAATAATGGTAGAAGATAGGTTTAGGTGAGTGCCACTTGGCCCCTAAGACTGTTCTCCACGCAGTGGAGTGAGGGACAGGTGTAGGTGAGTGTGTTTTTGAAATTTCACTCACTTGTGGCGGCCCTACACTAGGTATAGTAGGATAACGGCTCAGGTGGGTAACCTAATAAAATTCTACGCACCTGAGCCGGTTCTACACTAATAATGGTAGAAGATAGGTTTAGGTGAGTGCCACTTGGCCCCTAAGACTGTTCTCCACGCAGTGGAGTGAGGGACAGGTGTAGGTGAGTGTGTTTTTGAAATTTCACTCACTTGTGGCGGCCCTACACTAGGTATAGTAGGATAACGGCTCAGGTGGGTAACCTAATAAAATTCTACGCACCTGAGCCGGTTCTACACTAATAATGGTAGAAGATAGGTTTAGGTGAGTGCCACTTGGCCCCCAAGACTGTTCTCCACTCAGTGGAGTGGGGGACAGGTGTAGGTGAGTGTGTTTTTGAAATTTCACTCACTTGTGGCGGCCCTACACTAGGTATAGTAGGATAACGGCTCAGGTGGGTAACCTTATAAAATTCTACGCACCTGAGCCGGTTCTACACTAATAATGGTAGAAGATAGGTTTAGGTGAGTGCCACTTGGCCCCTAAGACTGTTCTCCACTCAGTGGAGTGGGGGACAGGTGTAGGTGAGTGTGTTTTTGAAATTTCACTCACTTGTGGCGGCCCTACACTAGGTATAGTAGGATAACGGCTCAGGTGGGTAACCTTATAAAATTCTACGCACCTGAGCCGGTTCTACACTAATAATGGTAGAAGATAGGTTTAGGTGAGTGCCACTTGGCCCCTAAGACTGTTCTTCACTCAGTGGAGTGGGGGACAGGTGTAGGTGAGTGTGTTTTTGAAATTGCACTCACTTGTGGCGGCCCTACACTAGGTATAGTAGGATAACGGCTCAGGTGGGTAACCTTATAAAATTCTACGCACCTGAGCCGGTTCTACACTAATAATGGTAGAAGATAGGTTTAGGTGAGTGCCACTTGGCCCCTAAGACTGTTCTCCACTCAGTGGAGTGGGAGACAGGTGTAGGTGAGTGTGTTTTTTAAATTTCACTCACTTGTGGCGGCCCTACACTAGGTATAGTAGGATAACGGCTCGGGTGGGTAACCTTATAAAATTCTACGCACCTGAGCCGGTTCTACACTAATAATGGTAGAAGATAGGTTTAGGTGAGTGCCACTTGGCCCCTAAGACTGTTCTCCACTCAGTGGAGTGGGAGACAGGTGTAGGTGAGTGTGTTTTTGAAATTTCACTCACTTGTGGCGGCCCTACACTAGGTATAGTAGGATAACGGCTCGGGTGGGTAACCTTATAAAATTCTACGCACCTGAGCCGGTTCTACACTAATAATGGTAGAAGATAGGTTTAGGTGAGTGCCACTTGGCCCCTAAGACTGTTCTCCACTCAGTGGAGTGGGGGACAGGTGTAGGTGAGTACATTTCCCTATTACCGATAGTTTAATTTACCAGATAAATTAAGTTGAAACAGCCCCATTAAAAATATGTTGTGTTATGATTCCATGCTCCTGCCTATAAAGACACCTGCCTATAAATTTAGTTTCATGAGACCTTGAACCTGTCAATCACTGGGTAAAGTAACGCCCTTAGCAAAATACGAATTCGTTATCGGTAAACGAAATTGAACCCACCGGCCTAGGTGCGTAACCGAAAGTCAGATCAAAATGATAGGGGATTCCCCATAGATTCACAGCTATTCTGTTTCGTACAATAGACGAACTGGCCTTACATTGTAACGTTACACTCATTATGACATATTTAAACACCAGGCATTGGCTCATCTGTGGTTTAATGTTGGGCCGGTGTCGCGGACGGTATAATTCCAACATTCAATCGACATCAGGCCAAAGTCTCGTGTTTGATAGGGGGGGGGGGGGATGTGTATAAAGTAGTCTGTACACGCTATGAAGTCCACTCTCGATGACAAGATCTATGCGAGCAAATCTCAGTAAACACTGTTCACACACGTAACAGCTCAAAAGGCTTTATATGTTGACATTGCGCTGTTTCCATATCGGAAGAGTTGGTTATGTATTAAAGCAGCGCTTGGGCAATTACTACTCTGATCATTATCGATCAGATCGAGGGTATGCTCTATTCAGGGGCGTAGCCAGAAAAAAATGAAAGGGAGGTCAATTTTAAGCAGTTTGAAGTTATTTTCATTTTGAAGCTTCAAAGGTAGTTTTTAAGTTGTTAGAAAAGTGTGTGCGAGGGGAGGGGGGGGGGGGGGGGAAGGGGGGGGGGCAATTATCTCTACATATAGGCCTACGTATAAGTGACATGTGATGAATGAAGCGTAATAAATCCCAAATCATCACACACGTCAAAATATTTTCCCATCCGTCTGAATACGCTATGGACGCTCGGCACGGAAATGACCCTGGCGTTTTGACAGCTGCAAAAACGCTACGTTATGGCGCTGCGACGGATATAGGCCTACGTATACGTGACACGTGATGCATGAAGCGTAATAAAGCCCTAATCAACACACACGTCAAAATAGAACTCGTGTGGGGTTTTTTTTTAAGGGATTACCCAATTCGGATCTACGGGGTTAAGTTAGTAGCTCCATATGGTGTGTGTCATGTCTAATTTGTATTTGGCCCTATATGTGATCATATCGCTTGTAAATTCAATAAAAAATAGCAATACAATGTAAATTATTTATTGAAGACATGTGAGATTAAGATTTTGTATTGATAATTTATCAGCAGAATAAGGGGTGATCTTTGTTGATAGGATGTTCCAACCCAGCAAACACAAAACATTTGTATAACATTTTTATACAATGTTGGACCGACATCTTTGACATTGAACCAACATTGTACAGATGTTATACAAATGTTTTGTGTTAGCTGGGAAGTCTATAGGCCCCTTACAGTCTGTGTTCTGCAATGTGTATGGAGCGCAGATGGCATATTTTATCACATAAATCTCTAATTTATTTAGCAAAGTGCTCACAATGATTTCACAAAATAATTGAATGGAATTCACAGTAATTTCAGTTAAGTATTCAAATAAATGATAGTGAATAATAAGGTACGTAGGCTTTTTTATCGGGACACAGAGGGTCAATTACAACTGCATATTGCAAAGTATCTCGACTTGATCGTTGTTATCATGAAATATGTCGCGAATATTACACTGAATCATTCCACCTAATCAATCAGAATAAATTTGTTCATATCATATATTTTAAAGCAGCCCCTTGGGATGACATCAATTTTTGTTTTTAGTTTTGTTGTGAAGTAGTGTATCCCCCAGCGTTGGGCAGACAATCAGTGTTGCTGGTGTAGCACTCCATGTCCTGACTATAAGACACCAATCAGACACCGATTAGCGGCGATTGCTTTGATCTCCTCGGCCAATACGTGGGAATATGTGGTGTGAAGTGCTGTATATTGCTGACTTGTTTTGTTTACATGTCAATATACGACCTGGAAATATAACTATTTCACTCTTTTTTGGAAACCGTTCTGAATGGCAACTCCGTGAATACAAAGTTATATAACACCCCCTCCTCCATACTTCATTGTATTAGCCAGCTCGGTGAAAATATTGGAGGTCACAGGCTATTGAGTTTCACAGAATATATGTTGCTTGCTCAAGCATCTCTTTAAACTCCTGGAGCCGCGTGCACCACACAGTAGTTGCTAGTAAATGAATCGTAAAGCGAACGTCGTGTGCACCTACTGCATCGCGAATAGTCACAAACACACATAATCATGTTGTATCTGAGTCTTAAAGATTCATACAGCTTTGAAACGCGCATGCGTGGGACGGTCAAGTGTAGGCCTACATTAGCCTATAGAGTACACTTTGACAGCATTAATATCAGCGACTGAACTGATTACAAGATACTACTCTAACGAGAAATTGGCCCAATGCTGTTTTAATGTTAGACCAACGTCTGCGACATTGGCCGACATTAAACCAACATTTGGTAAGTGTGCTGTGTTGGCTAGGACTTACTGTCAATATGCTGGAGGTGAACTGTTTCCAAACCCCCATGGTAACAGACCGTAACATAACCTTTTGTGTCACAACACAAAGCCCACATAAGAGAAATGGTGAATTATTTGCTCATAGATGTCGCTCAAGTATATAGAGTTAATATGATTTGGGAACTTGCTCTTAATGCGGCGATGGGTATGAAACGCATATAGTATTATTATCTTGGCTGATAACTGAGGATGTGGGGTGATATGTCATTGTGGAATGTCCAGGGGTCACTGTTGCATTCTGGGGACCACATTGTCCCGCGTATTTTGACAGTTGACTACACCTTTAAAGGAGCCGTAAATTTGCGACTGCCGAGGAGGTGGCTGAAAAGGATCGTAAGCAAACGTAGCAACTTGGAATTGCATTACTAAGTACAGTAATGACTTTTTAAATTGCAAATATTTTTCTTGATAATAACAAGAAATATTTTATTTTGATAAAGGTGTACACATTGTAAAAATTCTAGAATTTGAAGGTGATGAAATGTAAATTTATATTTATTCATAAGGAAGAAAGACAAACACACACTTTATCTACACTATGTAGTCGTTTATCATCATTGCCATCGTTACTATCCTTATTCTATAGATCCTTCAAATAATTTTGCTGATATGGGGCTTTGTTTTTCTACACATGTTTTTTTGAGAAATGTTCTATATAAAATGAAATGAATCGGGCTTTAGGCCACCTTTGTGCACATATAGGCTAAACTGGGCCAGGAGAACCTCCTGAGGATGGTGAGATGATTGAGATGACACTGTCCTCCAGACACAGGATTCGAAATTCGAGCCCTGGCGGTCTGAGGCCGAGCACGCTACCTCTCGGTCACGGAAGCTCCCCACAATACTAACTTTCACACGTGGATGGGGAAGAAACAATTTTGTTTCTTTCAAACCGCCGAGACCGGGAACCGAACCCCGGACTCTGGCGTGAAAGGCAGCGGTGCTAACCACTACCCTAGGGCCCCCGCCCTCTATATAAGTAGTGTGAAACTGTGATTTGACGTTACTAGCATATACAAGAGATTTCAATCAGCACACAAATTACAACACGCCGTGTCAGACTGTAAGTTTCCAAAAAATATGATGTTAACCCCCTGGATAGTAGCTGTACATACTCTACAATATAACAGTGCCGTATTATAATGTAAATGATATGTTTATTTACCTCTTTTATCGCTGTCATAATGTATATGGTTTAACTTTATACCATGTTAGCATGTGAATTCAGAACAGTGTGCGGATGATAAACTCATTCTGGGAGGAAGACATTCAAATATAACTATGATGGCATAGATGAATCACACAATTTTGCCAAAATATCAAACAATAGAGTTTAAAAAAACATCAAAAAAATCATTTGACAGTATAATGATGTCTGGCATTGTATTCCTTGATAAAAAAAAACATAATCTAGACACTAAGATCGCCTAAATATGATATCTAAAAGCTAAGATAGATTGATTTTAGGCTCGCCTGCCGGGATTTTTGAATTATGGCGACCATCTTGTATTAATACATATGAGATGTAACTCTCGGAAAATAAATATATATTATCAGGCATTTACATCATCATTTCATCCCAAAAAAGTCAAGTTGTGCACTTTTTGCTAAAACGTAAATGTGGGATATTATATTTCAATGGTCACGTGACGTATGACCTTCCAATGACCCCAAAAATAATATTGTCGTCAAAATTGCAGATACATTTAAGAGATATATATATGAAAATAAATGACAACAATGTTCTAAATTTTACTTAAAATTTGGTGCATATTAACTTATTTGAAAGAGATTTTCTCCGAAATAAAAACTTAAAGGTAGGCCTACGCCTACGTATATACCTTTTCTATTAAATATGACAAAATTATTGTAATTTAATTTATACTATAACAATATACACTATGACGTTGTTCTATGCTTATATAATATTAGTTTAGTGACATCACAATAACTGCAGTTTAGTACCAGCCTTGTAAGCCAACTAAAAAAATCATTTTAATGTAGCACCTACTAAGCTGATAGTATCAATGCTAGATGTTACTTTTCGTCCTGGCCCTGTCATATACAATGAGTCTTAAGAATTATTTAACAATTGATTTGACTGATACATACCTATAGGTTTTATATTTCACTAGGTGGAATTTTCATAACCGGGGCAAAAAAGCGTAACGGCTATTTTTCAAAATGGCCACCAAAACCCGTTATAACGGCCATAGCAGCCGATAAAAAACAATGATAATTCCAAAATCAGATCACGTGGTGGTTTTCAATTAGGTATTTCTGCATCCTGAATAAGTTATTAGCTATTTAAGAAAACCAATCAAGGTTGTCCGAGATATAGGTCACGTAAAATCCAAGATGGGCGCCAATAGTGAGCAAAATAAATGTCCAGATACTTTTCACAGGTTTGTGTGTCGAAATATATAATTTTGCTGTACGCTAATAATAGGATTCACATTAATCGTGGTGAACGATCATTAGCCAATTTTTCCAGTCAATTCTGAGACAGGTTTTTTAGAAACTTTTGATTACAAGGCCTAGTTAAGTATTCAGATATATTTAGACAATTTTACTATCATCTTCTTGGATATGAAAAGGCGTGCCTGCCACTTTACAAAGTGGCAAATAGACACTTCAATACCCAAGGTAACAATATAAATTAAATGTATTTCGGAAACTACGGCAATGTGGTCGTCATTTAGTCATGGGGGAGATCGCCGTCAATAGTGTGAAGGTTAGTGGATTTTTCTTTGAAATGTAGGCCTATGCTAAATGATGGTAAGGGCTAGTTGAATTTTGTTCTTGGCTAGTGAAACTTACAGATGAATTTGCAACCCTGGATGATCGGGTTAGCTCGGACAAATAAAAATAAATTCTGTAACTTATTATATGAGCAAATTAGGAAAATAATGTTATTGCCCAGAAATATTCTACCACATAGGCCTATGCTATTCTTAGCATACATATTATTCTCAAATTGAAAACAAAGCAGAGACGAAAACAAACATTTGGATGTATTATTTTTAACTGTTCCTACAAACCCAATGCTTGGTATGCCTGATAGTGTTGGAGAGACCAGAGAGGGGACTGAGATAGATGTTGTTAAAACAGGGGCAACAACATTGGGGGGACCAGAGAGCTGGTAACAACAGCAGCAACAGTATTGGAGGGGCTAGTGAGGAGAAAGAGTACGGTTGGGGCAAGGGAGGCTGTTATAAACAGGAGCAACAGTGCTGGGGTCAGGGAGACTGTTAACAACAGCAGAAACAGGGCTGGAGGGGCCACAGAGGCTGTTAACAATAGAAGAAACAGCATTTAAGGGGCCAGGGAGACTGTTACCAACAGGAGCAACATTAGTGGAGGGTCCATAAAGGATAATAACAACAGTAGAAACAGGGCTGGAGGGACCAGAGACGCTGTTATCAACGGGAGAAACAGCATTAGGGGGGGGGGGGGGCATGAAGGCTGCTAACAACAGGAGCAACGGTGCTGTAGGGGTCAGGGATACTGTTGAAAAACAGGAAAATATGTGCTGGGGCATAAAGGCTGTTAACAACTTGGGCAACATGACTAGGGGGCTGAGAGGCTGTTAACAACAGGAGCAACATAATTCGAGGGGCAGAGAAGCTGTTAACAACAAGACTAACATTAGTGGAGGACGAGAAAAACAGTCCTGGAAGGGCCAGTGAAGCTGTTAGCAACAGGAACAACAACAGTGCTGCAGGGGCCAGAGAGGTTTTTAACAGTAGGAAAACAATGCTGTAGGGGACAGAGAGGCTGTTAACAATAGGAAAAACAATGCTGCGGGGGCCTGGGAGGCTGTTAGCAACAGGAGCAACAATGTTGCAGGGGCCAGAAAGGCTGTTAACAACAGGACCAATAGTGCTGGAGGGACCAGGGAGGTTATTGATAACATGAGAATCAGTGCTGGAGGAGCGGGGGACTTTGACAACAGGAACAACAGTATTTCAGGGGCCAATGAGGCTGTTGCCGACTAGAGCAACAGGGCTGGGGGGCATGAGGCTGTTAAAAACAAGGGCAGCAGTATTGGAGGGGCCAGAGAGGCTGCTAACAACAGGAGCAACAGGGCTGGAGGTGCCAGAGAGGCTGGTAACAACAAGAGAACATAATTAGATGGGCCAGGGAGGCTGTGACCAACAAGAGAAATAGTATTGGAGGACAAGAGAAACAGTCCTGGAGGGGGCAGTGAGGCTGTTAACAACAGGAACAACAGTGCTGGAGGGGCAAGAGAAGATGTTACCAGCAGGAAAAACAATGCTGGAGGGGGCAGAGAGGCTGTTAACAAAAGAAGCAACAGTGCTGGAGGGGCCAGAGAGGCTGTTAACAACAGGAGAAACAGTGCTGGAGGTACCAGAGAGGTTGTTTACAACCTCCAGTGCTGGAGAGGCGAGGGAGGCTGGTAACAGAAGTAGGAACAGTGCTTGAGAAGCCAAGGACTTTGACAACAGGAACAACAGTATTGCAGGGGCCAATGGTGCTGTTAACAACATCAACAGTATTGGAGTGGCCGGGGGGAGGGGGGGGGGGGGGGGTTGTTTCTCTGTATATTGGTAAGCCAGCAGAAGCTCTTGATGCACTCCACTATATGCCATCTTATGAAAAAGTAAGCTGTCAAACTGTACACGGTCAGCCTCAATACTGAAAAGGTTGTGCAAGCAGACTAGTGCCGGGAGAATGGGGCTGAAAGATTAAGAGAGGGAAAATGCTACCCATCCAAAATTATCTGCCACCTGCATCTATGAAATAAATGGAGATAATCAGGTGCAATTGCAAAGCCGGTTGCAGTACTGGCAGGTGCAATGTTTATATGCATGTGGACCATGTAAAGGCATCAGCTGTTTGCATTTGGCTTATCCTCTAAATAGAGCTAAAGACTCTTGAGTTCGAAGAAAAATAAATTGTGTTTTTAGTTTTTAATAACTATGAAAAATGTATTGATCTCAATTTTATAAAAAAAATGATTATTCTAAATGTTTTGTCACAAGTTATTTTATTTATTCAAGACATATGGAAAAAATAAAAATCACATCAAATGTTGAAAAACTGTTTTGCGTATAAAACACGAACATTTTAAAACCGTCAGATAACAAAGTTCCTCTTTTCGTATTGGAGTATTATTCACTGGGGCGAAACTGGATTAGCTAACGCCGGCGCTCGCCTATCCAAGATGGATGCACCGAAAGTGGGTAGGTCAGTTTTTTGCTCTTTTGAGGTACTTTATCACAATTTTCGGGCTAGCCATTCACCCACCGTATTTATATGAATGTAAGTGATTTTTAGGGAGTATCGGGGTCTGTTAAAAACGTGAGACTTTGGTAAATTTGACATCCGAAAAAACACGGAAAGATTGACTAACGCATTTTATAAATAATACAAAGATTGACTAACGGGATTGGTGAGATTTACTAACGTACCCCAGGATTAGCTAACGCTTATAATATATCTCATTCCTGAATACATATAATAGGCATATGCATGGTGATTTTTCTAAAAATTAACTGGGTATTGTTCACAATTAACTAGGTATTAACATCAAACAGTAGACTTTATATAGACAGTAGACTATCTTGGTCCGTAATATTGACTTAAGTAGGCCTATCATTTATCCTGTATGTTATTGTTGGATACATAATTGACTTATCTGCATGGTATATTGTGTCATAGGCCTACCATTTCAAATATTGTCCCCCAACCTCACAGAGCATGACAGGCAATGATCGAAGAATTAATACAGACAATCAATGTACATAGGCATACAGGTAGAGATCTGTAGAGAACGGTAACATCTAGGCTTCATATGCCATCACGATATAGTGCCAATGTAACGTTAGCAATGTTAAATCTGTTGTAAGACTGCTTTGATGCTATCTTCTCCAAATGTGCGTCACGTTTCATCCATTCAGTGATGGACGGAGACATAGTAGACCAAGTTTTGTGCGCATGCGACACTCAAATCGGATTTGATTTAGAAAAAAGGCCCAAAAAGTGTCTATTTACGATTCTGAAACTAACATGTTGTTAAAAATTTAATTTTACTGCACCATGGCATTGTAAGATCTTTGTTTTTATATATCGATTTCTGTGTAGAAAGGTTTCTTAAATAAATGTGCATGTCAGAATCACAATAAGAACTTTCGTTCCAACTGTTCACAGGTGTGCAAAAAATGACATTTAAGTGTCATGTATTTCGTCACGTTAGCACGAAGATAAAACTCATATCTTACAATGATATCGTGGGAGTGTCAAGTAACCTAAATTCGTTCAGGTCTCATAAGTGCTTTGAGATATGAACAAGATTATTCTTTTCTGACTACCTACAATCATGGCAAGGTGCCAGAAAATATGGGTAATGGGGAAATGAAAGTTGCATGTTAGTTTAAACTACCTGCTCTGATTTGTTTAGGCAGGTAATATTATATGCTGTAACGTTAGCATGGCACATTACTGTAAACATAATATTAGGTGTGCAATTAATTATTAAAACACTATGATGCTGTGCATAATAATATGCATGGTCTATTCACACAATTCACTGAGCATAGGCTGCATTTGTAAATGAGCCACAGCAGTCGTAAATATGTGCTAACGTGAGATAACTTTGAACACCTTTGTTGTTAATGTGACAATATACTTGACACATATTAGGGTATCGTGACATGCCCTTTATTAACGTGACACTTTGTGTAACACTGGAACTGTCAACGTGAGGGTAAGTGAGATCCTTCTTCTCATCCCTCAAATCCAAATTTTTTTGTTTAGTCCAATTGTGTTTACATATCCAGTATTATATCGGTGGTTGGAAAATATTCTTTAACAACAGAATAATTTTGGAAGTGCCATTGGCATATGTTACGTTAGCACTTGATGTTCATTCCAAACATCAAAAATAAAATCCCGTAGCCATTCTACAATGCAACAATCAGAAACCAGCCATATTAAATAAATGTGCATGTCAGAATCACAATAAGAACTTTCGTTCCAACTGTTCACAGGTGTGCAAAAAATGACATTTAAGTGTCATGTATTTCGTCACGTTAGCACGAAGATAAAACTCATATCTTACAATGATATCGTGGGAGTGTCAAGTAACCTAAACTCGTTCAGGTCTCATAAGTGCTTTGAGATATGAACAAGATTATTCTTTTCTGACTACCTACAATCATGGCAAGGTGCCAAAAAGTATGGGTAATGGGGAAATGAAAGTTGCATGTTAGTTTAAACTACCTGCTCTGATTTGTTTAGGCAGGTATTATTATAGGCTGTAACGTTAGCATGGCACATTACTGTAAACATAATATTAGGTGTGCAATTAATTATTAAAACACTATGATGCTGTGCATAATAATATGCATGGTCTATTCACACAATTCACTGAGCATAGGCTGCATTTGTATATGAGCCACAGCAGTCGTAAATATGTGCTAACGTGAGATAACTTTGAACACCTTTGTTGTTAATGTGACAATATACTTGACACATATTAGGGTATCGTGACATGCCCTTTATTAACGTGACACTTTGTGTAACACTGGAACTGTCAACGTGAGGGTAAGTGAGATCCTCTTCTCATCCCTCAAATCCAAATATTTTTGTTTAGTCCAATTGTGTTTACATATCCAGTATTATATCAGTGGTTGGAAAATGTTCTTTAACAACAGAATAATTTTGGAAGTGCCATTGGCATATGTTACGTTAGCACTTGATGTTTATTCCAAACATCAAAAATAAAATCCCGTAGCCATTCTACAATGCAACAATCAGAAACCAGCCATATTAAATAAATGTGCATGTCAGAATCACAATAAGAACTTTCGTTCCAACTGTTCACAGGTGTGCAAAAAATGACATTTAAGTGTCATGTATTTCGTCACGTTAGCACGAAGATAAAACTCATATCTTACAATGATATCGTGGGAGTGTCAAGTAACCTAAACTCGTTCAGGTCTCATAAGTGCTTTGAGATATGAACAAGATTATTCTTTTCTGACTACCTACAATCATGGCAAGGTGCCAAAAAGTATGGGTAATGGGGAAATGAAAGTTGCATGTTAGTTTAAACTACCTGCTCTGATTTGTTTAGGCAGGTATTATTATAGGCTGTAACGTTAGCATGGCACATTACTGTAAACATAATATTAGGTGTGCAATTAATTATTAAAACACTATGATGCTGTGCATAATAATATGCATGGTCTATTCACACAATTCACTGAGCATAGGCTGCATTTGTATATGAGCCACAGCAGTCGTAAATATGTGCTAACGTGAGATAACTTTGAACACCTTTGTTGTTAATGTGACAATATACTTGACACATATTAGGGTATCGTGACATGCCCTTTATTAACGTGACACTTTGTGTAACACTGGAACTGTCAACGTGAGGGTAAGTGAGATCCTCTTCTCATCCCTCAAATCCAAATATTTTTGTTTAGTCCAATTGTGTTTACATATCCAGTATTATATCAGTGGTTGGAAAATGTTCTTTAACAACAGAATAATTTTGGAAGTGCCATTGGCATATGTTACGTTAGCACTTGATGTTTATTCCAAACATCAAAAATAAAATCCCGTAGCCATTCTACAATGCAAGAATCAGAAACCAGCCATTCAAGTAAATATTTCTAGCTGCATATACATTTTGGGCAAGGATGCGACTTCTATTAGCACTGTTGCTAACGTGACACTAGAAACATGTCAAAACTAGATGTGACTGTTTTTGGCACAAAAACATTAAAAGCATCCTCGTTACATGACTCAAACTTGGAGAGATTGCCACAATAAAAAAAATCTAAGTAAAAAATTACCCCTGCCAGATTTTTTTTTCAAGATGTCCTCCATGTCCTCCATGTTTTTATTGAATCATTCCCAAAAGTTAATCCGGTCATTAGAAATGCCTAGAGAACCACTGCATAAAATTTGAATGCGATCCAACCAATGATTCATAAGATATCACGACCACAAGAAGGGGTGGCTATTTTTTCAAAATGTCCTCTGTCAGCCATCTTGTTTTTAATCTTTTTTTCTCAAAAGTTAATCAGATCATCCGAATTACACAGAGAACTACCCCAACATCAAATTTAAATGCGATCCAACCAACGGTTCAAATGGTATCGCGCCAGCAAGCTTTTTGGACAGACATTCAAAATGTCCTCCGTCAGCATCTTGTTTTTATTGAAATCTTCCCAAAAGTTCATCAGATCATCAGAAATACCCAGAAAACCACCTATAGATTTAAATGGAATCCATTTAAAGGTTAATAAGATATCGTGCACACAAGCTTTTTTATGCGCCCGCGGCGGCGGTGGAGACGGAATAATGCTAAATAATATAAGCATCTTGATAGTATCGGGGATGCTTAATAAACGCCATGTTAGCATGACTCAACTTCAACGAAAAACACTTAGCTTTAAAATATATACTTGTTTATTCAGAAATATAATCTTCTGTCTCTTAATTTTCACTATAACTGCTTCGTTGTCCCTACATCTTTTAATTTTAATTATATTTCTTTATTAGTATGATACGTTGTATACCCTTGACATTCATCAGATGTGTCTTGACTTCTGTCACGTTAGATGTTGCTGTTTATTGCAAACCATCAAAATACAGTTATTTTAGCCATTATACAATGCAATAATTTGAAACCAACAATACAAACACTTTTTTCCGAGTGGGTGCAGAAAAATTACAGCCAGCGAAGTGGCTTCTAATAACACTGTTGCTAACGTGACATCAACAAAGTGTCAACAGAAACGTCACGTTAGCATATTTTAAATTCAACAAAAATGACACTTAGCATTGAACAACCTCCTTGTTTGATCACAAATACAATCTACAGTCTTTTAATTTTAATATTGTTTATGGTTGCTTCATCGCTCACAGTTCTTTCAGCAGATTTTATACTAATTCTAATAAATCATTTATATTTTTTTCACAAAAATCACTATTTTCTTGTTCTATTGTTTTATTAAGCTATCCCATTGACAAAATCGTCTGGAAAATAAGTACTGCTAAAATGAGTACATTTTTATCATATTTACAAAAAAATTATGGTCGGGAAGTCAATGTGGCACTTTATTGTGTTTGCTGTCGTATATGATATGTCTCCTTTGCAATGATATGGTGTGAAATCACTCTATATTAGGCTACTATGCAGTTCTATATAATAGTTTATGGCTATGCTATGATCTAAGGTCTAGCAGCTACTGTAACCAAGAATATTAAGCTAGGGAGACCTGGGGGGTAGAAGACCAAGGTACTGTTTAATACTGACAGTTAATGTTATTACAAATCTCCATGTTTTAAGTACCCACTAGGTTTCGACACGGAAATAATGAAGTCAAGCAAATAGTCTAGTATATGGTGGAACAGGCCTATTTTTTTCAAGTAATTATTGTTACTATATTAACTTAAACTATTGTTTCGCCATTATTCAAATATAGGCATAATGTTAAATTAAATTTTAACATTAGAATATGTAAAATATAAAAAAGGAAATGTTTTTATAAGTAGTATTTTGAGATATATATAGGCCGCGCTAGTGATCAATCCGACTTTATGTTGGTAGGTGTATTGACATTGTGAAAGATATTGAAAAAAACTATGGACAAACTTTCTTCAGAATTATAGGTTACAAACGATGTATTTAGGGCCTACACATGTAGGCCCTATATGTCCTATATGTCCTATATGTCCCCATCAACCACTAGGCTTGCATATAGAGCCTAGCCTACATCATATAGCCTACATGGAAAAAGAAATTCCAATATTTATGTCATAGTTAATATTTATTAAATTATATAACTTCACCCTTATCAATTGGGTATTACAGGTTTAGTTGTAGACACAACAGGTAGGACTAGAGCTGAAGAAGATAGGTCTATGTCTGGCATGAATAATTTTCAATTTATCTAAAAACTTACCTCCCGAGGTAAGTTTAATAATATGGTGACGCAGAGAAACATGTTTCAGTCATAGAATACATAATGCTGCCAGCTACTAGTTACCTAATGAAGTAACAACCACTCTCATATTATCATTTATGTAGAACGCTAGTCAAAAACCTTTAAGGGGATGATGTACATGTTTCCCGGATATGAATGATATCACACACGTTGAATAGAGGTGGCAAGTAGTAGGACTAATAACAACAATCGTGAGGTATAAAATGTGTTATTAAATACTAGGCCTACAATAGCTACTTACAGCGTCAGCGTTATCTAATCTTTTGCTGCGTTATCTAATCGCACAAAGCGTTAGTCAATCTTTGAACAAAATACAATTCCCGTTAGTCAATCCCAGACATCGCGTTAGTCAATCTTTCCGCGTTTTTTCGGATGTCAAATTTACCAAACTCTTACGTTTTTAACAGACCCCGATACTTCCTAAAAATCCCTTACGTTCATATAAATACGGTGGGTGAATGGCTAGCCCGAAAATTGTGATAAAGTACCCCAAAAGAGCAGAAAACTGACCTACCCACTTTCAGTGCATCCATCTTGGATAGGCTAACGCCGGCGCTAGCTAATCCAGTTTCGTCCCAGTGATTATTTACGACACTACAGACCTCAACCAGATATATCCCGTTAAAATAAATGTTGTATTTTGTTTGCGGTTATCCAGAAATAGCCAGAAAATGATTGGACTAAAAGGTATGTACGTAGGCCTAGTTTTAGGTTTTTATGTCGGGGAGAATCCCTTTTAAATAACTTAGTATTACATCAAATTGAACATTTTTCTCATTTTTTCTTATTTATATATCTTAAATGTAGCTGGCATGGTGTGATTACTATGAAGAGGCGAAAAATAGGCTTTGTTACCAAAACTGTGTCTTCAATGACCACTAGTTGATTTGCGGTAAATGTAAAATGACACCAGAAAATACGAAAAACGACACCTTTCTTTGTACCTCAAAAAAATATATTTCCCATTCCTCTATCAGAGTAAAGTTTTGATATGTCATTCTAGGGATACTAGTGAGACATTTTGCAGTGAAAAACCTTCTGTTGCAATTATTTTGAGGTTCTCCGAAAAATGGCCATAGAATGACTGTACTAAAAGGTTATACATACATACATACCATGGGCGGATCTAGCTTTTCAGTGGGGGGGGGGGGGGTGTAAAATTTGACAAAAAAAAGTACTGTAAAGGGGTGATGGGCCCCGCCCCTGGGGAATTTTTTATTTCCAAAGGCTTTCTCATGCAATCTAACGAATTTTGAGCACTGTTTCTCACTAAATCATAAGGAAACCCCCAAATAAGGTGATGATTTTTTTCTGAGAGGGGGGGGGGTTAAACCCTTCAAACCCCCCCCCCCCCTTTGGATCCTCCACTGCATACCTGCTATGTAGGCCTATGTGGGGCCTTTCTCTATAGCATTTTAAACAGCAAAATTTTCATATCTTTCGTAAATTTAATATCACCCTTACCACTACGGCGTCGTTGTTATTATAGACCTTTCTTTCATTCGTTTAACTGGCCTCACTCACTCGTACACACTGACGTACAAGATCTCTCCTCACGCAGATAACATTACATGTGGTGGGCGTAATGTTGTCAATGCGCTGGATATGAAAGGGTGTATCTGCCACTTTGTGAAGTGGCAGATACACCCTTTCATATCCAAGGTGACGAATTATGACAGCGTTTGAAGATTTGGCCCATTGCGAACCCTTCAAGCTCTAAACACGACTATTATAAGCGTTTTGAATCTGTTTTATTACCCGAATAAATCAATGTTATTGCGAATAAAATGGGCGTTCATACATCAAGATTTGCAAATGTTTGGCTTCAAATGAAACAAATATGATTAGGCCTAATTTTCACCGACTTGAGAGTTGTGCGAATAATGACAACCCACCTGCTAGGCCTACTATAAGTCAGTCTTAAACTCACTCATTGGTTCATAGTTGATCACGTGTTGATAGTTAAATCAGCTAGGTCGTTTTAATTCAATGAACTATAATATTTATATTGCGGCGAACCCCACTCCCGTGGATGTTGACCATGGCCCTGGATGCGTGCCGTTGCATTGTGCGCCCAAAATGTTTACTCGGCGAATCATGACGATCGACATGTATATTATAAGACACAATTTATACTTAACCTTTTAACCGCCAAATTATTTAATTTGAATGTTTCACCAATTTAAAGTTGTGTCTCGCTGAGGCAATCCACAACTTAAAGTGGGTGAAAATTATTCATATTTGGCAAAATGGAGGTCAACATTTTTTACATATTGCTGAATCATGTCACGTTTTATATTCAATATGCTAGAAAACTGGTAGGTCCTATTTACCGTGCTAAAACAAAAATTTTAAAAAAATATATAATCGGGTCCGGCGGTTAATGGGCACATCAGATCCTGACGTCTAAATTCAAAAATAGGCCTATATATTGTAAGAGAACATTAAATTTGTAAAGTGGATATCGATTTTGATTCAAACTTCAACTATACCTAATTTTACCCACTTGAAGTTGTGAGTCGCGATAATGAGACATAACTTCAAGTGAGTAAAACATCAATAGGGCTCTATAGGGGTTAGCCTAATATAAAACTCACACAGTTTAGTTGGTTCTTCATTGTCTCCTTATATATTAATCCTTATCCTGATAATTTAATTTTCACCCACATGAAGTTGTGTCTCGCTACCGCGATCCACAACTTCCAAGTTGCTGAAAAGTACTCATATTTGTTTAATTCTAGCACAAAATTTTAGTACAAATATTTGCAAATCTTGATGTTTAGACACACATCTCATTCCCAATAACAGTGATTTGGTCGACTAATAATACTATAGACTTAAAACAGTCGTGATCAGCAGGATAAATAGACAATATTACCCGGTGTTTTCAGTATTGGCACTAGTATTTTGTTCAGGTGGCCAGTATTTTGTCGAGGCCGGAGGCCGAAGCAAAAATACGGCCACTGAGACAAAAAAATAGGGCTAATACTGAAAACACAAGGGTAATGTTGTATTTATTATATGCCTATACCTTGTAATTCTGTTTTGTCACCTGAATTATCATAGGCCTATAACGTACCCCACCGTTTGTGACCCACTTGTGACCATTGATCTCTGGTCGGGTCAACTCGCTCTTGGGGGCCTCATACACATCCTCACATAATCTAAAGACTAAATCTCTAACGTTAGGCCTGGCCATTAGACCTACTCAGGCTACTGATAACGTTACTCCTAAACTCAGGATAGGCCAGGCCCCACCTGTAGCGTACCGATGACATGTATGAATTTATAAACATAAATATACATGATATAGGGGAGACTATAGGCCTAGGCCCATTGGACTGATAAGAAATTCGGGTATCAGAGCTGAAATTTGACCAGAGTATCTCCGAATAGCCATACATATCGCTCTCCTAAAATTAACCATAAATCCTGGGTCGCGTTTCAGCGAGAACGAGTCAAAATCCACGAGGGCCGCCAGCGACCATTTTAAAAAATAACTTTTTAACTAAGAATCCAATAATAAAGTTGAATATGTCATTTCTGACTAACTTTGTGTCGGGTAACACATTTCTGAACTTAAAATTACAATTCGAGGTTTCTCTGGCACCACGTGAAAGTCAAAACATTATAACCAGCGATCATAGTGAAATACAATTTTTTTACTAGAGGTCCAACAGATAGGCCTACATGTGATACATGTATGTCGTTTCTGATTCATTTCGTGGCGCAGAATGCATTTCTGGTATAAATAATGTCATTCTAGGTGTTAGTGACCTCGCATATGTGCTGGTCACCTGTCGCCGCTTGCCTCTATTTAAAGGGCCTACATTTGCTGTATAATTGTACCTATAGAAAGGCTGATAAATAAAAAAACACTTTTTCTTTGACCTTCGAATATCAAGGTCCAACATGTGGTCATAGTGAAAATACAACTTTTTCATAAGTTGCCCAGTATTTAAATGTGATAAAAATTATGTCGTTTCTGACTAACTTCCTGGCGCAGAATTCATTCCTGGTATTCATAATGTGATTATGGACCCCTGTGACCTATACAACCTTATTACACGAGCTTCAAACTCCACATGAAGGTCAAAATGACCACCAGTGGTAGGCCTATAGTAAAAATACAACTTTTTATTGGACTGCCAGCTATACAATACCTGTGACGTAGGCTTAACATATGACGTAGGCTTAACATATTGGTTTTCAAAGCGTAAACCAAATATAACAAATATATAGAACATATTTAAATTAGATAATATATGCCATGGGTAAAGCTGTATCACCCTGCAACTCAGTCTGGAGTAGGCTAGTTGTATTCTCTGAGGGTCATAAAGTTGTATCGTCCCGGAGCCGCATGGATGACCCTAAAGGGTTTTTTATCTGATACCAATAGGTTTGAAGTGATCACAGTTAATAGTCCGCCAGCCAACTGTGGATTTTTGGTGTAACCTTGTTTGGGCTGATGTATACTTTTCCTCGATCTCTTGATTATGCGATCTCTCGAGTATACCTATGATGACCCCTATATATTCGTCAATAATTGAGATAGAGACGAGATTATATCACCAAACCATAAGTTTTCGGTATCCCGGGAGACAACAAAACACACGATATCATTATTATGCAAAATTTAAAATAGCCGTCATAAAATCATTAAAGTTATCATATATTCGTCACTAATTGAAATAAAGACGATGTTATTTCACCAAATCATATGTTTTCGGTATCAAGAAATACAATAAAACACACAGTACCTTTACTCGACATCATAATCATGCGAAATTCAAAATGGCCATAAATCAACCATTGCGGTATTTTTTATATGAACAACGTTACCAAAAAATAATAGGAATCATTCACCATTAACTATTTCAGTTAACAAGTTCAATGCTGGCTACATTGACGATAATATTTGATGTTGATATTTTAATAAGACATTGGGTGGCAACATCTTCAGCACTGTTGACTTTTTTATATTACGTTTTGTCGCTGGGCGTATAGATCTATATCACCTGATCACAGCCTTCAAAGTTGTCACTCTTGTTGAAATGTGAGTTCACAAGAAGCTGCTGTGCCTGGTCACACACATCTATCGTGATTTAAATGGGAGCACCATCATCAGCAAAATCTTCCAGTGTAGTTATATCATTCAGCCAAGTTTACATGCCAGGAAAGAATGGATAGTCGATGGTATCTCGTCCGCTGATAATGTGAATAAATGAAAGTGCCCTAAAGTTTGCATGACTCCTTGCAGCGGGAAAACTCGTGAATGGATAGCTGTTTTGTGATGAAGGACCAATCACCAAATATACAATGCAATGTATGTGACTGTAATCAGTATCCTCTGTTTTATCCACCACCTAAGTAAAATGTAGTTGAACAAATGGAAGGATCACTTTGTTCATCCTGGTAAAATGTCTGACATACGAAAGCAAGAAAACGAGTCTTGTTGGATAAACTCTTAAAAATCTCTTGAATCGCTCCATGCTCGCTAGCTATTCTACTATGTTCAGCACAACTTCTGGTTTTGATGTGAAAGAAATGGTGTCCACAGCTGCCATTCAAAACCAGAAACCATAATAGTATAATAAGCGAAATTGATTCGTCTGACAATGATGACATTTCTACTCTTCTGCAAATAGCACACAAAATATCAGGTGGTGGAGACATTATCATTAATGACTTTACTGGTGATCATGAATGTAGCAATATGCCTCCATCATTGTTCACAGAAAACGGAAGTAGCATGATAGCTGATGATGCCATGGTGCTCACATTGAAATACTGGTAGATGTGTATGACCAGAGAAAGTAGCTTCTTGTGAACACATCATCCAACTACGAAGGCTGTGATATAGCTATATATACTCAGATTCATCAAGTTTTATAATAACAAATCAGTACTTCTGAAATTGCTGCCACCCTCTTGCTTTCGAACAGCATCTAAAACGTGCATCATTGGCAATAACGCTTGACAAGTCCACTTACATCGCCAAGCTCACCTGCAAGCCTTGGGACTATAGACGGGTTGTATAAAATGATAAACTGATCCTAGGTAAATCTACCAAGACCACCACATATGACACGGAAAATTTTATGGTGGCTGCAAAAAGGATTGCAACAAAAACTGCTCGAGTAAGAAAAGAAAAATCCCCTGCTATGAAGAATGTGACTGTCAGGAATATCTAAGCAAATGTAGCCATGTACAACACATTGAGACCTTAATTGAAAATGATCATAATCATGATAATTGAATAACACAATTGTCTTTCATACACTATAAAGCTTTTTTTTTTTTTAAATTTTGTTACCCATACCCACATTCAATGATCCTCTAACATGTTAACATGTCTAATATATAGCTAATCCCTGCAAACAGTGGTTATTTTGACAGCATTATATTTAGTGTTATTCAATCTTGTTGTGTGCAACTTCAGGCTGTCAACTAGTTGTCGTAGAATACTGATTAACGTCGCTCGGCACTAATGGTCATATAAGTGATATTATAGTACGATAAAAAAGAGTGCAGTCCATTGATGTCCATTGATGACCGATGTACAGATTATGACGTGAGGGTGGGGTGATAGGGCATGGTGGGTCACTACCCGATGCTCTGGGCATGTCTAGGGGATTTACCCTCAGACATGCCCAGACGATCGGAGACTTGGGTTTTGATATGCAATTTAATGCTGAAACACTGAGGCCTTTAGCACAGCTCCGCTATCTTCCGTTCGGATAGTTCTTAGAGAGTCACAATAGTTGAGGGTAACTCCATTCATCCCACATGAGAGAGCTAATGTCAAACACTATTGCCGGTAGTTTAGGCTCTAGCATGGCCAACATCAGTGTCTGCACTGATGCGGGAGCTGCATTGGCACCATTATTGAGTGGAGGAAACAGGCTACCCCGCTGGCAATCCACCACAATATTATAGCCAGCCACGTGTCATCTTCGCTCTGCCATGTGATTTGCGGCACGCAATCCCATGGCCTCGCGTTATACTGTCATCTGCCCTGATACAAATATCTTCGGACCAATCACATTGGTAAGCAACGTAAACAAATCGTCTGACCCCGGGTGTGACTGTCTCGGAAATCTGTGCCGCGCATTGTGAGTGGTCATCGCTGACGTCATTCACAGGCACTAATGAATATTCATGTTAAGATAACCCCTCTGTAATATACAGTTCCCGTACACACTAGTTGTCCAGGCTTGAGCCATGCTCTGCGTGTATTAAGACTGGACTGGTGCAGATGGCCACGTGTAGGCTGCAGCTTTCCTTGGATAATTGCTGTAGAATATAGAGCTTCTGTACCATGCGCAGCAACATGCAACAGACGGGACAGATCCCTAATGACCCTCCCCAGGTGGGTGCGAAAAGTACTACTACTACTAGCAACCATCCCAGTACCCCTTAGACTTACTATGTTACGAAGTGATTATAATACCAAATGCTATATCACTCCAAGGGCTAATACTTATTTTATGTTTACGATCAATAAAGATTATCATTGTTATGATATAGAATGCTCATGATGCTTTCTTATTATCATCTATCTATTTTTTTTATCTATTTTTTTTTAACGCGTGTTCAAGTAGTTTTATGGTTTCCGATGTCCCGGTAGGGGTGTGGCATTGGCACAGTGCTGGCCCGCCAGCTCTGTGTCAGCGTGTCGTCCTTGGTGGAACATCGCCAGGTTGGCCTACAGGCTACCTAATAATGACAGTGCAGTGCGAACTGTCAGCGCTCTCGTAAATGTGTATATGTGTGTAGGCTACATTGTAAGTACATGTACATAATATGTATATACATGTATATGTAGCGATAATAAGAATAAGAATAATTAAATGATACTTCGTGTTGATACATAGTCGTCTCACGTTGATGCATTTTCCTCCACCCTATGCCTAATCTTCAAATCGTTACTTGTTCTTAACCCGTCTCCGTACCTCCCCCGTGGCGTATGCAGCATTCCAGAAATATCACGCACCATATTTTAGGGTGGCCCGCATAGAAGCGGCTTTTAACAAAGCCTTTTGCGGGTCTCCTTTGTATCCATTATCAAAATATATATATATACTTTAACAGATGTAAAAATTGTAATTGGAGCATGAATAAATGAATTTGAATATTAAAGTGATTATCAATATCCAGTGCGAAACATTATGTCCAAAACACAAAAGCAGACTTGTGTGTACTGATATACATATTCACAAGACATAATATCACTTCAGGACTGATCTTATATTGATCTTTGACCTTGAGAATATTGATCTAGATAACTTTAAAAGCAAATTATCCTAAATACTGAGCGATATATTGACACATGCAGGTTTTTCGGTAATGACCGCCATTAGTTTCCTGCCAATTTCCAGTAGTCGATTTTTAAGGTTGTGCACCTAGGTGATCCTAAATATATGTACATATCATTTCAGGCGCCCAAACTTTTACAACACGCCGTGTCAGTTTTCCAGGAAATATGATGCTTACCCCCTGGGTAGTAGTTCTACATATATAAATCATATGTCTAGTTACCTCTTTTATCGCTGTCATATACATGTGATGTATATGGTTTTACTTTATATCATGTAAGTATGTGAATTCAGAACAGTATGCGGATGATAACCTCATACTGGGAGAAAGTTATTCAAATATAGCTATGATATAACACAATTTTGCTAAAATATCAAGCTATAGAGATCAACCAGACCTCAAAAACCTCTAGAAAATCATTTGACAGTATATTGATGTCTGGTATTGTATTCCTTGATCCAAAAACCCTAATCTAGACACTAAAATCGCTCGAATATGATATCTAGAAGCTAAGAAATTTTGATTTTAAGCTCGGCTGGCGGCAATTTTGAAGTATGGCGGCCACCTTGCATTATTAAATATAATCTTGTGTATGAGATGTAACTCTCTGAAATTAAATATACATTATCAGGCATTGGTTACCTGGCTATTCTGATTGTGTTACTCGAACCCCCTAAGTTTGTATGTTTAGGCTAAGCGGAATGGTTAGTGAGATATGGCGATTCTTAGAATTTTGGCGGCCATCTGTGATTTTCGCTATTTTCCATAAATTCTCAATGTACGTTCGAGTATCTCATTGAATTCTCATCAGGTATATCTGGTGGAATCATTTCAATCAAAATAACTTACACTTCCGAACATTGACGGGTCAACTATGTGATGTATTATGATGGCAAGTGGACTTTACAGTGACATTTATAAATCATTTTATAAAATTATTAACCAAATTTAAACGTGTTTAATAAACAAGTTATGGCGCAATTGACACACGAATGTGTCAGTTACCTACCGTGATGATTTGAGCTCGAAACCCTGTGTAGGCAGAAAAAAAATGAACTTGTAATTATTGAATGTATTTATCTATGTATGTTTCATTGGAGGCTACTAGAGATATTTCAAATGAAAAAAAACGAGCTCAAAATGTTTTGGGAAACATTTCGATATCATTTTTTTAAAAAAGGGTTATAAAATTCATAAATATTTTTTAAATGCTAAATATTTTTCGAAACAATTAGGTAGCCTAATTTTGTTATACTGAAAACATATTTAGCACCTTTTTTATTCATTTAGTTGGGATGCTTGAAAAAATCGAAAAACCGTCACACGTAGAAAAAGGTGATATGTTTGAAATGATTTACATTACTAAGAACATTTTAAGAATGTTATTCAATTATTTTGGTCAAATTTGGCAAACAACATTTTCACGAAAGTTTTAGAAGGGTTGTAATAGATCTATGCTTAATACGTTTTCACAAAGAATTCTTTGAAATATTTTTATGACACACAATTTCAAATGGGTGAAATTTGTTTGACTTAGCGCTTTATTTTTTACGTGAACGTGTTCATTCAGAAGTATTATTCCGATTCGTTGTAATCAGGCCCGTATTCTCGTACTGGTTACGATATATCGTAGGCTTGGGATTGGTCGAGACCAATCCCAAGCCTACGATGTATCGTAACTTTCACAAAAATACGGGGCCGGGCATGTGCTGCCTTGTTATTTTAATTTACTTATTATCTTGTCTATGAACACCATTGCATTGTTTATTTCACTTCGTGTCTCGTAATTATTATATGCCATGTCTGTTGGTGTTTTGTTTTGTCTGTTATAAGAACCTTGTGTGTCCTGTTGCAAACATTTTATTCTTTCTTCAGATGGAGTAAATCCTAAGAAAGTCATCACTTTTATCATCTCATTCACTGTGTTTTTCTTTAAATCCTCGTATCTCAAAACATAAATTGGTCTTTTAAAATTCAACCAGTCTTGATAAAAAGACATCCAAATTGTTATCCTACACTTTAAGTAATCTTGCCAAACTGAAACAGTAACATAATTATGACATGTATAATGAGACATTTATGTACAATAACAATCAAGTTGTGGGTCGCGGTAGCGAGACACAACTTCAAGTGTGTGAAAACTATACACAGTTCAATGTCATTCTTGTTGATTTCTGTGATCCTCAGGTAATGACATCATTATAACTATAAGAAGTATATATAATGCTACTTTGCATAGTTGTATATTTAAATATCGAGAGGAAAAACATGTTATTTCTGAACAATTAAGGTAACAGAGAGAGAAAATGGCTTATGAATATGTATTTTAATCGTTGTTGTCATCGGGTTTTACCTACCTTGATGTTTAAAAAGTTTTTCTTTCACGTCACCAAAATGACCTCCTGCTATAAACCTGACTTCACCAAGAAGGTTATCATATGGATTCCTCACCAGGACCACAGCTCTGTCATAAGCTACATCTTCAGAACCCCGGTGTGTTTTGACAACTATAACTGAACCGTTCTGGAAATCCTGACCCGGAAACCCGTGACTTTTTAAATACTTATCAGCATGAGTAGCCCCAGTGAGATAACCTGCAAACATTGGGATTCTGAATTAATTGCATTAAACCTTCAGTGCGGCGATCGACTTTAGCCGCATAATCTGACGTCTGTAGACGTCAGAATCTGACGACTTTTAAAATATTTATAATGGCTGTAGGCCCATGACATAGGTATTCAATTGAAGCGGGACGAGCTATAACTAAGACATTTATGATTGAAATTTAAAAAAAAAACGTTGGTCTCCATAGTTTATTAAAATATATTTCAGCGTTGTGAGGTTTAAACTTCCCGAGGTTACGCTGTTCTCCACGTGCATTGGAATACCCGGCAGCACTTGAGGAGAGCTGGTCTTTTTTGTTTTGAATACGCCCAAATGTCTGAAGGAGGAAACGGAAGACTAGAATGTGGAGGGCTGGAATTTCCGTGCAGAAAAATTAGACGTTAAGCCAATGTTGCAGATTGACGGCATTAATATAGCCACTGAACTGATTACAAGATACTACTACTCATCCAATGCTGTTTTAATGCTAGGCCAACGTCTCCGACGCTGGCCCAACATTGAACCAACATTGAATAAATGTACAATGTTTGAGAGAAAGTCCTCTGTGCATATCAATACAAGCTTGGGTCAAGCAGTTTCAACATCCCCGCAGTAATACAGTTTGTTTGCAAGCCAGCGACCAAGTAGGGGTAAGGGCCAAGAGCTTTGAATTATAAACTCATAGATGTTGCTAAAGTATATATGAACTTGCTGTGATTTGAGAACTTGCTCTAAATGAGGCTTTGGGTATGAAACGCATAATTAGTATTATTATGGAATAGGGACTTGGCCTACCCACGGGCACTATTGCCTTTTGGGGGACCCTTGGCCCGCGAATTTTGACAGTTGACCACACCTTTAATCCACTGTGGCGTTTATATCAGTTTTGGCGAGATATATATGATTATCAGTTATTATATACCCGTCATTCAGACTACCTAACATATTAGTGGCTAACCAGGCAGCACTGACGTCACTATCGTATAAAAACAACATTTTGTGTGTACGGCTACTGAATACATAGCCTATGTCATCATTTTTATCAGGTAGGAGAGCAACCCCATTTTAGATGACGATGGTAATAATACCAAAGATCATGCACAATAAGATAGTCAACTCTCCCCAAAAGGTGAAATCGCTCTCAGTGCTGTCCCCCGGTATTGGGAGTTGGAACTAATGCTTTTGCCATCTATCAAGGATGATTTTACAATATTACGACCAGTAATTATGACATTGATCCTATTAAAAACAATACATACTTTACATCATAAAATTATAAAAATAAGTATTGACGGAGGTTTACTTCTATTTTTTATCCGATAATTTGTTGGATAATTATCTTTATATAATATAAGATAATTGTCTTTTTCCCTTTGGTACCTCAGTGGTTGATGCGCCCGTATAAGCAAGTATGCATATTCATTGCTTACAAACCACAGGTGACGCCCAGCTAACACGAGACGTCGACTCAACTATAGTGTAATGCTGGTCCAAGCCTCCAAGGCTTGTAATGCTGGTCCAGCGTTACCCCATTATTGGTTCATCTTCTCGTATCTGCTGGCAGGTGACGATGTGTGCAAGGGTAGATACGGGCAAAGAAAACCAAGATAAGGGCAATGGAAAACATAATATTACTACATATTATAGTCTAATGACATAGATCATTTGTCATGTTTATCATTCGGAATATACCTTAACAGAAATATTTTGTTCATATAAAGCATGTTACTGTTACTGCTAATTCATCTGATCTAAGAAATTCTGTCACACAATTAGCTTATTCAATGCTGAAATCATTCACGCCACAAACGAGTATTACCATTGAGGAGGAGGATATTTTTGTATATATATCAGTGGATATCTTTGTCGCAAAGTGTCGCGATCTGCATGTGATCCATGTAAAGTTATTTGGATGCCAATAAAAAAATTGCATACATTTCTGTCTAAGAAGCAATATTTGAATATTCGAGGTGTGGGGCTTTTATTCCACGTTAAAACTTAATACAATTAATTGGTTCAAATGAACGAATTTTCGGAAATATATCTGAACACATTCTACATAGCAGTCAGAACAGAGATCAATTTTTTACGTTCATCAAAGACACTAAATCACGTGCAAGTTGTGAATGTTGCACGTTTATATCACATATTTATGTCCCAATTCGGCTACTCCATGTACTGCGGGATAACAATGAACACCTTATTACCAGTAGCGGCAGGAGAAATAAAAAAATATTAAAATTCAACTATAATTAAATTGTGTCATAAAAATGAGCGTATCTTGTTTTCAAGATATCAATATACTGCTAACGCTCCAGTCCTCAGTGACATTGATGGCAGTGGTCCGAGAGAGAAGGCTTACATATTATAATTTTATAATATTGCTTTTGTGTTCTAAATATATATTTTGAAAATAATAAAAGTTTGAATCAAAAGACATGTCTGCCAAGTTATGGTTGTTACCAATGTTTCGCCCCGATCTGCTTTCTGGTCCTTTGTGTGCCCACATATTTGTGTACTTTCTGTACACAGCCCTTCTGTTATTTAGCCTAAATGAAGACATCTTAATCTCTAAAATTGTATGATAATATAACATGACCTTTCTGCTATATTAGCAGTTATTTTCGTTCCAAAAAAAAATGTTGCAGAGATATTGTCATAACTGTCAAACCTAGAAAAACGTTATTTTTTATTTGGAGGATAAAGTGGTGAAAGTGGTTTTATATGATGATAAAGTGGTGAAAGTGGTTTTATATGATGATACACTTGCTAAAGCGTAGTTCCAACTCCCGTTAAAAGGGGACCGCACTGCACAATGTATCACACGCATTTGCATGGTGAAATCTGTAAGTCTACCATCTTATTGTAAATGATCTTACTTATAACATCGGTTTTGTCGTCTAGGATCTCATTATTGGGGGCGCACTAATGGTAAAAAGTATGGTGACATCAAAGTGAACACGAATTTATTTATTTATTATTTGTCGAAACATTTTATATAGGGTGAACTAAATCTAAGCTTCTGAAAGGAAGCCTAAAATAACTATCAGTGATTATATATATGGACCCCTGCCTACACCAGCATCATCCGATTGTGGTTCAATACTTTTGATGCGTGCTATAAGACAACGGCACACCCCTTAGTGGCAAAAGTGCTGTTACTGAGTAACCCTTCACAAAAACAATTTTAATTTACATACAGATATTTGTCATTATAATTGTCTACACTCTATTTATATTTTTAGATTATCAAGTTTGCTTTATGCACATGTAATTGATGTTTGATCAAACAAAAACGTGATAAAATTCATTAGACGTCTTTAGTAAACACCAAATGACATGATTATAGCTATAATAACAAAAAAGAAGGAAAAAACTGGTGAAAATTGGCAAAAATGTCTTGTTTTTTCCACCCACAGACATAAGGGCGCTTTTAATAATACTTTTGCTAGACGTCATCACCGATGCTATAAGGGCGCTAGTATTAATACTATCGCCCTCTAAAAAGGGGTTGCTACCCTACCTGTTTACTGTGATGACAAGGAGACATATATCCAGGCAACACAAGACGTTCACCCAATGCCGATACAATGCCAGCGTCGCAGACGGTGTGCCACCATTGTACCGACATTGGGTGAACGTCTCGTGTTTTCTGGGATAACAGACATTAACCCTAGCTTTCACCTCTTAGCAGCACGACTACAGTCGTTTATAATCTGTTTTTTTAGCCGATTAAATCGCTGTTATTGGGAACGAAATGTGTGTTTAAATATCATCATTTGCAATTTTGCAATCTCACCCTCTATAGTAAATATTTCAGCCATGTCAGAAATCGATTTAATAACCTTTTCAATAAATGATAAATTTGTAAAAATATGTAGCTGATTTTATTTCAAATGCATGGTAGGCCTATAACAGGCGACATGCTTTATTTAACTGAACACACACTATAGTGTGTTTTATTTTTTATTATTACTGTCAAACTTATATTGCACCATTGTATATATTATATATTCTCGTGGACTGGGTACTTCGTTTAACAATATTTTATGTTCCCATATATGTATATCTATACCTATATTTATCTATCTATATATATCAGCCGAGAGGTGTTTGCGTGCTGTGATGTCCGCCGGCAATTCAAATGCTGCTTGGCAGGGGCAGCATGTATTACACTTATTTTGGGAAGCTTTATTTAACCCTTTATCCTTATTTAGACCTTAAAGCGCAGACTATTTTTTATATAAAACATGGGGACCAGGGGATTTCATTCAATTTAAAATCATCATAAATGTCTTAGTTAGCGCTTTATGATTCATTTGAATAACTATTATGGGTCTACGACCATTAGAAATATTTTAAATCTTACAGTGCGGGGATCGATTTCAGACGTCAGAAACTGACGTCTAAAGTCGTCAGATTCTGACGACTAAAGTTTATCCCCGCGCTGTAAGGGTTAAATATTCACCCACTTGCAATTGTGTCTTCCTATCGTTGCCCACAAAATGCCTTGTTTGAAGGGACTCCATGGGATGACATCAATTTTGTTATGTTTTTTATCAACATTTATAAGAATCCAGAAATAATCCGAACAAACTATTTGTACAAATAAAGCCTGGCTGAATGCTAGCACAGTATTGTGCCTCATGTTGATGCCGTCGATCCAGCGGTGAACAGACAATCTGTGCTGCTGGCGAATCTTCAAACCATCATTTTAGACACCAATTACCGTCGGTGTCTTTCATGTGATCTATCAAAGACGGTGGGTATTTGTGGTATAAAGTATGGTACAATGCACTCATTTTTGTTTACATGCCCATTGGCTATATACAGCTTGAAAATACAATTATAGTTTAATCTTTTCCAGTACTTTTTTATGATTTCTTTTGTATTCTTATTTACGATCAGTGGGCTATATAACTGCATCTGAATTGATTTTTCCAAATTTGCATGTCAACATATATGCTGTCCTTTTAATTTGAGACCAGGCATTTGCAAATTTTGATGTTTAAACACCCTCAATAGGCACCAACTGACCTGTGAGTTGTTGAATCATGTGTCTGGTCCATGTGTTGCCCGCCCCGGGGAAGCTGGCTAAGGCTGTGACGGGTCCGGGAGGGTTCATGTGCTCTAGCTTCCGGTCACACTCAGGATGTGCTGTCTGTGACGTCACTTCCGGTGGACGTTTTCTGATTTTGTATGGCCTCATCACTTTGAACAAACTACGAGTTTCACATTTAAATTTGGCTTCAGTGCCTTCCTTCGCTGGTGGGGCTACATTACTAACATTATCCATAACGTGCAATGTAGAGCTCCTCGTTGGTTTTGCAGCTTGTAAATTGTCACTATTTCTGTTGTTTATTTCTTGTAAATTGGTGGTTTTTGTTCCTATTGATGGTATATTCTCTGTATTTCCAATCTGTTTTGCTTGTATTTGCTGAATAAGTCTATTGTTCACTATATGTAAAATATCGTTATCTTGTAAATATTTCTTACCGTTATGTAATTGGTTGTTAGTTGAACCGGATGTGTTGAATATAATATTCCTGATAATATCCACATACGTTAAGAGCAAGTACAATATGCCAAATGCCAACAGAACACTCGCTATTCTACTTCTTTTCATCGTATCTTGAATCCTCCTATGGGATTAAAAAGTAATATAACGGAGCTTGCATATACCTATAATTATACTTGTTATTAGCACCATGTAAAAAATACAGCATGCGGCACAGAAATATACTTTAAGTCGAGACACATGCAAACGCTGATTTTTTTCACATGATACTAACATAAGCAATTATTGGCGACGAAAATAGGCCTCAGCCTCTAATCATCGCCTAAGCTATAATTATTTTACAAAAAGAATAGCTGATAATCATGAAGATTTAAAAATGTGCTATTGCCGACACAGGAATTGTATAAAAAAAACTTTCGAAATCTTGACTTATACATAGACATATATATCCAATGACCATTAATTTTAAAATACAATCAATCAATCAATCAATCAATCAATCAATCAATCAATCAATCAATCAATCAATCAATCAATCAATCAATCGATCGATCGATCGATCGATCGATCGATCGATCGATCGATCGATCAATCAATCAATCAATCAATCAATCAATCAATCAATCAATCAATCAATCAATCAATCAATCAATCAATCAATCAATCAATCAATCATGTTTTGTTAGAAATTTAAACCAAATTTTGAACTCACCTTATATACTGATACAAGCTACTTGACAAACCAAACCACATACACATAATCCCCAGCTGAGTGGCGAGAAACGCCTACCGTTATCCAGCTATTAAACTTAATCTTAAGGTTATGGTTCAGTGCATGTCATTGTCACACCCAACCTCATCGGTCATTTTGTTATAGGGCCTATATAAGCGAACAGTACCACTGTACGTAGTAGACTCACCATCCTAGCAAACACGGGACATTTACCCAATACTGTTTTAATGTTGGACCAGCGTCGAAGACGGTGGGCCAATATCGAAACAGCATTGGGTGTGTATTTGCATCAGTACAGATCAATCTCTGATAACCATAGTGGGCTCCCTTGTTGCATATATAGTGTTATTTGCCGGACAAAAGTACCAAATTTCCAGATATTGTTTACAGCGCCGGATCGACCTTAGAATCAGATGTCTGTAGATGTCAGATTCTGACGTCTAAAGTCGATCCTCGCACTGTAACAATTACAATATTTATGATGGCCGTAGACCCATCACATAAAGGTATTTAAATGAATCGGGAAGAGATAACTAAGACTTTCATGATGACTTCAAATTAAAACAAACCCTCTGGACTATAATTATGGTTTATATAAAAGTATTTCAGCGATTTAGGGGATAATAGATTTGATGTCGGACAGCCAAGTCCCTCAACCCTTTCAGCGCGGGGGCTGAAATAACTAAAATATTTATAATGGTCATAGACCCATAACATAAGTATTCAAATGCATCAGAAAGAGATAACTAAGACTTTATGGTGACTTCGAAGTGAAAAAACCCTTTGGTCTCCATGGTTTATAAAAAAATTCAGCGCTTTTAGGATTATAATTGGGTCTGACCTGGACGAATATATCGTTTTTTACTGTTGGAATTATAGTTATTTACGATTTTCAAAATGGCCGCCAATGAACACAATAGAAATAATTTGTTTTTCAACTTTCTCACCTAGAAATATATATAATATAATAATATATATAATACCACTTTTATTCCTTAATGGCTCATGAGAAAGTCATTTACGACACTATATGTTTGTTTAGACACATCCTACGCACATAAATCCAACATGGCCGCCACTACTAAAGCACTGTAGTACACCACCGATGGCTTAACACTTAACGACTATACTATCTCATTCCTTATGCTCCAGTGAGTCAAACCCAGGTTGCCGTCCATTTGGGAAAAACATATTTTAAGCCACAAGGTAAAATGACTTTATGGCTACCAGATCACATAGGAATTTTCAACAAATAATGATATTTATGGTAATATTTTTGTCATTTGAGGTGATCCTCTAGGTTAAAAGGTCAATTATGATTTTATCATATATGTTACAAATCAGAGCACATATACTACATTATTTCGGTGTGAATCAATGAATTTTCCTTTACCGCCTTCTCATTGCCCTTTAACGCTTCTCTTCCATTGGTATGTTCACATTGAGCATGTTTAATCATTTAAATCAAAAAGAATTAGATTACACAGTCAAAATCACACTTAACTATACTCTATTTTCTAGCATATATGTTAAAAATCATATGTGATCTTGAAATTGACCTTTTGACCATGACGATCACCTCAAACCACAAAAATAATATCAGAAATATAATTTTCAGACAAAATCACATGAAAAAGAGGTATCACACTTGTTCTTAGCTTTATTTGTTAAAAGTAATAGTTTTGCTCACCTGACCTTGAAATTGACACACTAAACATGACAATGACCTTTAATCATCAAAATAGTAGCATAAATGGATTTTCAGTCTAAGTTATATAAAGAAGACGTACTACACTTTTTTGCTACCTAAGTTTGTTAAAAATCATATTTTCACATTTTTTAACTCGAAATTGACTTTTTGAAATAAAATTAACCTTGAAGATGACCTTGACTCAACAAAATAAGGCCATACTTTGATTTTTAAGTCAAAATCCCATGAAAGGATAAGAAAACTTGTTTATTTCACCACAAAAATGCACAATAATGAAAAAGAGGTATTACATACGTTCCTAGGTGTATTCGTTAAAAATAATATTTTCCTTTACTTTACTTTTGACCTTGAAGATCATTAATTTCAGAAATTGATTATCCAGTAAAAATGCTATGAAAAGGAGGTATTACACTTGTTCCTAGCTTCATTTGTTGAACAATTCCTCTTTGACCTTGTAGCCATAAAGTAATTGGACTTTGTGGCTTAAAATATGTTTTTCCCAAGTGGACGACTACATGGATTTGACTCATTGGAGCATATGGAATAAGATAAACATATTCGTTTGCTTTTAACCATTCAGTTTATCAGAAGTCACATTTATGATAGACCTCTAGTCTATAAAATCACACAATTATACTGGGATATAATTTTAGTGGTAATATGTTGTCGAGAGTTCAAAGGCTTTATCAAATATTTTCAATATAAAATATTTCCACTGACTATACTGACCCACAAATACTGAGACGGTCATAGAAGTGACAATAACATCATAATAGTCTGTATTCATGCTGAAAATTCATGTGTGCAGCCATTTTGTATATTTTTCAAATGGTCTTAGCTATTTTGCAGAATTGGTTCAAAGGATATTTTTAAAAGGTATTTGATAGATTGTTTAATTTGTTCTGTTCTATACATTTATATATAGTACAAGCAATTTTAGTCATTTAGCAGCCATTTTGAAAAAAAAAAATATGTGGACTAATTGTACTTCTTTAAATAGACCCATCTATTGTTTGTCCTTTGAATCTACAGACATGTGTACACAGCACAACCAGACAGAGTCATGTGCACACAACACAACCAGACAGAGTGATGTGTACACAACACAACCAGACAGTCATGTGTACACAACACAACCAGACAGTCATGTGTACACATAAAACCAGACAGAGTCATGTGTACACAACACTACCAGACAGTCACACGTAGACAACACAACCAGAATAAGTCATGTGTACACAGCACAACAAAATATAACATGTGTACACAACCAACCGAAAGCCAGCCACATATGATGTCCCCGATTTTACAAACACATGTGGAGGACACTAACTCAAGTCATATTCAGTTTGGTTGTTTTAAATATTGGCACATTTTTGACAATGATATAATAATTGCTCTCACAGAATATCATGCAGCAAAATGCAATTTACTGGAGAAACAAATTGCAGTGCACACAATTCACATTAGCTTTAGCAGATACGCTGAAAAAAACTACAAATTAATGCTTCTTCAGGAACACCCTTTGCTGGAAATAACATTTGAGATGGGCAGAGAAATAACTGAAATCTGGACATGCTGCCGTTTTTTGACAAGATGCTCTTGCAAGGAAATTTAGCACACACAAACACACAGAAATCTGTTTCGCAAGCATGTTGATACATTATTGCAAGGAATTCCAATAATGTAAAATGGTGGACATACCTTATAAGCATGTCTCAGGACAATTCCAATTAAACTGAAGGTCAATCCAGTAAAAAAAATCATGTATAAACTCAGTTCAGTAGTTTAAGTGAAACTGCTTTCCTGAGCTGATTTTTTGGCACAGTTGCGTTAGTTATTTTATGAGCAGAGGGCAGGACTTCTTTATATAGTCATGGTCCTAGTCATGGTAGCAAAATAGAACGAAAGACATGGTGTAGTAATAATTTATTCATTATGCTAATACGTTATTTACATTCTATCAACATGGTTTAACAGCGGGTCATAACAATGGGTGAATAACAAAGTGACGATCATGATCTTGGTATTAGAGGGTCACTTCCGCCACTTTCAAAAGTGGCAAAACGTGACACTTTAATGCCAAGATGACAATATCGATAATATGTTATAGAGAGAGGAAAACAAGGACTGCAACAAAATATATTATTTTCAGCAGACACGAAACCATGACCAAATGTTGGTTGACCGTTTACTGTTGGGCCAGGGTCATGTCTGTCACTTTCCAAAATGGCAGATACGACCCTTTAACCCCTAAAGCGCTGAATATTATTTTATATAAACCATGGAGTCCAAAGGGTTTGATTCAATTCGAGATCATCATAAATGTCTTAGTTAGCTCTTTCTGATTCGTTTGAATACCTATGTTATGGGTCAACGATCAATATAAATATTTCTACTCTTACAGTGTGGGGATCGACTTTAGTCGTCAGAATCTGACGTCTACAGACGTCAGATTCTGACGACTAAAGTCGGTCCACGCGCTGTAAGGGTTAATACCAAGGTAACGATATCAATAATATTTTATAGACTGATGAGACAAAATATAATATTCCCAACAGACACGATCATTGACCAAATGTTGGTTTACTGTTGGGCCAGAGTCGCAGACGATGGACCAGCACTACACCAGCTTTGGTTGACGCCTCGTATTTTACCTCCGACACAAGTATAATTAAGTTGTTTGTGTTATTCAGTGGTATGATTGAGCCACAAGTAAATTGAATTTTGAAACAAACCATAGTTGGCAAAAATAAGCCTCAGCCTCTATTGCATAAAAGTGATATTTATTTGAAAAAAACCTTGGCACCTTACATGTAGATCCGAAAATATATTTTTACAGGCACAGCCTCACAGGTGTTATAGCTACTCGCTTAATTTGGTGAGTTTCATATACAACACCATAAATTTCAAAGTCTCAATTAAATCCCATTTGTTTCAAATTGGAGAGTAAATACAATAGAAGTCTTGTCTGCAAAGGCGGCCATTAGTGCAAATTTAAGTTATATCAGCATTATTTTGAACACTTCCATATTACATATAAACATATGCGTTAACTATCATGATGCTATTTTAATGAACTACTTATTGCGATGGCGTAAGACTAAAATATGGCGACCACAATCTCCTTCTTGGCTGATTTGCACCTGTGTTCATACTTATCCAAGCAACCAGTGAAATACATGAGTAACAAAAATGTTTAGTAAATTGTGTTGACCCTTGTGCTGCTCGTACCGTATACATACGGTTTCAAGCATGTTTTAGATCAATAGAAATATCACTAAATTTTCTAAAATTGTTTTGGTAGATGCATACTTAATTCAATAATATAATATTGGACATGGTCTATTTTTCATAAATAATATTATTTTTCATTTATTTGAAGATGGAAATTGCGTTCGCAATTTCAGCTTCAAATAAATGAAAAATGCACAAACAATTCAGCAGTAGAAGGGCTTAGCTTGAATAATTAATGAATGAAAAATTCCACAGGTATTAAAAAGGTACACTGTTTAGTCTGTCATGAAGATTCAAGTAACATGAAACAGATTACCAGGTATGGCCCAAATAGTGGTGGAACACTGGAGTGATGGACAACAATAGGCTCTCAGCCAAAATAAGGCTGCACCTAAATTTTTAGCAAAAATATTATCTTTTGCATACAGAACATGGTTTGGCTGCAGTAAATGACTTTGGTGGGATGAAAATCCAGGTAGATTCACACGTTGGTTGGCCGACCAGGTTAAGCTGGCTGTGACTAATAATACATGTACTCGGCAATCTATATACAGGAATTATACTATCACAAAAATAATAATTACATCACCAGAGTACTGCAGTGCAAGGGCAAACAGCAGTAACTGCTTACTTGAAAAAGAAGCAAGGCTATAAATAAAACTATCATAGATACATAATCTGATGACTAAACCGGGGAATCGTCCGTGTAAGGGTTTCATCTCAAAAAAATTGAAAACTTTGACTTTCCGAAAGTGCTGCATCGCTAAGTATAACGAGAGCTAGACAACAAAGGTAGTCCAATTGTGATAAATATGCACAAGAAAAAACAATAACTCACACAGTCTTAATCCTTGAAGCGTTGAAATATTTTTGTACAAACCATGGAGAATAAAGTGTTATTTTCAATCATCATAAATTTCTTAGGCCACACCAAATTAATTTTATGGATGACAGATTTTCTGCAGAAAAAAATTGAGCAAGCGAGCAAATTTTTTTTTTTTAATTTCCCAAAAAAAAGAAACGAGTGAAAAAGCAACAATTAAAAAAAAAAAATTTTGCCGCAAAAATGGGGCGAGCGAAGCAGCAAATTTTTTTTTTTCAAAGAAAAAAACGTAGCACTGACATGATTTACAGGCTGGAAAAAAAAAAATTGGTGTCTCCAAACAAAAATTGAGGGGCAAAATAAATTTGAAAAAAAAAATCCAAATAACAAATTGCAATCACGGTAAAATCAGTGTGGCGAATCAGTCATCCATAAAATTTATTTGCTGTGGCCTTAGTTAGCTCTTGACAATTCATTCGAACACCTACGTTATGGGTATAAGAACATATTAATATTTTTCTGTCACAGAGTTGGGAACGACTCGGTCGTCAGAATCTGACGTCTACGTCTGTTAATCTGACGTCTACAGACATCAGATTCTGACGACTAAAGTCGATCCCCGCGCTGTAAGGGTTAATATGACAATGTACTTTCAAACCATGAATCTGTCAACTTGTAGCTCTTAAAGTATTGTCTGGCAAGACTCTACCCAAAATAATATCCTTAGATTCGAAGTTGAAATAATGTTTTCAAAACTTTTCATCACATAGTAGTACTTGCAAAGATAGAAAAAGTGATTACTTGTGTAATTTCATTAATATTACTCTAGCTTAGCTGTAATCTCCATATACACAATACTGCATTGATAACAACAACTTTTCAAAGCTGTACTACTACTCTACTGCTATGGCGTTCAGCACATAAAAACGGGCTTCAGTGGTGAAAGGGTTAACCTATGATCAGATTAGTACTTCAGCTTAAAGCACTCGACTATTTTCTAGCAGGTTAAATCAGGTTGTGGGAATGAAATAAGTGTTTAAACTTTGGGAATTTGTTCGATCTCAAAAACAAATGAGTAATTTTCAACCACTTAAGTTGTGGCTCGCGGTAGCGAGACCCAACTTCAAGTGGGTGAAAACTTAAATTAGATAACTTAGCGCTTTAAGGGGTTACAGTTTAACTTCACTGTCAGGAAATACATTGAAATTGTTGGCTCCAAATTAATCACTATTGTTTAACTACTCAGGTAGGAATTGTTATTGTAAATGAGCCTAACCATTGTAGTGCTAGAACCATATATATAAACTTGCTTCAAAACCAATAAAATGTGATTACTATTGATTAAATAAAAATAGTTTGTGGTAGATGCTCAAGTAATCAAATAATTCAATTTTATGATATTTCTATTCTTCATAAATATAAATATTTTTACTTATTTGAAGCTTGCACCTTTGTTTTATTTTTCAAAAAAAAAAAGACAATTTGAAGGATAATTGAGCATTGAATTTGCTAGATTGGCAACTGTTTGGATTAAAATTGTGAGTTATTTTTACCCACCTAAAGTTGTGGGTCGCGTAAACGAAACAACTTGAAGAAGGCAAATAATAAATTGCATCCCAAGGGTGAAGGATTTATGTTAACTATTCTAGAAAATTCTGTATTTCTCATAATGGGAAAACTACTATTAGTGCGGTCACGACTTACAAGAAGCTACCGTTATATACTAAACGAAAACACACATGCTGCACAGGTGACAAAAAACATGTCAAATATAAACATAACAAATAGTCAAGTCACTATCTATAACAAATTACCTAAAAAATCAAATAGCTCGGTTACACATGCTTGGTGAATGTAGAATCACATCTAATCTCAACTGAAAAGTATTTTGTATGCGTCTTTGAGGTATAAACTACTAACAATTATGTATTGACCGGTACTATAAAATTTCCCATGGAAGTAGATGTCATGATTGGAATGTGCCATCTAAAATTTTCACTTCAACTTTAGAAATAAAGCTGCAATGTACGCTGTCAAAATGACACAGAGGTTTTGCTATTCTTTTGGTCTGTGCACTATAGAACTGTGGGAATAAATCAAGATAAGGCTCAACATGATGCGACTGCTTCCGGACAAAAACATGAAACGCCCCGGAATAGTTAGACATTGCCCCTCTCCTCTAAATAATGGACTCAAAAAAAGCTAGAAAGGATACTTTAATTCTTTAAAAAAATGCCTCCATCCCTACAACACTTTTTTAAGATGGCTGCTGTCAGTCATTGTATTTTTAATGGATTCTTCTCAATAGTTAAAAAATAGCCATCAATTAATGGCAGGACCCCACCGACGCAGGTTGTGGTTGTGGCAGCCATTTTGTTTTTAATAGATTCATCCCAAAAGTTAATTAGATCATCAGAAATACATCGAGAACAACCATACCAAACTTGAATGCAATCCAAGAAATGGTTCATAAGTTATCTAGCCCACAAGCTTTTTAGGCGGCCATCTTTTTTTAAATGGCTGCGGCAGCCATTTTGTTTTTAATGGATTCATCCCAACAGTTAATAAGATCATCAGAAATGCCTAGAGAACAATCATACCAAATTTGAAAGCAATCCAACCAACGGTTCATAAATTATGGTGCCCACAAGGTTTTTAGGCAGCCATCTTGGAAAATGGCCCCTTATGGCTCAGTGCCAAAAAAAGATATATGGGATGAATTGCAAAAATTGGCCAAAAAAACACAATATCCGGTCATGCTTGTTGATAAGAAGCTTTGCAAGGAGTCACTTGTAGCAAGGTGATTTTTCAAAACCCTAGCAGCAAACATAGGAAGTTAAACCGGTGTTGATTGAATGTTGGCCCATTGCCCGCTTATTCCCTGTCCTGATGAATTGTCAAGATTCAAATAACGAAAAATCTTTCTATGGAAATCGATATCTCTCAAAGTAACCTATTGAAATAAATGAGAATCTGCAACAAAATAGTTGATCAATTTCAGTAGCTTTTATTCAGTTTGAGCTAAAAACGACTATACATTTGAGCCTGCTATGTGAAGCCACCTTTGTGACAGAGAAAGTGATCTTTTGAGAGAGGGGGCTGCCCATGAGTGGCTCATTTGAATACAAACTGCCATTCCAGGGACCTGTCAAGTGGCCTCCAATTCTAAGGAATTGCCAAGCGGCCTCCGCAGGAGGTTGGTTGTCCATAAGAGTGGCTGCTCATAGCAGGTTATCTTGTGAATGCGATAACCCTTAAAGCGCTGATTATTTTTTGTATAAACCATGAAGACCGAAGGTTTTTTTCAATTTGAAATCATCATCAAAGTCTTAATTAGCTCTTTCTGACCTATATTATGGGTATACGGCCATTATAAATATTTTCACACTTACAGTGCGGGGATCGACAGTCGTCAGATTGTGACGACTAAAGTTCATCCCCACACTGTAAATCTTAACACTCAGAACACTGATGTCGACTACAGTGGACATTCTGTGTTTTTATTAGCACCAGTGTAACTCAAACCAGTTGGTAAATATAAAATGTGCTTTCAATCTTGAAACACAGAAAAACCTAGAGAACAAATATACGGAGTTTGAATGCAATCCAAGCAACTGCTCATAAGTTATTGTGCCCACAAGCTTTTTAGGCAGCCATCTTTTTTTAAACACTTGAAAGTTTAAATTTCTTAGCTCAGTGCTGTAATGGTTAACACGCACAAAGCTGAAATATTTTTGTATAAACAATGGATTCCGAAGGGTTTGTTTCAATTTCAAATCATCATAAATGCCTTAGCTCTTTTCGCTTATTTTGAATATTTATGTTATTATGGGTCTACAGCCACTATAATTTTTTCAGTGCCAGGATGGTGTTTGAAGTCTCTCCCTGTATTAAAAGGTTAAAGTTCCACATAGTTGGTACTAATATATGTTTTATTAGCCGATTAAATCACATTTATTGCAAATTTATTTGCAAATTAAACAAATAGTAATTTTCACCCACTTGAAGATGTGGGTCGAGTAGCTAGACACAACTTCAAGTGGATGAAAATTTAAATAAATAAACTTAGCAGGATAAAGATTATTACCCCATGTGATGATGATTGCATAGATAATTACACTGCTTTGTTATTTCAGGCTTACATAGTTTTAAGTGCTAAGCACGACTTAAGTCATTTTCAATTCATTTTATTAGCAGATTATATCACTGTTATTGGGAATAAAATGTGTGTTTCATCATCATCATTTGCAAGTGTTTGGTCTCAAATTAAACAAATTTTATATGAGTAACTCTCATTTTCACCAACTTGGGAGTTGCTTGTTGCGGTAGCTCCTGCAACGAAAATTTTTAATAGATAACTAAATCGGGAAAAGTGTTAATTTGTTTTTCAAATAAGGTTGATAGCACAAGAAATACAAAATTGTTTCATGTGAAGTTCACATTGCTAACCTACAAAACAAATGTTGGTTCAATGTTGGTGAGTGTCGGTGACGCTTCGCCAACACTATAACCAGCATAACATTAAACACAAAAATAGTATAATGTGGCACAATAGGAATATAACATGGTCAATAGTATGTGCCTGAGAGGCAACCATTACACATAAGATGTCGACCCAATGTTGACTTAATAATGGCCCACCGTCTCCAATGCTGGTCCAGCATTAAAATTGGGTGAATATCTTGAGTTTTCCGACAAGGACATTTCGTACATGATGGCCTTGAGACATAATTATGTGGTGATGATATTTATTATAAAAAAATCCCTCATTTGCATAATATATCATTGGATGATTTAGAGATGACAGCATGTTTTTCTTACTAATTACTGGAGAGATAATCAAACACTTTCTGTGTTGGCCACAATTTTTTTTTAGTATTTCTACTGTTTTTAAACAATATTAATATTGACTGATGTAAAGCAACAATTATGAACCGATCCAGTTTGTTCATTTGAATAATGAATAAAATATCTAATGAATAATCTATCAGTTAAAGGGTAAACATGTATGTCTTTTTATTAATATCAAAATTACATAATAATATTCCTTCGTTTAAAGAGACATAATTAGGCTAAAATCATCAAAAAATAGTTAATTTTATTTTGGGTTTTTAATCTTGATGACCAAATGAAACATGTCCTTAGAGGAGAAATGTAAAAGTATTTTAATTTTGTGTATGGCGCATTTACCAGTTAAGCGAGATATAGAGACAAAATTCCCGGTTTCTTATTTTGGACGTATGCATGTCCAAAATAAGAAATACGGACATTTCGTCTCTATATCTCGCTTAGGGGAGAGACGGGTAATATGGGACACATGTAATATGGGACAACACTGAAAAACAGCTGCGGTTGGAGACAAGGGTTTGCACAGCTGCCCTCTGGTTGGTAGACTTGAAACTACAGCAGCTAAGGAAATTAGAGGTCATTGAGACGGAATGGCGAATGCAGGAGTACATATTTATCTTTTATGCACTTTTATTTAAAAAACAGTATCTATTAATGGAAAAATGTGGGTAATATGGGGAACTTTTGTTAGAAAATGGCACATGGACAGTATTTTATTTTTCGTTTCTATGTTTTCACATGATAATTTAAATATATGTGAGCCTAGTGACCTTGAAATCAAAATCCTTGAAATAAGAATTTTTGTGTTCCTGCTTGCCACATTTTTAAACTGATGTCCCATATTTCGGTATTCGGTGTCGATATTTCAATTTTTCCTTTTCCTTCTTACTATAGATGTCTATTGGAATATTCTCCTTGATTTATTTCAATTTATACGAAGTAATATAAAGTTGAGAGAAGGTACAACTAAAGTGTCTCATATTACCCGTCCTTCTCCTAACTGGTAAATGCGCAGCACTAATCATAAAACTTTTGCAGTCCTAGTCTATGGACATGTATACATCATATCATCATATTGAACAGCCATATTGAAGATTTTAGCCTGATTGTGTCGCTTTAAAGCAAAACATTGTGTAAGCAATGCCAGCTTCATTCTAGTAAAAAATTCAGGAAAAGTTGACAATAATATTTGTAAAACATAATGAATTTCAGACCCACTAATTTCATATTCAATATACATTCCTACCGACTCTAGGTGCATATAAGAGCAAAAATGTGGAAAAATATACATTGTGATTGTGTGAAAATAAAGCAAAAAAAATGTATCAGCTAACATTTATTTTAATAGACCAAACAGTAATAAATTGATCATATCTCCTAAAAAAGTAAATAATAATTCTACTTCATCACAGACTCGTGATGGGATATCCGACAAATTATATTATGCATCCAGTTCCACGTTAAGAGAGCAAAACAAATTTATCACAATGTAAAGTGATATATTTTCCTCATCTAATCTGTCAAAACAATTAACAAAAAAATCCATGTTTACAAATACTGCAAAAAGTCAAGTTATAAATTTAAAATTCTCACCCACTGTGAGTTGTGTGATGCTGCTGTGACCAACTGCTCGCAGAAGTTGTAAATGATAAATTTGCTGCAAAATTGCAGTGAAAATAGTTATTCAAAATGGTGATTAAAATGTTTGCAAACTGTTATAGATGCATTCAGAGAACAGATTGACAATATAGTGGTACCCACTCAGTAATCGGACAGCTACTGTAGCTACACTGGCAAATATGCAATATTCACTTTGTAACACAAAAGTTTGAACATTTGTCTACGCACAACTTTGCCACCTAACCTATGACCCAGTTCATTAATTAAGACTTGTGGCCATTGCTACACTCATGTAGATCACATCAATGCTTGGGGAATTCTTCAACCAGTTGATGACCTCAATGTTGTTACACAAAAACAAAATTCCCTTCATTGTAAATGCATGTGCACCATAACTAACAAATAATAATAGAATAATAGTAAGGCAAAAGGCATTCTATATTTTCTATGTGATCTGTTTTATCGACTAACAATCTGCCTGACACAGATGAGTGATTGGATTTCCTCGATATTTAGCTCCCAACAAATAGCGGTTCAGAGGTTTAACATGGAGGCAATTCAAGGGAGTATCTTTTTGTTTTTGTATCAGCAAATCATATATATATGTGTGTGTAACATATAAAATGTATACACACACATATATATATTATATATATATATATATATATATATATATATGTATGTGATAAGTACACATATAGGTATATACACACAATAAATATATATATAGATATATCTACAGGGGATGATTCGCCTTTTCCATCGCAGCGTGCATGCTTGTGTGTAATTTTAGTCAAATATCCAGGTCAAAAAAGATAATCTAGATGATATGACACTGCAGTAGGGGACAAAATGGGTTGCAAAATGTAATGCGACACCGGTTAAGTTATGCAATGATATATGTGGTAAAATAATCAATGCCTTTTGCCTGGCAGAATTATAACAGTATGTATCCAAGTGTAGGCCGACCAGCAGATTCACAGGGATGTAGGTTTGCCAACAGATGGGGGTGAGAACAGGGGCGCTACACCCAGAAGAGAGGAGTCACCAGGAGCTGCGGTATCACTACGCTCACTTATGTCTGTCGACTCTGTCATGTCTGAGGTTTCAGAGTCTGTAGCGTGAGTGTCGACAGAATGACGCACCGGGCGAAATGCATAACTGGAGGAGGGAGTGGAGGTGGTGTTAGCATGACTCAGCTGAGGTACCGTCTGCTCCGGACTCCCTGTATCTTCTAAACTGCTGCAGGAGATGCTGTCAACAAAAATATACCTGCATTAACCATTGTATGGCTAGGAACACAGGGTTTCGGCCAGCAATGTTTGAGTGGGGTAGGGGGGAGGCTTCCAAAAAGAGTGTTTTAAAACTTAGTGCTTAGAATGGGTTATTTTAACTGTAATGACAGCCCAATTTGGAAAATATTTTTCGTTTTCTCTGCCCAAGGTAGGCGGCTAATAATCATTCAATTTGAGATATGTCTAATTTTATAAATAAACATATTCTATCTTCATTTGAAGCTGTAAATTGTGTTAGCAATTCCTGCTCTAAATGAATGAAAAATATAACCAAACAATTCAACAGCATGTATACACCTCCCCAGCACGTTTTACTATTGGTTCAATTTCTCAATTACAACATTGCAACTACATTTTTTATAAATTTACAGTGAGAGAATTAAACAATTATTCAAACTAAGGATGGTTAAAACCTTAATTCAACCTTGTGTTTTTCACTGCAGAAATATCCCAGCCCCATTTAATGTTTTTACCGCGGGGTTCGCTTCAAAAGGCTTAAGTAGATAATTATGTAAATTATTAACAGTACAATAATGATTATAAGAGAAGACCTGTGCACCCATCAATTGTTTCTCTCAGTAGTCTCATACAAGACTGGCAGTAGTTTATTGTGTCTGTCAGTAGCGAGTTACAATTTAGCGGAATATTTGCAAAACTTATAATTAGTCTAAATGGTAGGCCTACTATGGGCACAGTTTGGTTTGTTAATCAAATAATAAAGCAATTAGAAATTTTGTTCAAACATAGGCCAATCTAATTGAGAATAACACGCACAAGAATAGAAACATATTGGTGAATGGATAATTTCTACACTTAACGCACAAATCAATTAGTTCACCATTCAGTCAGAAGAATGGTTAGCTCTAGGTCTATATCGTCGCCTCGGAGCTAAAGGATCCTATCTGACACTCGTCAGAGTGGCAGACAGGATCCTTTAGCTCCGAGGCAACGATATGCCTAATGTGCACCCTTCAGATGATCTAACACCTCATCTGTCATCAGGTCATTTAAGTATCACCCGGACCGGTGCTGGTGTGGGCCCTACTGGTGGTTGATTTTATAATGAGGCCTAATGATGAGAGCTACAAGTGTATCATATTTTATATATATTTGGTCAGCTCTGGTTATTTTTCACACATTAAACTACCACGTCACAAGTGATCAAGGGCAGACTGGACAATGTTTGGCTATGGCAAAATTAATCCAGGCCAGGGCTCGAAAAAAAGGCAATTCCTACAGTCCGGTACTGCCAAAATATGTGCAGGAATGGTAAGATTTGTCATTAGCCATTCCGATGAACTGGCAAATTTAAGACCATCCTAGGACAAAGGCCATTTCTAGGAATGACAATTTTTACTCAGGAATGGCAGTTTCCTTGACTTGCCAGTCCTGTGAATTGGCATGCCATCAACGTTTAATTCTACCACTGCAGGCCCTGTCCAGTGCAGCCCCGCGAACACTTGCAATTCAGCCAATATTGGTTTAATGTTTAGCTAAGCCCAGCAGTGATGTATAGTACGGAACAAGCACAAGACATTCAACAAAAGCTGGTTCAAGGTTGGGCCAGTAATGCAGATGTTGGGCCAACATTGAACCAACCTAATGTGAACGTCATGTAGTAGCACAGCAAACACGAGACATTCACCCTAAATTGTTTCAATGTTGGCACATTGTCTTTGACGCTGGCCCAACATTGAACCAGCCTTGGGAGAGCGTTTTGTATTTGCTGGGAGGCCTAGTAGACAGGTAGCGCGCAAAAAGGATCGCTAACTTTGCTAGTTCCGCTTCAATGTTGTTCTAACGTCTGCAATGGTGGCGTAACATTAATCCAGCCCTATAGACTAAAACGATTAGTGTTGGCCCACCGTCTACGACGTTGGCCAAACATTGGCCAAATGTTGGTTAAATGTACAGTTTGCTGGGAACCGCGTGTGCTATTTATAGATGCTGACGCCAGTGATCGGGATTGCCTGTTTGTTATTGGTGGCAACAGGTCAGCCTTAAAAATATGTTTTGTTTCAGATTTCAGAGCTGTTCAAGTTAATATTAACCTAGCATGGAGGGACGCAATTTATTTTATAGTAAACCTTTACTTTATGAAATTGCTCACAACCCCCAGAACGCTTGAAAATGATAGGTTTAGGTTGTAAGTCCCCCTAAATTGAGCAACTAATTACTTTGAACAGCTTGTCTTGACTTATCAGAAACATCAATTTTTTTTACAGCTGACCTCTCAGTCAGCAGACGTGCTGAAACAAAAAATCCTTCCAGCACTGCCTCGATACAGGGCTATCATGTCTGCATCTGGCACAAGATCGGAATGACGTTGAGGTGATGAGCTTTGTCTACAGAGACACTTTGATTGTAAACGCCACCATTTAATCCTACACATAAAAGCTATTATTCATTGATAACAATAACACTACATTTTACGAAAAAACTGAGCCTGTCAAAAAACAGTTATCAGGTTACAGATTAATGCACGGTACCCTACAAAAATATAGCTTTTGTAATTGAAAATCAGGATGTAGTCCGTAATTTAACCCACCAAGCGTAGAAACTATGGAGAAAACGTAGTGGTGCACAGGTCTGTAAGAGATCCAACAGCTTTACGTATGATAAGACTAGGATAGGTGTTAATGGCAGAAATATATTTTGAATTAAATTCACGAAAATGCAAAACCAGATACAGACAGCAAAACTATAATTCTTAAGCTGAAAAATCTAATTTGACAATGTTCATAAAACATAATCATAAATGCAGTTGGTATTACATGTACAATTTATTTTCAAGTGATTATATTTTCACCTCATTATAATCATTGAATTGCTTGAAACTTTGTCAACCCTTATCTTGCCGATCACATTTGTCATTTTAAATTTGTTGATTAAATTACTGATATTGAAAAAAAACGAGTCTTTCAACATCAGGATTTGCAAAGGATAGATCTCAAATTAAACAAATGTGTGTAATTTGCACCCACTTGAAGTTGTGGGTCAGGGTAGCGAGACACAACTTCGCGTGGGTAAAAATTTAATAAATTAACTTAGCAGGATAAGGGTTAGTATATATTGGGAGATAATTCAAGCAGTCTGGATGACTGGTAGGTCTGAACTCTTCCAAGACCTACTATTGATTCTCACTGAAACTTGCTAATATACTATTACTAATGCCAATTAAAAAGTGTGGTATATTTTAGTAGTGTAGCAGTGAAGCTAAATGATAAAAATTGTATCTGGCGTAGATGTCAAACAATAAACAAAAAATCCCCATTGATAACTCCTGCAAAAAATCCATAATAAATTTAAATTTTTACCCACTGTGAGTTGTGTGATGCTGCTGTGACCAACAGCTTGCAAAGGATGGAAAATGAGCATTTTAAATGTGTTAAATGCAGAATGTTTAATCTCAACCCTAAAATGTACCTGTGAATCAGAGGATGAGTGAGTACGCTATGACGGTCAGGTGTTGAAGCTCCTGGTGATATGCTCGGCTGAAAACGCTTTGGTGGGCTGAAATAAGTCTCTGTTTTATCACCAGATTCCAGCTCCACTGAAAGTAAAGAATATAAGATACAAAGGGATAACACCGTCAATGCAGTAATACTGTAGATCTGGTAATTTTCGCATGTTTCGATTTTGTGACTTTTTGTGAAGTCTAGAATTATCAAGTATAATAATCATTTTCGAGAGATTCTTAAATTCACGAATGTGTCGTCCCCGCGACAATTAAAACCTTGTCAATATTACCAAATCTACACTATTGTAAATTGCAGGTTTATTAGCCAGACCATCATAGCCTTGTATGTAACCAGACCATCATAGCCTTGTATTTATTCTAATAAATGCCCGGTAGTTCTTTAATAATCATATATAGTGTGCAGGATCTTGGGGTTTTATTTTCCCAAATCCGGGGGGGGAGGGGGGTTTTATTGGAATATGGGCGTTTATTAGAATAAATATGATAATTACAATACTCAACCATAATCACACAGATGTATCCTTAGCTGTGGATTACTGCCGTAATTCCCACCTCAATGTCAAGAAAAACATTCAACTGCTTTCTTTTACCTCTTAATCCTTTAAAATGATGCATTAAAGCATCATTTTGTATGTCTAAAAATTGACTTAATTTCCTAAAACCTATGGGTTTTAGAACGAAAATGTTTGTTGAACTATTTAATAATTACAATATTTTTTTTTATTTGCCACTCACTTCAAGTCATTTTCATTCACTACAAGTCATGAATTGCGACAGCAATTCGCGGCTTGTAGTGGATGAAGGTGAAAATGGTAAAATTAGGCTTGTAAGGGTTAAAGCGCTGAAACAGTTTTATATAAACCAAAAAACCAATTTTAAATCATTATAAAAATCCACAACTGCAAGTGCATAATTTTTTTTTATTTGAGAGCAAACATTTGCAAATCTTGATATTTAAACACACATTTCACCCCTGGTTAAGGGTTAATCCTTTCAGCGCCGGGACCGTTTTTATACTTCAGAATCTGATGTCCGTAGATTTCTCGGGTAGTCACAAGAATTCCCCAGTTTCCCAGGGGGGGAATTAAATTCAGGGTTTTTGCCTGGTTCTGGCTGTATGAACCATTTAATACGATAACAAGAGCACACTTGACAATAGCCCGCCGCCATTATAGAACTTAAAATTATTGCGCACACAAGGTCAAATTATTGCCGTAAAATGCAAAAAATCACATTAAATCCGCCATTTTAAATTTTTCTCCAGCCATTTTTGAACTTTTCCGAGAACTGGTCTTTTGTAACATACATAACAAATTTGCTAAGGATACATACAAATTTTATCAAGTTATCGCACCCACGAGGTCAAATTATTGCCGTAAAATGCAAAAAATCGCAATAAATCTGCCATTTGTAATTTTATTTCAGCCATTATTGATGAAAGAGAACTGGTCAGTTGTACATGCATAACAAATTTGGGAAGGATACATGAAAAACAATAACAAGTAAATATTAAAGCTGACGCCGCCTCCGACGAACTTCAATCGCAATAGCCCTCCTTTCTTAATTAAAAAGTGGGCTAAAAAAGACTTACTTTTCCTCTTTATTGCACCTCCAAGAGGACTTTGCCTCAGGATAACTGGACTGGAGCTTCTTCTGTAACAGATCATACAGGAATCTAATGGTGTTGTATACATAACGAAAAGGAAATTTGTCATTGTACCACATGATTGCCACCATGCCATTACAGGGATCTCAGGTAATAGCACAACGGGTAAGATAATTACTGGTCCTTAGCATTGCTTTTCTAGTCTTTAACCCTCAGAACACTGATGTCGACTGGAGTAGACATTCTGTGTTTTTACTAGCACTTGTATAACCAGTTGTTAAAAATAAAATATGCTTTCAATCTTAAAACATGTTGGGACTTAAATATCACAAATAACACAAATGGGAAAATTTAAATTTCTTAGCTCAGTGGTCTAAGGGTTAATGTACACTGTATCAAACGGAGTAGAATTTTTTCGTTGACAGCACCTGTTTAATGAATAAGGTGCGAGCCCACTATTCATTGGACATGTACTGTATTCAGGGTTGTATTTAGGGCCAGTATATTAGGTGAGTTACTGGCGCTTGTTACTTTTACTGGCCTCGGGCCAACGGCCCAGTGTTAGTGTCGATCTCCGTCATTACACACAAATATGTCAACCTTTAGACAATACAAGTTAAAATGTACTCGAAAATCATAATTTGACAACACAAAACATAGTCAGTTGGTTTTGCCATTTCAGAAAATCATAATTTGACAACATATATAGTCCGTTGGTTATATCATTCCCAATAATCATATTTTGACAACATAAACATAGTCCGTTGGTTATATCATTCCCAATAATCATAATTTGACAACATAAACATAGTCAGTTGGTTATATCATTTCCAAAAATCATACTTTGCCAAACATAAACATAATCAGTTGGTTATATCATTTCCAAAAATCATAATTTGACAACATAAACATAGTCTGTTGGTTATATAATTTTCAGTAATCATAATTTGACAACATAGACATATTCATTTGGTTATATCATGTCCAAAAAGCATAATTTGACAACATAAACATAGTCAGTTGGTTATAGCATTTCCAAAAGTCATAATTTGACAACATGATAAATAGTGAGTTGGTTTTACCATTTCCAAAAATTATAATTTCACAACATGCAACATAGTCAGCTGATTAACCCTTTCATCGTGCAATTATGGCATCATAAACTGCCTGAGCGCTGAATTTATTAATTTTTTAACTAAAAACAGTAATTAAAAGGCGACATCCGCGGTCTGCCAGGGGGTCGCCTTTTGGCGACATCCCGGTGAGAGGGTTAAAGCAGTGTTGTGGCTGCTTCTCATCTCCATTCTACAATTATTCAAATCTTTGTTACTTTAACCGACACATATTTTTGCTAATAAAAAATGATTTTATATTTTTTGGCTGCGTGTTACTTATATAAATAAGGAAGGAAAAATTGAATAGTGTGGCCTTCTGGCTAATACAGAATTGATTTTCTTCAGACATTATTTGGTACTGCATAAACAGCAATATTGTCAAAAACTTACTTGTTGAAGGTTTTGCGGGTCGGACTTGGACTTGGGCTGGGTGTCAATGATACATGCCTGATTGGTTGTTGAAGCGCAGGCGAAAAACATTGCTATAATTCAACATAAAATTACACATAGTTGTAAATTTCAAGTAAAGGGAAAATTTATCTTACAAATTCAATACATGAATATTATTACTACATTTAAAATATCATAGCCCTATAATCCTTTGTATTAAGTTTTTTATTGTCATAATATTGCATATGAACCATAATTAACACTCGTCCAGCAGAAACGTTTGCTTCATTTGAAGCTAGAATTGCTAACACAATCTCCAGCTTTAAACAACAAACAAAAAATTAGATTAATGAAAATAGACATCACTCAAATTGCATTAAGTGATTAACCCTTTCTGTGCGGGGACCAACTTCAGATGTCAGGATTTGGCCTTCTAAAGTCAATCAAAACACGGAAAGAATTAAAAATGTATAATATTTATAGACCCATAACATAGGTATTCACAAGAAGCAGAAAGAGCTAACCAAGACATTTATGTTGATTTCAAATTGAAATAGTTTATACAAAAATAGATCAGCGTTGTCAGGGGTGAATGAGAATCGACCACATAGATTTCAGTATCATTTTATAAGCTTTGAAACTTGTGTGGTAATCTCAGATGGCTGCAACTTCCCATGATTAACTTCGGATGGTTTTAGAAATTTCACACAATACCTTAGGACACCGTTGGTGGCAAAAAAGGCAACTAAAGGGTAATTTTAGAATGCTGGATTTTATTTGGTAATTTCAGACAGTAACCTTGAAGGGTTGATGTAATATTGGACCTATCCGCTACTGTTACTGCGACTGTTAAAGTCCAAAATTACCAATTGAAATGCAGTGTCCCAAGTTACCATTCAATGGCTACATTTTTGCTACAACCTTCACCATCCTAATTAACCACCATACCAGCCACATAAAGGTTAATAAAATCACCAATCTAGTAAGATTCTGATGTCGAACTCCGCACTCTAAGGGTTGAGCATATCATACCTAGCAAGCACTAATAAATTCACACAATGCTGGGCCAGCGTCGGAGACGGTGAGCTAAAATTGAGCAGCACTTGGTGAACATTGTGTTTTCTGGGTACAATCTATTACTTCTGAAAATACCTTTCCGACTCTTGTAGGTGAGGGGGATCCGGCATATGGGTAATGATGAGATGTTAAAATATGCAATGGTTCTCCAAAAGATTTAGGCCGTTTCTGGTCGGTCAACATCGAGCAAGAATCATCCTAGGAAAAAAAATTCAGAAAAAAATATTTAAACAAATGTGAAGAGCTCAACCTTCCTACAAACGATCGCTTAACATACACGCACAAAAAAAAAATTTACATTATAATTTAGGCAAAATAAAATGGACTATGTTTCTTGTCGTCGCGCAAGTTATTTGACCTGTGTGTGCTGAATTGTTTGCTTCTATTTTTCCTCATTTGCTAGCACAATTTCCAGCTTCAAATGAAAAAAACTAATATTTCAGCAAAAAATAGACATCTCTAATATTGAATTATTGGATTACCAAAGCATCTGCAAAAAAGGTTTTATAAAATTGAGTGATAATTTTATTTATCTAAATCATGCTTGAAACCGTATATATATACAGTTCCAGAAGCACAAGGGTTAAAACCTGCGCACCACTCGTTTCTTCCAGCATTTTTCACTTTTTTCAGCAGGAAAACAATGAATTTACCACAATTATTATGACACAATCAGACGAGTGGGAAATCCCCTCCCACCAAAACTATGGCAATATTCTGCAGGAGGTATAATGAATAATTTGCCCAGTCCAAAACTTCAGCCCCCTACCCCCTTGTGATTAAATATAAAGGGGCCACCATTATAGCGGCCCCTTAATATTTAGGAATTCTCTATTTGCATTCTCTATTTATTTGAAAACCACCTAAATTCCCTAAGACATAGCTCAATGGTCTATATTAAACTCACCAAAGACAATTCTTCCCATGACTGTGACATTTGCATTGTTGACTGAGTTTCCCTGTGGATAAACAACACAAACCAATCAAGATCAAAATATTGATATCTAAAGGATATTACACAAAAATCTGATTACCAAAACATTAAGATCAGCAAGATTAAATAAACCTCAATCTCATCTCAAGTCAATTAAAAGCAATGATCACTCCAATTGGATGACTATTCAAACAACAGATGGCTATTCAGATGGCTGAAATGCACATGAGTGGATAGTTATTTAGATGACTGAAATTAAATGCACATGAGTGTGATTCACAACTGGGTTATGTGCATGAATGATCACAGAATTTAACTGATGTACATTTTAATAACCATGCATTACTTCTTTTCCATAGGAGATACAGTAAAACCTGCTATGAGCAGCCACCCTTATGGCAGTGAAGGATTTAAAGCCGACCCGCCGACCCGAGACCAGTAATTTGTATCTAGGGTCGGTGATTGACACCCTAGCAACGGTCCGGCTGGTCGGTGATTGTCCAGAACCGAAAATAGTTCTCAAGTGCCTCAGAATCAAAGAACTATATCAATGGAATGCTAGCTTTGACCGTTTCCGTGGGATTTCTGTACATCGATCTCCCGTCCAAGCAGACAGCGCCAGTCCGGTGGTTGGCTACTTCCGGTTTCACTGCTTACACTGACAATACGTTGTATTTTCATCATGGATGCTGCATGTTTTAGCCCTGAAATTCATCTTTCCGATATATTTGAGGTATGTAATTTGATGTATAATATTATTTTATTTACCATATTATAATTTTAATTAATTATGTTTCCAATATTAGCAATATTGCCTCGAATTAGCCATGTTTGTACACACTCCCGTACATCGCCGCCCACGACGCCGTCGACGGTCAGTCAGTCATGTCAGTAGGCCGGTCACGGCTACAGGCACAGCCTTAACTCAAACCGTGTCCGCCTCGCTGGGACCGGGGGTCTTACCTACATAACCTAGCCTCCTACCTATGCCTATTAAAATCCTGGATCCGCCCCTGCACTGTAGTTGAATATCAAAATCACCGGCTGATGTAGCGCAGAGCCAGCGCCGCGATATTGTGAATTGACAGCTTCACAGCTTTGACAGCTACTGCACTGTGTTTGTAACTGTGTAGTCTAGAAGTCTGTCCGACGGTGACAGTGGAGCCTGTGAAGGATAGGGCATAGCCATAGGCCTAGTCCATAATGAAAGTTAGCTTTTCGGACTGCAGTCAGTCAATTCTCAAGCAATTTTCATGAATTTTTGTAAACCCTATTTTCTAGTCATTTGGCATTGATCTTAAAATTTTTCGATTTTTTTTTTAATTTAGATGCAAATTCAAAAAAAATGTGAGGGCCCCCAGATGCCCCGAAAATCCCCCTTCCTTTAAACCCTGGATGCGCGCCTGGATGTCTTCTGCGGGCATCCCGGCAACGCTGTGATTTTTTTATACCTGGTCTTGGGATGCATTCCGAGAGCAGGATTTATTATTATTTATTTATTATTATAGGCCCCCTATAGTATATTCAGATAAACAAGTCAGAATCAGAAAACATGATAAAAGAAAAACTACATTGTGTCAAGGATCTGTTTTCTTCCACTGCTGTCTAGTTCAAAAGTTAGACCATTTGACATGTGAATGTCTAGTTATGATGCTCCTCTATAACATGTATAAACCCTTTTTAGAACTTCATTCTGGTTTATTCTCAGAATTGCGTTACAAAAATGTCATGTCAAATGGTCTAATTTTTTTAATGCTGAATGGAATTTTGCTAAATTTTCAGGGTTGTTGCCAAAAGACTAGATAGACTAATAATGATTACAAAATTGTGTGACAATTGCTTGAGAATTGACTGACTGATATTTATTTCACTTAATTTATCATTTATTTTTTTGCCTACAAAGTTGGATCTCAAACTAGGCTTTAACCGATTAGTATTGATGCAGGGGTAAAGAAGGCTTTACAAATTCAAGCGTGATAAATTTTAATGATGTGGAGCGAAGCGATCAGGCAAATTTTTTTTGAGAGCCATCAAATATTTATTTAGCTCATGTCCTTCACACAATTATTTATTTCATGAAAATTCAGACTCAAAATATTTATTTTACCCTTTCAGGCCTGAATTTACCATTGTCATCTTCATCCACTACAAGCCGCGAATTGCTGTCGCAATTCTCGACTTGTAGTGGATGTAGATGACTTGAAGTGGGTGGGAAATTGAAGAAAATTGCTGTGTATTAGTAAACTAGTTTCATGGAAATTTCCATTCTAAAACCCCTAGTCGTAGGAGAATTAGGTCTGTTTTCAGGAATGTAAAATGATGCTTTAATGCATCGTGAGGGCTTAAAGGGTTAAAAATACTCTAGACCCCTACCCCCGTAGTGTAGGACCACCGGATATATATAGGCCCTATGCTAAAAGTAAAATATCCAGAGACAAATTTCGCACAAATATTTCGGATGCCCAAATTAGTTTATAGTATAGACCATGGTGTATTATGATTTTTTTTTTATTTGCCATGCACTGTAGGCCTATTTTGAAATAGAAATATATAATTATAGCTGTGAATACCCCAAGAATAGGCCTACTTTTAATTCCTCATAGTTCTGGTGATGCTGATGCTAGATGTAAAGATAATCATGATAATCTAGATCCTATTTGATTTATTTCCTAAGCAGATGTCAAAATCATACCTGACATATGAAATAAAATAAAAATGATAAAAAAAAATATCTGACATCTGGTTTGGACCCAGACAGATTGTTGACTATACTGTATCTGTATTTTGAACTATCCACATATTTTATGACAACAGTAAGCTTGTTGGATGTCTAAAATTTCCCACTAATAATGTGTTTTTTTGTTTCAGGAACTACTCAGTTACAACAGTATTACACCACCTGCTCTGGAAGTTTGACTGGTCATCTTCCACTACCCTGTGCTGCTGATATTACAGTCTGCTCTTTACATCATTTTAAAATACAAACATTGATATTCAGTAGAACAAATTAATGTGAAAGCCACAACCACCTGTCTGATCAGTGTCTTTGTACATTGGTTAAAAAATAAAATGTAATAAATGTCTGAATGGTTAGAGATATATTAGCAGTGTCTTGTATATATATACATGTACATATATTTCTCTTATTACTATGACAAATAAGTCTGTAATGACTTTTATTTCTGTCAATAAAATATCTGTCTGTCTGTCTATATATTAAACAAGAAAATTATATAGGCCTACATGGCTAGACTCAAATTGTCACTGCAAAAACCATAATGTATATTATCAGGTTTAATATGAGAGGTTAAAAACTACTGGTACTTGATATTAGAATATATTATGTCTAGGCAAAATTGAAATATATCATTTCAACCATTTTGGAAAGCTTCGCGGTTCCATTTTAATATGGCAGTTTATTCCTTGGTTGGTTTTCTAAGATTTTGTGTTTATATGTGTTTCACAAATTTTGGTAAAACCTTTAGTTTAATAAAATGACTAGCTTCAGAATTTAAAAAAACCCTGTGATTATCTGCTATGTTTTAATAGTTAATTGTCAAGATTAGTATCAAGTAAGTTTTGAAAAATGGGTATAACAAAGAGCATATTAACTAAATAAATTGTCCAGATATACAAATATAGTGGTACATGTAGTGACATAGATTTAAAGCTCTCATAATGTTTTAAAAATATTTCATAGAATATTCATGTCCCACATTTTATGATTTATTTTATTATAGGCCTAGATCTACATAAAAGCTGTTTTTGGCTAATGTATAAATGGTATATATATTCATATACAGTTTATATTTTTTTTATTATACTTTTTATTTTTATCACACTGACATTTAGTATCATATTGAGTCTCTCTGTCAATGAACATAATACAAGTTTTGTTATTATATTGATTTTGTTTCGTGTATTGTATTTTTATGATAATTATGAATAAAATGTGCATAATTTACCTGTATTTCTATCACTTGCCTTGGTACTCACATTTTGTTTTTCAAATTTAGGACACATATGTGGTCGGAAAAAATACAGTTTATATAAAGCCTGAAACATTCCAACGCGAGCACGTAAATTATGAAAAACACTTTTTTATCATTTCAAACGTGAAGGCGTATTTTCGCCTTCGATTTGGTTTGCTTTGGCAGTGAAATATATACAGGTAGGCTGTTTGATCCTTTTCTGGATCACTTTCACAATGTTGTTGTTGTTTTTATATATTTTATAATGTAATAAGCTTGTATACCTGTATACAGTGTTTTCAACTGAAGTGGTCCACTGCCAATTTTTACCACTGCACTTATAAATTGTGAGCATTTCTTTTTCACCTTATAGGCCTAAAATAGCAGTAGTCTGAATTAAGTTGCTCATTTAAATTTCAAATGAGTTATATTGTGCCCCATGTTATGATAGGCCTACAGTGACCACTTTTGTGAAAATATGTTTCTTATCAGCCAAAAGCCTGAAAATTGTGTAAAACTATGTGGAATCAGTTTATTTGACATGTATTATAGGCCTAGTAAATTGACATTATTACATCCCTTTATAAAACCATTAAATTAACTCAATATATTTGCAACAAAAAATGTCAAATAGGTTCAGGCTTAACTACTGAAATATTCCATACAATAAAATATTATTTTTTCTTCGCTCGGCATCACCATGGGACTATAGCCGACCGCTTAGTTTTAGTCATGGTTGTCAAACAATCTAAGCTTGCCCTGTTATTGATAGTCTATAAATAAATTTAAAGTGAAAACAATAAAAGTTAAAATTGAATGAACCTGACAAGGTTTGCATTTCAAGGAGACTATGACCATGATGACCCTAACCCAACATTGATCCAGCATTTGTCCGGTGACACTGCAGTGGTAGGCCCCCCACATGGTCATGGACCTGTCAGCTTTTTAATGATATTTAGATCTAGACCTTAGGGGCCTTGCAAACTTAAAAAAATTCCAGACATCCTAAAATTTGGATAGAGCTCACCCCACCCCCCATCCCTTTTTTTTTTTAAACCAATAATCAAAGATTTTAATTTTTTTTGGTTTTCCAATTTTCTATCTAAAATGGCCCTGGGCCCACCCACCCACTTCCAAATTTGTTTTGGATGTTTGGATTTTTTTTATCTTTGCAATACCCTTAAATAGTATTCACAGTTAGTGATTAGGGCTTAGGCTTGTACAACTTCTCGGAAATGTCTACTTAAGACGTCTGTAGGCCTACTAGGAGAAAATTGACATTGAGACATGCTCAGAATGCTGGCGTATAAAGTGTGGGCGCCTACAGAAGTGGCTGACAGTGACAGTAGCCTGAGTAGGGCCTACATGCAGTGACTGTCAAAGACAGTGAGAAAAGTGAGCGAGTGAGAAGCGGCAGTCACCAGGTCACACTCACAGTGGCTGCCCAGCCGCTCAACACGACAACAGGCTAAAAGCCAGGGGCATGGCCAGGCAGATTTCACGGCACACGCCGTCGCTTGGTGCTAAAATTCAAAGTAAACCTCGGTTGACAGCGTGTTAATTTTGTATATTTAGCACGATCATATCATATTACATGTATATTGACTGCCAGTTGTCTCGATAATTTAAATATAGTGACAAGTTATTAAAAAATAACCATATACCGTAGGACTTGTTTACTGTCATGACTGATGACAACTTTAAACCGGAAATAACCAATTACCGGGTTTGTGATCGGCCAATGGACTCAAGTTCACTTGTGCGAAAGCGATGTTAGCATTCCAATGTTCTAATTCTGTGCTCAGAATGCACTCTGACAACACCATCTTTTTCAAAATATTCTGGGTGGAAATTCTCGCTCGCCCATGGCCAGTGGAAGTAATGGCTTGCTATGTGAACTGGCCGCCGAATCGGCCGCGGCAGCGATCTGATAGGCCCAAAACATCGAAGGGGGATAAGTTTCAAGTCACAGATTGCCTGCTGTAGTGCCGCCAGTATGTGACCATTACGGCCCACGCTGTCAAATTGTGAGCTGTTTATCGCTGAATTAGTTTCACACGAGTATTCAGCGTTGTTAGAAGAGAGGCTGAGTGGGAAGGTTCAGCTATCAATGATTCAAAACATGCCCACAACTTTTAAATGCAGTATGGTAGAAAACGAGCTGCTGATTCCCAAATAACGTTACAATGCGGCTAATAATAATAAACCAAATATTGGACTGATAAATCGTCAGAATGTCTGATTGAGTACCATCGCCAATATCCCGCGATTTTGTTAGGGTATTTCAGTCATGATAGCTACTGCACGCCACAATCACAGGGTCGGCATGGGTTGGCAGACATAGGAACTTGCGCACGTGCACACTATCAGTGAACACGTGACGCTGACTGTCACTGAAATGCCGGTCCAATGTTGGCTGTCGCATACCACGTTGAACGCAATAGCGGCATGATTATGCACTATGCAGTAAACTGCCGTATTATAACATAGGTCTAGACGTTGAATCCAGCGTCGTATACTGTGGGTTAACATTAAACCAGCATTAGATCAACGTCGTGTGTTTTGGGTAATTTATGGAGACTAATTGTAGCCAAACTTTGTAATCTTGTTATAAAAATATTTGCATGCTTCTTCTGACAAGACTGTTGTTTATTATACGGGCCTTACAATATGTCAAAGGTTCTGGAGATGTCAGGAAAACCGCTAACTTGTGGACGATTGCAGTCAAGTTACCTGATATTGAAGAATAAATTGGTTGCAATATAATATAGGGGTGATTCGCAATGGGCATCCACCGTTTGTATGAGTTATCCAAAATGTCATGGGCATGGAAATGTGTTATTAACTGATCAGCAGCAATTTAGGATCTTCTGGCGATTTTTAATGTTATAATTATAAAAGAGTAAAACATAATATCTCACCGGCACCCTTCGTTTCTACCCTCTAACAGTTTTCCTAAAGCCATCATACTGCATAAATCTTATGGCCCCCCCTTCTACGCGTCTTCAATTGTCCTGCAATTTTACATGTAGGCCTACCAGGGTCGGTGATTTTGTATCAGGGTCGGTGAATCATAAATTTCGGTGACCCGGATGGCCGGAGAACATTTGGCCTTAAATCCTTCACTGTTATGGGCAGCCAAAAATGACATTTTTCATACAAATGAACCTCCTATGGGCAGCCACCTGTTTTGAAATTTCAAGGCCACTTTTCAAGTGCAACAAGGGTGGCTGCTTATAGCAGGTTCTACTGTACAGGAAGATAGTTATGCCAAAAGATTTACAAACAAATTTCATTCTTACCTTTCATGAGCAGCTTCTCTTTCAGGTGCTGCAAATCTTTCCTCTTGTTTGATCTGATCAAGACGTGAGGGAGCCTTAACGGGTGTCTACAAAAACAAATAATGGCTTATGTACTGCACGAAGAAAAAAGACCCATGTACATGTCATCTATAATACAACTGTGTATATATCGTCCCCTTGGGGATAGAAGGTGTTAAACTGCCACTTTACAGTGGCAGTTTAACACCTTCTAACTCCAAAGGGACGATATGTGTACTATATAATACAATTAGTAAATCGAGAGCCACAAACTGTCTCATCTGTTTCTGAGAGCCCATGTTGTTCTTAGAAAACTCATTTAGATAATCCTGTGAAAAACATGCCTTCAGAATGCAAATAACATTGTGCTGCTGAAATGTGTTTGACACAGAGAGAAGCAATTCTAATGGATGGTGAAACTCTAATATGTTCACAGTACAACGTGCTACAATGAGACACCAAGTGTAATGGGAGGCCAACATGTGGCCTTATGGGAGGTCACTTGACCATTCGCAAATTGACAATTTTGCATACAAAATTAAAGGCCACTTTTACTCCATACCAAAGGTGGCTGCACATAGCAGGTTCTACTGTATTTATGAATGACATATCAAATAGAGTTATTTGATGAGCTGAGCATCTACCACAATAAATTTTAAAACTTATTAAAAACATACATATACTATATAACATTATTTATTGAATAAATTTTATTTAAATCAGGGATATTTAAGGGTTTTAAATTGATTGCTTACCGTTGGCGAGTGTAATGACATACTGCTGGCACTGAAGCGCCTAACTCGTTCATAGTTTCTCAAGGAACCAGGGCTGTCGAATACAAAATGTACCGTCTTAAAAATGAGAACTTTGGCAAGGTTTTACTTACTGTAAACATTTCTGGCATATTTGTACTCAAAATTAAAATAACATACATTTTAAAATGGAGTGGCAGAAATGTCAATATGCATCTTTGTACTGATCCAAATCACTTAAAACTTGCATGCTATGGATATTATGGATATACATAGCCAGAGCAATTATCAAAACAACATTTTTTTTAAAAAAAGCTAAATTATAGAATTAAAAGTCAAAATTACTGAAATAAACACAATCTGATTCCAAGTAAACGCTATCTAGAAAATATAAAGCTTGTTATTCTTTCTGATTTACTTGCGTGAAGCACAAACATAAACGCCAAAAACGGCGTTATTACAATACCTTGCCAATGGTTGCTGAGGGATATTGATAGCTGCGGAGGACATGGTGTGTGAACACGACGTCGAGGCGACAGGAGAAGTTGACACTAGGACATTTATCATGGGAGCACTGTTGGATCTCTTGAGAGGATTCAGTGCTGTCTGGTTGGCTGAGGAGAGAGGTGGACTGTGTGAGGTGGAGGGAGCAGGATGAGGATCCACCTCCATCCCCATTCCCACCCCTGACATCCTTAGCTCCTTAAACGTCAAGTCCTCCTGAAAAAACATCAATATTAACCCTTATCCTGCTACGTTGATTTAGTTAAATTTTCATCCACTTGAAGTTGTGTCTCGCTACCGCAACCCACAACTTCAAATGGGGCGAGATTACACAATATTTTTAATTTGAGCCATATATTTGAAAATCTTTTGTTTGAACACACATTTCGTTCCAAATATCAGCGATTTGATCGATTAATCAAACAGGTTAAAAGCGACAATAGTTGTGATCAGCAGGATAAGGGTTAATGCAATCCAGAAAACCCAACCTCAACAGTAAAAAACATAATCCTACAGACGAAAAATAGTAATTTTACCGGGCTGCGAGTCAGTTTGAATAATATATTGGTCAGTAGCTGTTATTATTTAAAAACAAAGTCAAAGGAGAACAAGCAGACAGCAGAGTTTACTTAGATATAACACAAACAACTCGCTGAGCTGGGAACAACTGGCCGGGAGAAGCATGTGCATGCTACAATGGCTCTGTGACTCGCCCATTGTTTACATGGTAAAATATATGATGAGATCGGCCTGTGGAATTGAGGCAGTTTACACGTGTTTAAATGGGACTGGCATTTGGGGTGGTGAGACCATAGTGCATAGCGGCTGTACAGTATTTTATTAATAAGGGGGGGGGGGGGGCTGGGACTAAACTTGCAGGAACTGCCTATAAGGCTCTTAGGTCAGTCTAGCTTTGAATATGCCACTGCGCGAACAAGGCATATGATCGATCTCATTAGACAACACACATTATTACTGACCGACCACTGACCGCCTTCAAATGATAATCATATACTTCGTTACATCCAGCCCTACCTCGGTCACCTGTTTTAAAATACATCCAAGACACAAACAATGAAATAAGTAGCAAGTAAATGTGCTTCGGCAATTTTCAAAATATAATATGGCTATGGCGCCTTGTTGTTTAGACTGATGAGATTCCCACATTTTAGAACTGTCCAAGCGGCCTTAATGATTGTCTCCAGAACTTTCTCATCATAGGGCAGTGGACATCTATCTTCAATTTTTACAAAAATTAAAAAAAATGGCACCTGTATAAAAAAAAGTATCAGAAGGGGCCACAGCATGCTTGTTCGACATACCTCATCAAGAATTTGTTGCAACAATTATGGAAAGGCGAGAGTTGGAATCTGTGTTTCGTAATTGCGAGAAATCTAATGATGGGAACCCCCGGAAAAGGTGATAAAAGTGCCATTCAAAACAAAGAATGCTTTTAATTCTACAATGATGGCTTCATTTCCACCAGTAATAGTGAGCAAAATGAACAAACATCTAGAAAAATATATGTCTTTTATTGCAGTGCCTCACAAGTTTACATAAATCCTGAAAAAAACACTAGAAACCATCAAAATGACTTTTTGTGATCTACCTATCGACGGTGTCCAGATTGGCTATTCATACGACAAAGTTATAATGGGAGTCAATGAGAGCCTGTAATTTTGTAAGCGAGGCTGCCCATAGAGTTACATTATAAAGAATTAAGAACGATTAGCCACTGCCTTAAAATAAAGGCAGCTGGATAACCATACATAATTGTTTATGTGTGATTGTTTATAATGCAACATATTTCGCGGGGTATACCACACACCCGTGAATAGTATGCACATGTCACGATTTGTACCCAAAAACATAGATAGTACGCACTGGTGGATAGTACGCTTTCGGGTACGTGCCAGGGTGGTGAGTATCTATAGATACAAGTTGTATGGGAGATGTGTGAGGTATGTCTTTATTACGGGGACAGCTCTCTAGTCCTACGGGTCATTGGTCTTACGGGTCATTGGTCCTACGTGTCATTGGTCCTACGAGCCATTGGTCCTACGTTTAGACCATTGGTCCTACGGGCCATTGATCCTACGGGCCATTAGTCCTACGGGCCATTGGTCCTACGTCTAGACCATTGGTCCTACGGGCCATTGGTCCTACGGGCCATTGGTCTTACTGCTTGTGACAGAACCCCAAATTTATCTGGTAAATCAGCTTTTGAAATAACTCTAATTTCACCTGGCTATCTAGTTATAGTGGTCTATATATATTATATTTAGTGGATTTAAAAAAATGTCAATTATATAAATATTATAAATTATTTTGGTAAGTCAAAAATATACCATGATCAACCAGAAACCAACAGTGAGAAAAATGTACCCTTCTTCATCATGAACATATCAGATATTGTTCAATATATATATTTACAGGACATATATGTGATGCGGGGCATCGCGGTGACTCGCAACTGAAAATCAACGTCTTACATGACATATTACCATGCACGTTTTCAAAATAAAATGTCATTGCCATGGTAACAATTCTGTAAAACAAACTAAAATATTATACTTATTGAGAACGACGTAATGTTGTGTCTGTTTTATTACTAGTAATGTGTATTATTTAATTTTCTATACATGTGTGTAACACGAACAAAAACAATTTATTATTGACATTGTAAAAAGCTGAATGGTGTACCCAATAAATAATTTTAACATATTCTGTAACCACTTTTAAAGTTACTTATGTTAGCAGAGTTAGGTGCCATCTAGTGTTTTGATTACACAAACACTGATAAATGGTTGTGTCTCTAGATAGCCTGCTGCTCACAATATGTTCGCTCCTCTGGAGACACGTGGCCATCATCACGCCCCCGTCGCGTTTGCTGGATTGTTGAGAGTCGACGCTGGGCCAGCATTAAGCCAATATTGGTTCAACGTCTCGAATTATGACATTTTGCTTCCAGCTTTTCGATATGCATAACACTAGTTAGCCAGCACAATATGCTGAGCCAGCGTTTTTTTGATGTTGGACAGGCGTCACAGACGGCGGATCGGCATTAAGGTCAACCCCTTATGCTGGGTATTCTAATTTATCACAACAATGATATCACTTCAACTCCTCAAGACGAACCATTTTTTACAAAAAATAATGTGATAACCACTGAGGGAAAACTTGGGTGTCTTAATAGCGATTACACGTCGCTGTCACACTGCTGCGTATGGGGCAGCTTCGTATGTCGACGTGTACAACAAATTGCCCAACACGTCAGCATATGTCTACGTTGGCGTACGTTTTAACTTACCCGTAACGTGTGTGTAACGTGTAGTAACGTGTTCCAACGTATGACATGGCGTTTGTATAGCATCAGTGTTGTGTATCAGTAACGGGTCAGTAACGGGTCTGTTCCATTTTTACTCAAATTTCGTTTCGACAAAAAAGCAAGGTGATTAAATATTCTTTTAAATTTATATCTTATGCAATAGTAAATAATTGCTCCAAAAGCACATAATTATTTAAAAAAAACAAAAACCCGATTTTGTATAAAATTACAGAAAAAAAATCGGTGTTGGACGGAAATTGAAAATCAGCAATATTTATTTTATTGTGTAAAACTTTCATTAAATTTTTGTTGCAGAAAAAAGAGCTTATTATCGGTCTTCAGGATGCCATATTTAATTTTCTCAGCTGCAACAAAATTAAAAATTATATAAACAGAAAAAGTGAATTTTCCGTCCAACACCGAAATTAAATTTAATAGTTCAAATAAAATGAAAACTATTCATATCAGATAAATGATGGTAACAAATCTATCTCTAGACATCACATATTTGATTTTGGTAGGGTGATCAAGTTTTTTAAATATTTATTATTTCCTTAAATTCAGGTTCTTTCCGTCCAACACTTTCCGTCCAACACTTTTTCCAAAAAATATCATTGAGTTACGAATACCATGTACAAGGTTTATTCAATTGTGTAAAATTTTCATTTAATCTTTGTGGCAGAAAAAGGAGCTTATTATTGTTCTTCAGAGACCATATTTAATTTTCTCAGCTGCAACAAAATTAAAATTATAAGAGAGGGAATAGGGGATTTTCCGTCCAACACCACAATTAAAATTAATAGTTCACATCAAAAGAAAACTATTCTTATCAGGAAAATGATAGTAATAAATCTCTTGAAATCACATATGATTTTGGTATGGTGATCATGTTTTTAAAATATTTATTAGTTTTTTAAATTTAGGTTATATTCCTCCCGTCTAGCACTTTCCGTCCAACACTTTTTCCAAATAAATCTTCCAGTTACGAATACCAGTTGCAAGGCAGGTGAGGACTGTGGAGTGACATGTTGCACAAAACATGAGCATCATACTAAATAATCTCTTGAAAATATGCCACAAGATGGAACATATATACCCCTTTCCACAAAGTAAGCTGTAAAAGTGGGGCAGTACAGTGTAATAGCACAAAAAAATGTCTTGTTAAATAGTACAGAAAATGTAGCTGATATTTGTGTCCCCGATTCTAAGAAAAATTGTTGAATTTATCTGTCTTAATTTGGTATGCTGTTTTTTTTAATAATTTGACTACTGGTTTGTGGGAATGGTAATGTCTATTAAAGAAATTAAAGTAGAATTGGATATTCTTCAACAGATGTCACCTGTTATTAACCAGTTCAAACAAGAAACAGAAATTAGATTATAAATTAGATATAGACCAAATGTTTCACCAAGTAAAATCTACACCCCGACCACTTTTATGTAGTCATGTACATACTAACATTCTAAAACTCGAGAACAAGGACTGGGTGGCTGTTGTTTCAAGGTTTGAATATTTGTATGTTTGAATTACAATTTCAGACTTGAGGAAACTGAAATATTGCTTTTCAAAACACATTTTAAACTAGAATGCAACTGTGAATTTTCAAGTAACTAAAATTTGGACTTAGTTTTATGCGTTTTGGTGGCTATTTTGAATTTTATGGTCAATTTGATTTTCAGGCAATTTTGTTGGTCATTTTTATTATGGACGATTGATTTTAATTCAGACTTGGAACATCAGATTTCGGGGTATGAGGCTTTGGGCATCAGACTTCAAACTACGGGCATCAGACTTTGGGCATCAGACTTTGGGCATCAGACATTGGGCAACAGAATTCTGACATCAGATTTGGGACATCAGTTTTGGGACAGCAAACTTGGGACAGCAGACATTAGATATCAGACTATCATGGACAGCACACTCTGGGCAGCAGACTCTGGACATCAGACTTGGGACAGCAGATTAGGGACAGCAGACTTGGGACAGTAGGCTTGGGACATCAGACTTGGGGACAGTAGACTTAGGACAGCAGACTTGGGACAGCAGGCTTGGGACAGCAGGCTTGGAACAGCAGGCTTGGGACAGCAGACTTGGGACAGCAGACTTGGGACAGCAGACTTGGGACAGCAGACTTGGGACAGCAGACTTGGGGACAGTAGACTTAGGACAGCAGACTTGGGACAGCAGACTTAGGACAGCAGACTTGGGACAGCAGACTTGGGACAGCAGACTTGGGGAGGTAGACTTGGGAAGGTAGACTTGGGACATCAGACATTAAACATCAGACTTTGAACATTGGGACATCAGACTTGGGACAGTAGACTTGGGACATCAGACTTGGGGACAGTAGACTTAGGACAGCAGACTTGGGACAGCAGGCTTGGGACAGCAGGCTTGGGACAGAAGACTTGGGACAGCAGACTTGGAACAGTAGACTTGGGACAGCAGACTTGGGACAGCAGACTTGGGACAGCAGACTTGGGAAGGTAGACTTGGGACATCAGACTTTAGACATCAGACTTCAAACATCAGACTTTGAACATTGGGACATCAGACTTTTAGTCCTCAAACTTGGGATATCGGGTCTTGAGACTTTGGACATCAGGCTGCCGATATCAGATTTCAGACTTTGCACTTCGAGCATGAGACTTTGAACTTCAGACTTAAAACTTTAGAGCTAAACTTCAGAGTACAAAAGTTCCCAATAGGCTTTTGAATGGATATATATTTGATTGTTAAATGGAGGTACATTCAGAGGGCCCAGTAAACTTCACACTATTAAAACAACATTGCGTCAACGTTTCGTGTTTGATGGAATTATATGTATTTTAATTGTAAAATGTAGCATAATAAAAGGTTTCTACTGTCCATATCAAACACCTAATGTTGGTCCAATGCTGGGCCAGTGCCCACTATCTAAGACGCTGGCCTGGGATTGAAACACTATTGGACAAATGTATTTTAATTATCAAATTCAAGGGGTGCTTAAGAGGTCGGAACTTCCAGTCGCCTATTACAATAGACCATTGTTGAGTATAGACTTTCGTGATTCCATTCAAGCAATAAATCATGCATCACCCGACATATACATCATTGAACCAACATTGAACCACATAGTGATCCTGAAAAACAGGGATTTGATCCTGATCAACTATCCCGATCGACTATAAAAGTCATAGTACACATCCTCAATATCTAATGGATATTGTGTGAATATTTGAAGTGATTCTCATGAAAACTGAAGGAGAAATAGCTGTCCTATTTTTGTTCATAAAATAATAATAACAAGACTACATTAGTCCAGGAGCTCCCGCTCTGAATTAGAATTTGATTTAAGCAATTTTGTGAAGGGTTATTAATGTAGTCCTAGGCTAGGTTAAAAATCAAGACGCAAGACAACTAGGTCTAAGAAGCCCAGTCTAAGAGTAAGATAAGAACTAGACGGTCTGTCAGAGATTGCAAACCTCCATTGAAATTAATGATCCTAATCAGTAATCCCAGTAATCCAGTAATCCCAGTAATGGTCTACCTATCTGGCACGGTTTACCCGATATCAGGCCAATCGAGATAACTAATAGTTGATTTACGGTCATTTTGAATTCGATATAAACTAGTTAAAAACTTAGGGTGCATCCTCCCCCGAAACCTCAAATTTTGTTTTATAGTAATGGACTAAAATCTAACACAGTTTGCAAAATATTGGCCATGTGAAAGTAAATAATGGCCGATAGGGGGCCATTTTGAATTTGATCGAGTCAGAATTTTTCAAGATGCATCCTCAGCTGAAATCTCACATTTCATTCTATAGTACTGGTCTAGCCATCTAGCACGGTTTACCAAATATCGCCCATGTGAAAGTGAATAAAGGCCGATAGGAGGCCATTTTGAATTTGATCAAGTCAAAAATTTTCAAGATGCATCCTCTCCTGAAATCTCACATTTTGTTTTATAGTAATGGTCTAGCCATCTAGTTCGGTTACCGAATAACGGCTATTTGAAAGTGAATAATGGCCGATAGGCGGCCATTTTGAATTTGATCGAGTCAATTTTTTTCAAGATGCATCCTCTCTTGTAATCTCACATTTTGTTTTATAGTAATGGTCCAGCTATCTAACACGGTTTACCAAATATCAGCAATGTGAAAGTAAATAGAGGCCGATAGACGGCCATTTTGAATTCGATTGAGTCGAAAGTTTTTAAAAGGCATCCTCTCCCGGAACGTCACATTTTTATAGTAATGATCTAGCTATCTAGCACGGTTTACCTGATATCAGGCCTATCAAGGTAAATAATGCTGATTGTCGGCCATTTTGAATTTGTAAGTTAAAAATTTTCAGGGTGCATCCCCCCCCCGAAAACTCACACTTTGTTTTTTAGTAATCAGGTAATAGTCTAGCCATCTAGCATGGTTTACCAAATATCAACCATGTGAAAATAAATAATGGCTAAAAAGGCGGCCATTTTGAATTTGATCAAGTCAATTTTTTTCAAGATGCATCCTCATCTGAAATCTCACATTTCGTTTATAGTAATAGTCTAGCCATCTAGCACGGTTGACCAAATATCGGCCATGTGAAAGTGAATAATGGCCGATAAGCGGCCATTTTGAATTTAATCGAGTCAATTTTTTTCAAGATGCATCCTCTCCTGAAATCACACATTTTGTTTTATAGTAATGGTCTAGCCATCTAGCACGGTTTACCAAATAACGGCCATGGGAAAGTGAATAATGGCCGATTGGCGGCCATTTTAAACTTGGACGAGTTGATTTTTTTCAAAATGCATCCTCTCCTGAAACCATACAATTTGTTTTATAGTAATGGTGTAACTATCTTGAGCGGTTTTCATGATATTCCGCAATATCAGGCCTGTCAAGGTGAATAATGGCCGATAGGCGGCCATTTTAAATTTTATCGACTTGAAATTTTTCAAGATGCATCCTCTCCTGAAACCTCACAATTTGTTTTATAGGAATGGTGTAGCTATCTTGAGCGGTTTTCATGATATTCCGCAAAATCTTTCAGTCGGATTTACCGATGTTATAAATTAGGTCAAAGTGCTGGGTCAACTTCAAGGTCAAGGTCCAAAAACCTGAAAAGGCACAACTAGGGACCTTAGAGAACATGTGCAGTATGACTGTCATCGGCCCAGTACTTTTCGAGATCTGCTCCAGAAACGAAGTGCGCGTCAAAACGTCTAAATAGGTCATAGTTCTGAACCAGAAGTAGGTCAAAGTTCAAATACCACAAAAGGCACAACTAGACCCCCTAGGGGTGTTGTGTGTAAAATTTGAAGACAATCGGACAAGTACTTTCAGAGATATGCTCTGGAAACGAATTGCTTACGGACGGCCCAACGCCGTAACATCATCATTTTCTCCTCTGCGACCTTGCATATTGAATTCAGATTAAAAATATTTTAACCTGTCCATTATCCACCTGGAAGTAACCCACATACCAAAAATTGTTATCCTAGCTTATTTTCTTACAAAGTTATAAACAAAAGAAGAGGCAAAAAAAAAACGGAGGGAGAATCCATAGCTCCCTCCGTCTCACCTACGGTGACGGCGGGAGCTAATAAAACATAGCGAGATCAGTTACAACATCAATAACCTTAGATGAAGGTATTCGTCCAAACTCCGTATTCTTCTTGTTATTCATGTTATTGGTTAGGTTTCCATTCGAAATCTAATTTGAAAATGAAAAACTTTGTATTCGGTGTTGGACGGAATTTCTTCCACCGGCGTTGGACGGAATATATATATATATATTTCTATTTTTCCCCATGTTCTCTATCTTCAACTACCATTTTTTTATGTGAAATATATTCCATGCTAGTACATGTTCTTTTAATAAAAATTTCGGCTTCATTATGAGGTGTTGCTAAAAAAAAAAAAAATTCCGTCCAACACCGTGAAATAATTCCGTCCAACACTTTAACATAAGGTTCAAAAAACAATCTTTGTAGGAAATATGACATTCTTTCTCTCATACTGTTATTTATATCCAAATGAAAACACTTCATGTTTCTATTTTTTTAAATTTATTCAGAAATGTATTGTTTTTTCTGAGATAATAATCTTTGTCAAGCACAGGTGAAGAAAAAACACTATTTTATCATTCTGTCCAACACTTTTACACTTTTCAGTTTTATGAAAAACTTAAGTTGAATATACAAAAACAATCTGCATAGTTGTACAGCATGGGCAAATACCTGCTTCTAGCACACATTTGGATTAAACAGTTCTAGTTTGGTTAATTTTTATTTCAGATCTTGTTAAATAAATCTAATTCCGTCCAACACCAAAAGTGACTTTTGAAACAGACCCTTTTAACGTATACTAGACGTACTTCTATTGTATGATAATAAATCAGTTCTGTGTGTATATTAAAAGTTGTGATTGATCATCATGTTGGAAACAATAGATTTAACCTGGTGTTTGCTAAAACAGTTCCTTGAGAGAATGTTGGATCAACCTTCTTTTGCTATTTTAATACATTCATTGGCTCAATTTCCCGGTGAGATGAAGTTCATAAACATGATAAAGTGATGAACTTGACCATATATGAACATTCAAGAACATTCATCAATGGTTCATCAAAAACAGCTCATGACAAATCATGAATATTATGAACACTTGATTAACTAATGTTGTTCATGATCTAGTTCATGGATGTCATATGGAGAGTTTCATGAAGAGTCATGAATTTTTATGAACTTGGTAGGATCAATTCAGTTCATAGCTTATTCATGAAAGTTTATGAGATAATTTCATGAATTAGACAAAATATTATGAACTTGATAAGTCCTAATTCAGCTCATGGCCAGTTCATGAGGGACAGTTCCATGAACTGTGATGAATTTTTATGAGCATGAAATCTCAATTTAGTTCATGGTTTGTTCATGAAAGTTCATGAACTGTGGTGAATAACAGCCTAATTACCCTGGCGAGATCGATGTCAACTACGCAATGGCTAATTAACTAATTAATTAACAAATTGAGACTTTCTGAGTTAGATTATCAACCACAGAATACATAGTATTTTAAAATAATTAGTGTCTCAGTTTTCTGTTCAGTTCTGTGTAATAGTGTGAAGGGAGAGATATCTTTTTTTATTTAACAAAATGAAGCTTAATTAGCTTGTTGTGCTTATGTAATAAGTAACCTCAGAAAAATATAGTCCCCAATCAAAATACTAAATCGATTTTACAGGTAAAAAAAATTGAATGTTATAGGATTTTCATGAACAATTCGTGAACATTCATGAACATCAACACGAACTTAGTTTGTCAACATCGTGAACTTAGTTTAAGTGTTGCTGGCTTATCTGGTTCATTATTGAACCATCTGAATTCCTGGTTGTTCATGAACAACCTCGATTTCGTGAACGTCTCACTTGTTGTTTAGGAACACTCGTGAATAGTTCATGAACACATTTAATGAACGTTCATGTTTATGGACTATCTGGTTCATGGATTATTTTAGTTTATGATCGCTCACGAACTAGGTGGACAGTACATGAATTTAATGAATGTCTCATTTGTTGTTCAGTAACATTCAAGAATAGTTCATGAACACATTTTAGGAACGTTCATGAATTTTTATTAATTATCTGGTTCATGAATTAGTTGAGTTTATGGCCGTTCAAGAACTGAGATGACAGTTCAAGAATGTCTCATTTGTTGTTCAGGAACATTCCTGAATAGTTCATGAACACATCTGATGTACGTTCATAAATGTTCATTGACTATCTGGTTCATGATTTTTTTGAGAATATGGTCATTTATGAACTAGCCCTGAATTATGAATTAATTGAGTTCATGACCGTTTATGAACAACTCATGTTTATGAACAAAGTGAGAGTTCATGAACAGAATAAGTTCATGATCTCATGAACTTTCATAAAAGTCTCATTTGTTGTTCAAGAATATTCATGAACCGTTCATGAACACGTTGATGAGCGTTCAACAACGTTCATAGTTTTTTGTTCAAGAACATTCATGAATGTTCATGAACAGTTCACGATCATCTCACAGGGGATGGGATGGTGCCTTAGATTGTGGCTGATATTATGTTTGATAGAATAGACACAATGGCTTACTGTCTTTTCGCAAGGAAAATATACGCTGATTCTATGTATGTGGTATTATTGATGACATAAAATATATGACTTAGAAAATTAATTTTTAACGCTTTTAGATGATTGTCCAGTAAATATGTCAGGAATTGTTTAATTTGCAAATATTATTTTATTTTGGGTGTTTCTACAAGTTGACCTTGAGTTTTAGCTTGAAATAACTATGAAATAACCCTGATAATGAAGTACATTTAAGACTCTAGTTTTTAAGTTTCAATTATTTGCGCATAAGGATGATATAATGAATAATTGACTAGATCATTATACATTCTGGCTTCTAGGGGTTGTTTTTCAAGGGTGAGGATAGGTGAAAGAACATAATGCTTGTCAATTGTCTACGACGGCGGTTTAACATCAACCCAACATTGATTCAACTGACAAGACGAATTATTCCCTGTCGTAGGACTAATGGCCTGTAGGACCAATGGCCCGTAGGACCAATGGCCCGTAGGACCAATGGCCCGTAGGACCAACGGCCTGTAGGACTAATGGCCCGTAGGACCAGCGACCTGTAACCCTTTATTACTCAAGGCATCCAAAATGTGGTTCACGCTGGCTGGTCACTCAAGGACATAATTGATTTGCCAGTATAGATTATATAAAATAAACAATTTGGTGAATATACAAATTATGACCAATATAAAAATATAAAATTAGGAATAACTATATGAGTATTATATAAGTTTATCTTTGTTATTTCTGTGGAATTGACCACATAGACTAGATAATCACGACATAACATATTAGCGCCACCTGGTGAAAGCAGTTATAGCTAGGTGAATGATAGGAAAAGCGTCACCTGGTGACAGTCTATATCGACAATTTAATGACATTCTAATTGTTAGGAATGCCCAACATGAAAGTCAGCTATATCCAAAAAAACTGGTGATTACGTTAGCTTCTAGTGACAGGTGTACCAAACACATCAAATACCATAAGCCTATGATACATTTCATAGGCAGCGATGTAGGCCCTAGATCTAATAAATCATAATCTATCGATCTTTCTTTCAGCCTATTTAAGACAAATGTTAGCATTATCGGCCTATTTTTAATTCTAAGACTCGACAAAACTGATCAGGAAGTGGTGGAACACTGGCCTACCAGTGGAGATGACCTGCTAACCCGGAAAATAAACTGGTGGCCCTGTTTCCAGTGCATTTCGTACAGTACTAGGAGGCATATAGGGGTTGGTTGCATACATGTCATTTTCTGACCATCGTACACCAGTCAACTGAACTCCCCCTAGACTTGAAATGTTCTCTTCAGCATCGTTGTCAATTTTTTTTGTGAGGGACAGACTCAATGCTGGGCTTTCAGTTGGTAAATCTAGTTTTCCCTGCAGCCTGAGGAGGGGCTGTCCCTTCCCTGGGTTTAACAGTTAAAAATCTTTTCATTTTTGTGTTCACTGACAAGAACACAGAGTCTGCTAGGCAACTATAATCGGTTATGTCTGAGTAGATATACTACAGCGTACTACCCAGTATAAACACAAAACATTTGTATAACATTTATACTTCTTCGACGTTCTTCGACAACATGGTATAAATAGTATAGAAATGTTTTGTGTTTGCTGGGTATAGTCTATACACAATTATCCATAGCGCATGTTTCCTATCAATTTCTCCGACAATTCTGAACTGATCTCCTTGAAATTTTACACAGGCCATTTCCAAGTCATGTCCTAACATCGGTAAAAGAAATTGTGAAATTATATTAAAATACACAAGAATAATTTATGATGACATAGGAAAAAAATAGCTGAAACAAAAAAGCATTGACAATGTTAGCTATGTTTATAAAACAGCTAATTTAATTATCACTAAATATATATATCTATAGGTCTACACTTGATTTGAAATAAAATTTAAAAGTTCAGTTTTAACATTTCATGATACTGGAGCCTCAGATTCCAAATGGACACACCGTATCATGTAAATCCTGCCACAAATTTCACTGACTGTGCCTTCTAGACGGATCTAGACAGCATGTGACGACGGCCCTGAGCGGTGACAGGCATGACAGTGCTGGGCCACCTTCTCTTATATCACCTCAAAACTGACACGGCGCCGTCAGTTTTGATAAAACCTTCTCCCCCAACGCGCCCGCCTTGTCCCAGCAAAAACAAGACTCAACGCTGATTTGATGTTGGTCCACCGTGGCGAAGCTGGCCCAACATTTAATCAATGTTGGGTCAACAGCTTGTGTTTGCTGGGGTACAAGCATACCGAGACAATGGCCGCAGGAGACTACACCTACTGCAGATTATATCCATGCACTGGTCAGTAACTGCACACACATTGGTGCCTAAAGGCTGGTGGCCCGGCAGGCTTCAGATAGATGAATGGTGGTGGCCAGGCACATCAAACTGGAAGTCCCGGGTGTCCAGGCACGGGATTTGTCGAGCCCTGAATTCTATTTAAACTTTCCATTATGCTTCATTTCGTCTGTATTTTAGAATATCATTGACTTAAATTTTACAATTATATTAACGTTAGGAGTAGATCATAACATATATGATATATAGTTTCAGTCAACTTCCACCAGCGCTGGGTGTTTTCCACTGATTTCTCAGTTCATTCTTGATCAATTTTCATGAAGTTTTGCAAACAATCTTTGCAAGTATTCCGGAGCTTACCCTGAAAATTTTGTTAAATTTGAGTGAGTATTTCAAAAGTTAGACCACTTGACATGTAGTGGAATTTCGTGATTAAACCTGAATGAAATCAATGGGTTTATATTTTTTCTTGAAATTTTCAAGGAAGTTGCCGTAAGACTAGAAAATACTGCTTGCCAAATTTCATGACAATCGGATGAAAAGTAGCTTGAGTAATTAGCAAAAAGCATGCAATGCAAAGTGACAGATTTAAAAGGGCTGGTTTAAATAGATGAATAACTATGAATAACAGGGCAATTCCACGGTGTCGGACGTACGTTTCAGACACTTATTTTATGCCTGGTGCCCCAACTGAGAATGAGAATTATATTATGTTGTTGCTATTTCATACACACCACCTCACTATATCATGTGGGACATTTCAATATTTTATGTCATTCACACATATCGGCTATGAGCCAATATAAGGGTGGTGTCGGACGTACGCAGACAAATTGATATTTTGTAAAATAAATCTTCAGTACCATATCTGTCTGAATCCTTGGGTGACAGCATAACAATGTGGCCTGATACTGATAGGGGATAGTGTTGTTTATTATTACATATCAAATATTTTTTATTTTCATTTTAATTGTTCTAGAAATTATTAGATATCTTTGGTGTCGGACGTACACTCACTTGGTGTCGGACGTACATGTCTGAAATTAAGGATTTTGTTCATCCTGCAACACCCACAAGCAAGGTCAAAAATGTTGCAAATGCTTTTTAACAATCATTTTGAGGGGTTGTCATTCAAAATTACATAATTTTTCAATATATAAGTATAAGATGTTTAATAATAGCAGTAATTTGCCATGCCGTAACCATATCATAACTGTGTTAGGTAAGAGTGAAGTATATAGTGCTAAGTTAACATCACGTTTCAGCTGGATTTTAGTTTGTAGAAATATAAAAACTGTAATTTACAAAATTAAAATGGCAAGTGAGTGTTTTACAAATCAGCCTTGATGCTGCCCAGGCGAACTGGGCATGGTCCAAGGTTATTTACATTATTTTATTCCCGTTTTCTATTGACAGGTATGTCGGGTGACTTCTCCCCAGACATCATTAATTATCGATGTTCAATAGTCGATGAGGTACCATTAGTTTAGATGCTAGGCCCTTAATAATGACAATCTTTGTTTTTTTGGTTGGTAAATATAGAGGGATGCATTCATTCACCATGTTCATGAACAACCATCAAGCTAGAAGTTCTTCTGAACGTTAGCAGTGGTGCCGAATTCTAGTGTAATTGGCGACTTTGGCTGGATCATATTGTTTATTCAATGGCTTAAATTATCAACAGAGCACCACATTTATTCATCAAAATGCAGTTAAATGGTCATTTAGCACTTTTTACATAATTTTATCATGATCTGTGTGCTGCATCTGGACTCCCAGATTCTTGAGAATATTCATCAAGAATTAAAAGACCTTCACCATGTCAACAGAGATTCAGTGTTGTACATGGTGTCGGACGTACACAAATATTGTGTTTGGCCTGCAGTGAGTTGCATATTCAACATGCAGCATTTGTACTATTGCATGCAGTTCTGATTGCATATTTGCATTAAGTGTACTATTTGTATTGAACATATTAGATAAATTAAAGTAGATATCCAACTATCATATCTAAAAAATAATATAATTTACTATTTTGGTGTCGGACGTACAAGCTAATTCTCTTACGCATACTTTACACTACTTTGCTATTCACAATTGATGAATAATTTCTCTTTCTGATTTTATATCCATCCATTACCTCATAATAAACTGACATGTGGCTCATTGAGCCATTTAGTGAGCATGAGTATACTAAACAGCCTTGTGATTGCCACAAGGTGTCGGACGTACATTACAATAGTGTCGGACGTACGCTTGTTTGCATGGCGATAATCAAACAGCCAATTATCACAGTGACTCCATGTTGCATAGCTGGGGTAATGCTACCATTTCTGTTTTGCATAAGGAATTTTAGAACACTGGATGTGGTTTGTCTACTTGAAAAAAAACATTTTGATAATATTTGGTGTCGGACGTACATATTCGTTTTTATCAATTTAACACAGAATTGTCACACCTGAAAACCCATGTTGAAGACGAGTACAGCTATCAACATATATATTGTTTTCAACAGACATCTTCTACTGATGAACAAACACTAAATATTTCCTACTGATGGCATTTCTTATGTCATAGTGCAAATAATACAAACAGGTGTCAAATTGTGTAATATGTTACCAATGCCAACTAGTGTTTAAATGTTCAAGATCAGCGCGATTTTACATCAATGTAGTTCTGTTTCCTGGCCAAACAATTATTGATTCTCAAAATTTGACAAGTTGTCTATGAAATTAAGATATGAAAATGGGAATCAGGCCATTTTAAATTTTTCACACCTAGGTTGACACTTTCATGGAATTGCCCAACAATGAATAACACAAAATAACTGTTAATAGCATTTATAATTGTTTTGAAAGACAAGAATAACATTTCCATTGATGAGTGCGATCGCTATGCTGCTTGAATTATAATAATATAGGCTTTATTAATCGGCGAAATGTGTTTTAGTCGATGTTATTTCGGCAACATTGTGGTAATGGCTACCATTGTTTACATGTTTCCATAACGTCTCACCAGGTGTTGCCGTCTACAAAGATAATTATCGATTAGTCACTAGGTGTCGCATACACCTCTACGTCGCCTGTCAAGCACCCAATAACTCATAATTATTTTGTTTGTTTGATACGATATATTTCGAAGCCCCAGAAGCGACATTTGCATTATTATTATAATTTTTTTAAATTGACTTTAAAAGTCAATATATTATTGAGTTTAAAACTTGGTATATTGACTTTAAAAGTCGATATATTGAGTTCACAACTCCATATTGAGTTCACAACTCAATATATTGACTTTAAAAGTCTACATGTTTACAACTCAATATATTGAGTTAACAACTCAATATATTGAGTTTACAAGTCAATATATTAAGTTGGTAGCTCGATATATTGACTTGAAAGTCAATTTATTGAGTTCACAACTCAATATTTTGAGTTCACAACTCAATATATTGACTTTAAAGATGGTTGTTTGTATGTAGTGACTGTGACCTGTACTGGACCAAGATAAAAATGTTTTATCGACGCTGACCTCTGTGCACTGACGAAGAGGTCCAGCACAACATCAAGTAAATGTAAAGCAGTCAGAACAACTAGTCTGACTGGTACAAAGTCTATGTGTATATATATATATACGTAGTGTGTGTATTTTATATAAAAGAGATAATTTGATGGTTTTTTTTGAAAAGTAATGCACAGACACACGTATATCGCCAATAGCACACAAACACCAACAACCCCTTTCAAATTGGGGGTGTTGATAAGATCATAAGCGGCTGATCACACAGTAGCTGCTATCACTCAATGCCAAGCGGTTTCTTGTTGGGACAATATTTGAGGGGGGGGGGGGGGGGGATCACTTTGATAAGTAATTTACAAACCTTTGTTATATTAAATTATTGTACGGTAATAATTTGGTGTTTTATCAATTTCATACAGAATAAATTATATATTTCCATAACTATATATTAGTTATATGATAATACTGTGATAATCACTGCATGGGGAGTTTAATATGACAGTGCACTATTTTCAATTTTATATAAAGATGTAAATGCTTGATTTTTGTAAACATTATAAAGCATCATTGAACCGCCGTAAAATTGTTAAAAATGCTCCCTATCGGTTTCACAACTTATCGTTGTATTATTTACTATACTTTATGCTTTATCACGTTATTATTATACAGGTATATATTATGTCGCTGAACATAAAATAAAAGTGATGAACATTTATCTATATTGATATATTCTGCTTTTAGAAAGGTAACAGTTGCTTTAAAGAATTAAAGTAATGGTTAAATGTAATTAATACGATATATTAATATTATAACATGCGTTAAAAGTGTTACTTTGTGATCCCGTCAATATACTGTTGACTTTGACTTTGTTATTTTGCGATCCCGATCTACTGGCAATATTCCAACATGCGGGGTTTTCTAATGGCAATGTCAAACTAATGAATAATAATTCCTTACCTTGATAAAGATCGGGGCACAAATTAAGGTGCGCAAATGCGGGATTCCCGCTGTTTTTACTTGAATCCCGCACATCAGTTATCACATGTGCGGGTCCTGGCCTCCGTGGGCACAACATATGTCTGATGTAATAGTGTTTATTTTATCTTGATACCAGGCTTGATACCAAGATTAGATCTACTCTGTTATCCCTAATAAACATGATAAACGCGCCGGGTGCGGAAGCATATATATATATATAGTGGGGGGTACGCTTGTTCCGTGTGCGGCCAGTGCTGGTGTTTTGATTATGACGTCACACTTCAGTGTGTCCGCTGTCTGTTCACGCTGTCCGAGTGATATTTCAACTATAACGTTTAGATGGCTTTGGTTTAATTGTGGGCTCTAATGCTGGAACATCTTTGGCACATCACTCTGCCATCATATCTCCTCTCATTTAAATGCTGGCTTGATGTTGGCCCATTGTCCACGACGCTGGCCCAACATCAAGCCAGCATTTGTTAAACGTCTGTGTTTGCTGGGTGGCAGGTGATTAGATTCCCTGCTGCTACCATACAGTAACTCTATGCTGCTACAAAACACACTGCTGGTCCAGGCAGGCAAGGTTTGCCGGCCAAACGGCAATTAGTCGGGCACATAAAGAAGTTTTAAAAACTGGGGTTTTTTTTCAAAGTGGTCCGGTGGCCTGAGACCAGTAAAACCACTGGCGGGCCAGTAAAACCCTCTTAACTACTGGTCCTGCGGACCACTGATATTAAAACACAAATAATTAGGTGATAAGTTTTTTTACTGCGCTCAGACCCAGTCCCAAGGCTAACATGACTGTTGCCGCAGACACGGCCTCGAATCGGCGGCCGTGATCTCCAGCAAGTTCGAATAAAGCTTCCTGTTTGTTTGAGATAGCTAGCCCTGGATAAGGCTGCCCGGGCCTTCCTACTTTTTCGACCGCCGGCAGGGTCAGATGTTCAGGTTTGTTTATTTGGTTAGCTAGCCATGTAATCAGGCTGCGCTGGCCATCACCATGCCTAGCTAGCTTAGTATGAAAACGTTGTCAATCTCGCTCCAATAAAACTAAGTAATACGTAGGCATGAGAAATGGAGAAATGAGCCAACACCGAGCCGATAAAAATCACTCATTAAACATGTAAATGCCAACTGGCCAATCAATAATTACGATGTCGATAACGCAGGGGTTTATTCATTATTTCCACTGTAGATTTGGAAAGCCCTTCTACTAATCGCGTTTTCACAATGTCTGAAATTTTAGAAAGATAGAATGATAAATGAGCTAACTGCGAGCCGTTGAATATGCCGATTAAGTCAATTGGCCAATCGAAAAAGATGGTGACGGCTCACCAGGCACCACTTTGTAGATCACGATATCTCGTCCGTTTATTTCTAAATTTTGCTGAAAATTTGTCAAACCCTTCTACTTATCGCGATGTCCGATTATCTACATTTTTAGAAAGATTGAATGAGAAACGAGCCAACCACGAGCCGAGAAAAATAGCCGAATAAATGCCAATTGGCCAATAAAAAAAATTGCTGTTGGCGCCACGGACGTCGCTTTGTCAATCGCGATATCTCGGCCATTTATTTAGCGATTTCACTCAAAATTTGTGAATTCGTTCTAATAATACTGGTTGCCCACTATTAATAAAATTAGAAAGATAAAAAATAAGCCATCGATTAGCCATATTGATCAGTAATCTCTGAACGATACTGGCGAGAGCCCTGCATCAACACTGCTGTTCCCTACGGAACATTGCTGGTTTAAGCCAATCGTACCGTTTTCAAAAGTGCTGTTCATTGAACGTCAGAACGGACTAAAATCGACCGCTGACCAATGTTATCAAAAGCTTGGAATCAGCTATCTCTTATGGATTAAAGGCTTTTAGCTGTGTATAATTTTCGCAACAAAACACTGAATGTATTTTTGTAATTCTGCTACTCTAGCGTAGTCAACTGAACAGACAATATTTTTATAGTTGTTTTAGAGAAGGTTGTGTAATGTTATGGATATAATTTATTGGGTTTTTTTTCTTACAAAATATAGTAACTCTCACTGTAAAAAAATGTTTGCACAATTTACCTTGTTTGGCGTTTATTTTATATTGTCAATCAGGACCACCAAAATCTGGCAGGACCACCGAAATCTGTGGAGTAGTGGTCCTGTGGACCAGTGTTCTGAAAAGTTAGTTTCGACCCCTGATTTATAGGTCTACTCGTTACCCTTGCATCTGGGGTGACATCCAAAATGAAAACAACACTTTATTTTTGCAATCACATTGGCCTAGGTAATTTTTTAATGTGACGCCCTGAAAAATCCCCACTAAAAATATTTCCAGGGGGGGGCCAGTTCCCCCCCCCCCAAATCGAAACCTTAATTTCTGCCCTGAAAGATACAAGTGTATACAACAAGGTTAGTTTAGATTTGAATATAACAATTTCTTACAATGGACGTTAGATTTTGATCTAATGTTATTTATTTATAAAATTTATAATGTCAACACTATAATGATAACATGATTCTGGTCAAATAATTTTGAAAACATAGTTCAACATAAGAATTGTCAGGTGCGTTAGACTATTCAGAGGTGAAAGGGTTACAGCTCTGGGGACACCTGGTGACTAGATGTTCAGGTAGGTGCACGTGGGTGACACCAAGTGTGGGAAATATAAACTATGGACGATGTTGTGTAGAAGTCCGTCAATGCGAAATAATTTTAAAAACGTTACACCCTAATTACAAGTTATTATTACGACCTAAGCTATATACTACGATCATAAATATAAATGTATGTTATATCACCTACATGTACGACCATTTTCATATAATATTGCCAGTTATTTAATGTTATTTTGTGTTATTCATGGTTATTCATGTAATTAAACGTATACCGATTTAAAGTGACTTTTACTTTAGTCTAGTCTATATTGCATTGAAATATGTAGATCTAGACCAGTATAATTAATTATAATCCGCTAATAATCAAGCAGTAGATAGATCTATAGGTCGTACGCCCAATATCGCGAACCACGTTTTTCGCTATTTAAAAAATATTGACTGGCTGAAATTATTTTTTTTTACCCCTATTCAACTCACTAACATATCCGGCGATCTCCAGGTATAATTTTTGTTTGAAAATTATTTTAACTTGGGAGATCCTTTCTTTGTTATGTATACCTCTTTTCCCGAATTTCACTCAATATCGCCCACCGCTCCAATGATGAATGACTTGCACCTGTCATCATACATGACAAAGAAAGGATCAGACGATGTGAAGTATTTTTTGCCGAAAAAACGGCAGAACTAGGCGCCGTATAACTCGGCAAGTTGAATGGAGTTGAAAAAAATAAAATTTAGTCACGAAATATTTTTCAAATGGCAAAAAACGTGTTCGAGATATTGGGCGTAAAGTCTGTTCAACGGAGGAAGATGGTCCAAAATTAAAGTTAGCTTTTCGGTATCCAGTCACTCAATTCTCAAGCAATTTTCATGAAATTTTGTAAACCTTATTTTCTAGTCATTTCACATCGATCCTGAAAATTTTGTAAAAAAATATTGCATAGTTCAAAAGTTAGACCATTTGACATGTAGTAAATGTCTATTTATGACGCTCCTCTATAACATGTATAAACCCATTTTACTTCATTCCGGTTTATTCTCAGAATTGCGTTACATGTCAAATGGTCTAACTTTTGAAATGCTAAATGGAATTTCGCGAAATTTTCAAGGTTGTTGCCAAATGACTAGATAATAAGGGTTACAAAATTTCGTGACAATCGCTTGAAAATTGACGGACTGGATACCGAAAAGCTAACTTTCATTTTGGACCATCCTCCATCGTCAGACAGACTGTATAGGCCTACAATATATATAGTCTCACCACAAATAATACCCCTCCTATGGACTTACATGTATTATGGCCCATACGTTTGGGCCTCCCAGTATTCTTTAAGTGAAAAGGCCTAGTCTTAGATCTATATAAACGGTTAACCTACATATTTTTTTAATCATTATGACATACTCTATCAATATAAAAACGATATAAAAAAAAGAAAAGGGTGATAAAACATTGGGCTTTTTTTCTATTTTAACATGCAAATGTAAGGTCCTAGACCTAGTAGATCTACAATAAGTCCTGGCTACACTTCAGACTGTAAAAAAACGTGACGTCATGATGTAGCCTGGCCTAGTCTATAGTTCCAGTCAACTTCCACCAGCGTTGGGTATTTTTCGCCGATTTCTCACTCAATTCTTGATCAATTTACATGAAGTTTTGCAAGCACTCTTCCCAACTATTCCGGCGCCTACCCAAAAAATTTCGTGAAATTTAAGCCAGTATTTCAAAAGTTAGACCATTCGACATGTAGTAGAATTTCGAGATTAAAGCTGATTGAAATTAATGGGTTTTTAGAGGAGCGTCATAATTCAAAATTACTAGACCTACATGTCAAATGGTCTAACTTTCAAACTACATAATATTTTTTCTTTAAATTTTCAGGAAAGTTGGCGTAAGACTAGAAAATAATGCTTGCCAAATTTCATGACAATAGTAATTAGCGAAAATCATGCAACGCAAAAGTGACAAATTTAAAGTGACTTTTACTATAGATCTAACTTAGACTAACGTTAGTCTAGTCTACGTTACGGTTAGTCGTTACTCTTTTAAGGCCTATCGATCAGAATGGGCAGGGAATGAAGCCTCATGAGATTAAATTTTATAATTAGGTCAATAAATGACTTTATCTGATATTTAAAAGAATGCTACGTTTTTATGCATGGACATAAATAATGTCAAGATAGAGTAGGGTCTATACCCGCTGTCAGATTAACTTGTATCACATGTTTTTCGCCGATTTCTCAGTCAATTTTCAACCGATTTTCATGAAATTTTGTATGGACTATTTTTGTGTCCCGTGGCGACTAACTTAGTCTACCGTGAAATTTTCATCGGAAAATATTATGTAGTTTAAAAGTTAGACCATTCGACATGTAGTAAATTTGAAATTACGACGTCCCTCTATAAACCCATTAAACTGGTTAAATTAAAGTTTGTTTTTAGCCCCGAATTGAATTACATGCCAGATGGTCTAACTTTTTAGCTAGACTAGACTATAAAAAAGTTACAATATTTTCCGATGAAAATTTCACGGTAGACTCTAGATTTAGGTACTTTCAATAAATTTTAAAATTGTCCAATAAAATTATGCTGAGTCTTTTTTCGTAACAGCCCACATGCTAGAATAAATAATTGACCACATTCCACAGTTTTCACTGAGCAAGAAAAATGCTGTGCCAGATCAAAATCTGAGCTAATTATAAAAACATCCAAAAGCTGTGACCTTAATTTTGCAAATTCCGGCAGGGATACAGAAGCCAAAACATCACCCAGACACTTGAACTTTATGAAACAGCTGAATAAAACTACTGAGATGTTGTATCCGTATATATTTTAAGATACCCAATGAGTGCCCCGCAATACTGTAACAGAGCAAATAGGTCACACAACAATCAGAAATTTGGGCATAGCCTCGGGCCCCAGGGGGTCATGGAAGAAGAAAAATTTTGATGGATTCTCATCCTTATAGCCATGAAACTTCCATTTTTACCCTCGGTGCGCCCCATGAGGAAGTGCAGGGTAGGTAAACAAAACTTCACCCAGGTTTCACCATGGGCAAACTAGTGCAGCCTTCCCCAGGCATCTCAATTCTTCGAGATGCCCACATTGTTCTGTCCAAACGGTCCTAATGATGTCCTCCAGAACTTCCTCATAGGGCAGTGGACATAGTCTATTTTCATTTTTTGCATTTTTTTACGAAAATTTTAAAATGGCACCTGCGTAAAAAAAATTAGCAGAAGGGACCACAGCATGCCTGTTCCACTTACCTCTTCAAGCACTTGTTGCAACAATTATGGAAGTAAAGGCGAGAGCTGGCACCATTTTTCATAATTGCGAGAAATCTAATGATGGGAACCCTCGGAAAAGGTGATAAAAGTGTCATTCAAAGAAAATCACTTTTTTAATTCTACAATAATGGCTTTATTTCTACCAGTAATAGTGAGCAAGAAGAACAAACAAACAGAGAAAAATATGTCTTTTATTGCAGTGTATGACAAATTCACATAGAGTGTCTAAATTCTGAAAAAAACACGAAAAAACCCCATCATAATGACTGTTTCAGTGTTTGGATGTAGGCTAGTCTACCTACACTGCCTACACTGTCACTGAATGCCAGACGACCCGTACCCAATACCAACTCGTACCCAACATTTTTGCCAACCCGTACCCTATACCAACCCGTACCCTATACCAACTCGTACCATATACCTAACACATGTAATGCGTGGTTCAGCGGCCGCGTCAGGACAGGCTGCGCGAGCGCGTGCAGCAGGCGGGCTGCTAGCGACTCAAGCCGTGGTCAGGCCAAGTAGAGGGAAGGTCAGGGCAGGCCGCAGGACTCAATCGCCGTGAACGCGTGCTGCAGGCGGGGCTGCTAGCGACCCCAGCCGTTCTCATGCCAGGATGGCCTGCTGACACTGCCGTAGGCCTATACCAACTCGTACCATATACCTCCAACACAGAACACTCCCAACTCGTACCATAAAGGCCTAACTAACATATCTGCACATACAGTAGTAACCAGTTGGCCCATACCAGTAGCGTAGGCTTGTCTTGGCAATGCCTTTAATATTAGTCATTTGGATTATATCCTTTATTATTATTTATTATTATTTTATTTATTATTTATTTATTTATTATCCTTTATTATATTTTACTAAATGGTCTACCTTCTACAAAATTTACAGTAAAAATTCTAGTGAATGGAAAATGACGTTAGTGCTGGTAAAATTTTATGACAATTGGTTGACAATTCTCACGAAAATTGGCGACAATATTCACCAGGGTTAATGTGAATCCGACTATCAGCTGTTATAATCTGATAGGCCAGTATATTTGTGTAGGCCTGTTTAACCCTTTTATCACGTATGCGTGCTCACCTAGGAAACACAAAACATTTGTATAGCATTTTTACAACGTCGGCCAAGAGTCTTCGTCATTGTATAAATGTTATACAAATGTTGTATGTTTGCTGAGTAATGAAACGAGTGCTTCACATGTCATACATAAATGAAATGGAATTAGGCCCTTAATGAAATTACTGTAATTATTATTTGGGCCGCTATGTTATTTCCAGTTATTGTGGACAATATGATTTCCGATATATATGGACACGATACAGCTATAAATGAATGAGAAAATAACAACAGAATAATAATAGACAATGCATTTATTTTTATAAGTTGAATTAAAGGTAGGCTATGTGCATGGATATATACAAGGTCATATATATACAATGGAATAATATTTGTTGATTGAAATGTACAATCAAGGTTGTATGTACAAAGTGGAATTCTTCAATGGGTGATGGTGTGGCCCGGGGGTGTGGCATTATAATCATTATAATCATTGTCAATTTATAGTTCATGCTTCTATGTGGGGGCCATTCAAACGTGAACATCTCTTTAGTAGCTGCTTCACGCTGATCTCGTTGTCCACAAACGCCCCCCACAGGTTGTTGATCCTCGCCTGTCTTGTTCTCACATCTTTCCTCTGGTACATCTTCATCTTCTTTTCTGAGACCAACTTGATCTGCAGCGGCAGCATTTCCGCTTCCTGGTGGAGTAGTGGCACAAGGAGGTAGAGTGACAGTTGTCCTCGTTCCGCTCTGTCATTCAGGCGATGGTGCCACCCCTCCACGTCGTTGTTGGTCCGTGTCGCCAGGTTAAACACAGACCAACTGGCAGGAGGCCACACCGTGCTCTCTATCCAGGTGTTCCTGATATAGTGGATCAGTTCCAGCAGTTGTTGGTTCTCTGTCTGTCGGGACAACTCCGTGAACACATCGGGGATGTATTCATGTGGTATGAAGGGGAGGGCCATTAGTTTCTTGACGAAGCTGTATGTTGTCCCCTTCTCTGTGTAAGCCACCTGAAGATTGAAACAAAAAGCAAATATTATATTATATTATATTATATTATATTATATTATATTATATTATATTATATTATATTATATTATATTATATTATATTATATTATATTATATTATATTATATTATATTATATTATATTATATTATATTATATTATATTATATTATATGTAAAATACTATAAATAATCTATTATTATGATTAGTATACATATTTTATGTCGTATATTTTGATGTTTAATTCTTTATGGAGAACAACAGTAATATATAAAACTGCACTATAAATGCTAAGGCTATCTAGTTTTTATTTTAATATAAGGGAACAAAGCTTGATATTTAATCGGTTGTTTATTGAGCATCATGGGCGTGCGCCTTGGTGCCGTGGTTAAAAATTATTGTGTTTAATTCACGTAATGGCGGCCAGAGGTTTCTTGATAACTAGTTAAAATCAATAAAAAAAATTGTGATCACACAATAATATACATCAGTGATAGGCTACATGTCGTACATCAACTGTTGTCGCGGACGGACGTCGTGAACGGGACGAACTATGCGCTTAAAATTTGATGCAAAGTAAAAGGATTGTTCAATATAAATTCAAGGGGTCACAATTTGATAGTTGTTAGTTTGCTAGTTGTTAGAATAATATCGTTATACCTGTATACCAGTACATTGTTATAATAGTATACAACATTAACTGTAATCATGGTGATGTATTTTTTTTATATTATAATGTGATTAGAATGAATGATTTTAAAAGTTTCTGAATTTTACTTTTTTTGTAATATAACAGTAGAACAAGAGTATCCCCGATATCCTAAAGCATATAATTCGATATTCCCTGTGGTCAATACAATATCGACCGATCTATATATTTATATAATGCTTTACTATTTATAGTAATGGCAGTTATTTTATCTCGGGTTTGGGAGCGTGAGACATATCTATCATGTACATAATTATCATTAACAGTATGCATATTTCTTTTACTTATTTTAAATCATTTAACACGTGATACGTATATGTACACTAAGTTCTATTTTATCGTATTATGCAAATCACTATATCATATATTGTATTTTTCATTTTAATGACGCTTAGGCCTAAATCTACAAAGAATTCCCCTTATCAATACATAATACTTTATTCCCGGTTGTACAATGTGACCTTATGGAATGAAATAAATTAATTGTGAATGCACTTACCAGTATCGCAAGTCCGATGCTGCCATCTATCGCAGTTGTCGCATTTCAGTGCTTCCTGTCGTGGTCGTACAATCGTCTGGCAATACACGCATTCTGCATTTTCTTCAGAGTCTTCCATTGTCAGTCAATTTCTGTTTATGATGTGTGACTAGCTAGAGGAGCGCGCAGCGCGAGGGCTGACGCGAGATTATGCACTAGTTCTGGTATAAACCTTATAGTGCCTCTCTCTTTTCACCTGGTGAGGTAGGTGATTGTACAAGCAATGGCAAGAAGTCCAGGAGACAAGGAACCAGGGAAGAGGCGACCAGCCACCAGAGTAAGGGCAAGGACTGACCCTTTGAAATGTGCTCTGCTTTCTGAGCAGTGTGTTTGAAACCACCATCATGAACCGTCATCGTCAGCCAACCATCCGTGTCCGCCGTGCCATCACCCAAGCTAGCAATGTAATGATAGAGAGCTCATTGCTTAAGACCAGAATCTGTCTCCTTCAGTGCTATGATTGAAAGCCCACTGCCATGATGTGTGACTACCGCTAGAGGAGCGCGCAGCGCGAGGGCTGACGCGAGATTATGCACTAGTTCTGGTATAAACCTTATAGTGCCTCTCTCTTTTCACCTGGTGAGGTAGGTGATTGTACAAGCAATGGCAAGAAGAAGTCCAGGAGACAAGGAACCAGGGAAGAGGCGACCAGCCACCAGAGTAAGGGCAAGGACTGACCCTTTGAAATGTGCTCTGCTTTCTGAGCAGTGTGTTTGAAACCACCATCATGAACCGTCATCGTCAGCCAACCATCCGTGTCCGCCGTGCCATCACCCAAGCTAGCAATGTAATGATAGAGAGCTCATTGCTTAAGACCAGAATCTGTCTCCTTCAGTGCTATGATTGAAAGCCCACTGCCATGATGTGTGACTACCGCTAGAGGAGCGCGCAGCGCGAGGGCTGACGCGAGATTATGCACTAGTTCTGGTATAAACCTTATAGTGCCTCTCTCTTTTCACCTGGTGAGGTAGGTGATTGTACAAGCAATGGCAAGAAGAAGACTAGGAGACAAGGAACCAGGGAAGAGGCGACCAGCCACCAGAGTAAGGGCAAGGACTGACCCTTTGAAATGTGCTCTGCTTTCTGAGCAGTGTGTTTGAAACCACCATCATGAACCGTCATCGTTAGCCAACCATCCGTGTCCGCCGTGCCATCACCCAAGCTAGCAATGTAATGATAGAGAGCTCATTGCTTAAGACCAGAATCCGTCTCCTTCAGTGCTATGATTGAAAGCCCACTGCCTTATGTGTCTCACATGATGTGTGACCCTAAGATGGGTCGATACTTATACCTTTTTTATGTCGTGTCCCATTGGGCACTTGTGTCATGGCTTCTTTCGCTGTAGTCATTGCAGTAATGGTTCTAATCACACGCGTTTCAATCATAACCGCGATTCTTACCTGCAGAAACCCGCGACAAGTCTGATTCGCGTCTTAACCCTTTGGACACGAGCCTCTTGCAGATAACTGCTTCATTGATCATATTATATCAAGTGGTAAATTTTCAAAGGCTCTACACAATTATCCTGACCGAATTCACAAAGTAATAATCCATTAATATTATCATAAAGCTGTGGCTATTAGAGACAGTAAATTATGACGTCATAATTTTATTTAAAATTTGTGTTGTACTGTGTTTTTTAACTTGCTTCAATACGCAATATTTTGTGATCGTGTAATAATAAGTATCACGGTAACCGGTAAAAATTCTACTGGTAGCCAAATTTTCATTGTAAGTTTGTTTATTTTATTCCATTAGGCCTATTCATAAAAAATCACGAACCGATTAATCTCCGTCCACAGAGTCTATAGGGTGTCGCATAAGAGCTACTGAAGCATAGGCTCTACGTGATCTATGGGCCTACATAAGCAAAAACTAATTAAGCGGCTGATGGGTCCCAGCAGACACAAGACGTTAAATCAATGTTGGTTTAATGTAGGTCCAGCGTCGCATACGGTGGACCAATCTTAAAACAACATTGTATCAATGTCTTGTGTCTGCTGGGGTGGGTGTTTATTCAACACTCACTGCGGATTGGAAGCCACGTGCCACTGTTACCGCGGTCATCAACATTGTGAGTACCAGGGCCCCGTATGTGGTACATTATTTTCCAAACTTATGGTGACCTAATTCCTGTCGGTTACGAAAATAAAATAAAAACTCGTTAAATTTCTTTGTTTGTCTCCCGCTTTAACATAGTAGGCCTGTGTATCAAAAACGTCCACTAGTCGTTTTAGATTGAGTTAAATTTAATTAACAAAACAACGCTTATCTCACGCACGACACATAATATCACTTTTTCATAACTGCAAGTCCATCAACAACTGAATGCTATAAGTGACATAAGATATAATCAATCAAAGTAACGTTATTACGGTAAACGGTAATTAAAAACAATAATCTAACCAGAAGTATAATCCACAAAGGGATTATTGATATGAGTATAGCAGGCCTACTTTGGGTGTTCTCAGTATTTATTAAAGTATGACGCTCCACTTGTTCATAGGTTGCGCGACGTTAAAAGGTGTTTATTTAACACTTTCGGCCGACAGTGAATAGGAAGCCATGTGTCAGGACATACATACGCCCTTAGTCATATTCGTTTATATTGCCACAATCTAAACATTCCGACCTATTGTCTCCCGCTTTAAAATAGTAGGCCTATGTATCAAAAACGGCCACTAAGGCCTAGTTGTTTTAGATTGAATTAAATTTAATTAACAAAACAACGCTTACCTCATTCACTACACATAATATCACTTTTTCATCACTACAAGTCAATCAACAACCTAATGCTAGAAGTGATTTGATATACAATCAATCAAAGTAACGATAGTACAGTAAACAGAAGTATAATAACCAAAGGGATTATTGATATGAGTATAGCACGCCTACTTTGTGTGTTCTCATTATTTATAGAAGTATGACAAGACAATAGACAAGACAATAGTTTATTAAACTCGGGCCATACATGGCTTGGAGTAGGCAATAGTACATAGCAATAGTCAATAACAAAGATAATAATACATAATAATAAAATAAAGTATTTATGCCTAAATACATAGAAAAATATAATAAATGAATCCTGAAAATATAGGGCCTACTGTAGGCCTGCTCCAACAGCCGTGCTTAGACAGCCAGGTATTTCTACAGATTGTATAGCGCTAATCTCGTCAGCAAAATTCTATTTCAATAACAAATCATATGAATCTATATCGTAAAACATAATTATAACAAATTAAGAATGTTAAACTGTGTTAGATAAAATGATTCATAGAGAAGTCCCGACCAATATTTTTCAAGACATTGAACATGGCGTCGGCCTATTCAACTGTGAACTGGGGCCTACCATTAAACTATGATTATAATGTCATAATAATTAATGGTTTATAATTACACTTGTCAAAGAACGACTAGATACTACATCTCATCATTCCATAAAAACATAGGGGCCTAATGGTTTATATAGATAACTACACATTACTATGAAAGAACGAAGTTTGGCCGCCAATTTCCCTCACATGTGTTAAGTATATGGTACGAGTAATGTGTTAACACTGGTTCAGTATATGGTACGAGTTGGTATCACCCTAAGGTACGGGAGTGTCTGTAGGCGGACTGACCACCGCTGATCACGGGTGGAGACGCCTGCTGCACGCGCTCGCGCAGCCTGTCCTGACGCGGCCGCTGAACCACGCATTACATGTGTTAGGTATATGGTACGAGATGGTATAGGGTACGGGTTGGTATAGGGTACGGGTTGGCAAAAATGTCGGGTACGAGTTGGTAGTGGGTACGGGTCGTCCTGCTTCCCTGTCACTAGGCCTACTAGATTCTAGTCGCCGAGTGACTCGCAAATAGTCCGTACAAAATTTCATGAAAATCGGTTGAGAATTGACTGAGAAATCGGCGAAAAACAAGTTAATCTGACGGCGGGTATAGACTAACGTTAGAGTCTAGACTTCTAACGTCACTCGTCAGTGTGCAAAAATTGGGAAAAAAACTGATTTTTTTGTGACAAGTTCTGCCCACTTGTGGACGAATTTTCGCCGTTTGCAAGGACACACTCGAACGAAACATGTATACTTCCATTTACAATGAGATTTCTAATTACCGTTTTAAACCATGAACATTCGAACAACTAAACAGATGACCGATATTCAGATATTTGAAGAAATGAATTTTTATAAGCACGCTCTGTCGTCCATGTCATGCATGTCTTCTGACATCCGAGAACTAGTGCGTGAAATTTTGAGACGACGATGCTCATTGGATACAGGCTTTAGGGATTAAATATTATAAATTAACATTAAAGCTTCATTTGCAAAATAAATCTTGTAAATAAGTGATCAGAATTTTTAATTAGTATATATGATTAATTAGTTAAATAACTTAACGTTAAAATATACTTTTTTTTGCGTTATGTATCCACAATAGTTTGGATTTACCTAAAAATGCTCATCCAATCAAATATTAGAAGACATTGATACACTTTAGTCCCAGATCAATCCCAGATCAGATAGCAGCAGGCATAAAGAGGCCCCGGTTAGTGCCCTGAGGGCACAGCTGATGTGTGGACCGCATCACTGGCATGTTACGTCTACACGAAAAAAAGTAACGTAGGGTGACGTATAGTCGTGGGTAGCTTTAAGTCGCCATGGTGAAAATGATCACTCATTCCTAAACGACCATGTGACGATACTAACAATCTGGCGGTGCCATCTTCAACTTGTGAATATGCTCTTCAATTCTGTAAGATTAATTAGTGCTCAAAGTGATTTAGGGGTGTCAATTACACATCTTTCTGCCACAACCCCAATAGCGCATTGCTGGAATCTTTAAATGTGTTTGTACCACCTCTTCTCCATTTAGAATATTAGGCTGGTTGAGCCGCGTATTGAAATTATTTTATTACAAAATGGCGACCATGGATCCCAGAAACACGTTTCCATAAGAAAATTGGAGGGGAGCATTCCATATATTATAAAACGAATCACTTCATATTGATGGCGACATTTGGGCTCCCAAAATTGACCATTTGGCGAACTTTTGCCATCCCATTTTTCCAAATGTACGTATTGTCGCCAGAAAAAAGAAGGGTGTCAAATGGTCGTGAAATGAGTGACGACTTTTTGCCTTCCAAGTCTCAGACATACAGAAAAACGTTCGACCACTACCGATTTAATATTGGCCCACCGTCTGCGACGCTGGCCCAACATTAAAACAACATTGGTCATTATAGGCATGTAGGACCCTATATGATTGAGCAATTTGGTGTATTAGCTAGGCCCATATTAAGGCAACCTCAGTTAAAACATCATTGGTAACGTCAAATATCATGTTTTCTAAAAAAAATAACCCATTAGTTAGTAACGTTATTCAAATAATTATATGGTTTTCTCAACGTGCCATGAAGGTTGCCATTTTAAAGAAGGCTGCCTTAATACCTAGTGTACAAACGGACGTAGGGCTATCTGTGTCATATTTATATAGGCATAGGGGAGGGGGAGGGAGAGGGGGAGGGGAGGGAGAGGGAGGGAGGGAGACGGGGGGGGGAGAGGGAGGGGGAGAAGCGCATGTTAAAGAGAGTAAGGATAAGGAATAGGAGGGGAAAGAAGAAAAAAGAGAGAGAGGATTAAGGAGAATGGAAAAAGGAAGACTAAGACGAAGAGAAGAAAAAAGAAGAGAAGAAAGATGAAGTGGTGAAAGAGGTGAAAGGAAAAGAGGATGATACGTGATGTAAAGAAATGGAAAATAAAGATTCTAGAAGGAAGAGAAAAGGGAGGGGATACATGAAGGAGCAGAAAGCGAGAAAGATGAGAATGGGCAAGGAAGAGGAATAAAGGAGGACAAAGCGAAAGAGAAGGGGATGTAACAGAAGGAAGGAAAGACAGAAAGGTAGAGGAAAAAAAAAGAGAAGGAGAGAAAACAAGGAAGGAAGAACTTGAAGTAGAAAGAAAATGCAGAGAAAGAGGAGCAAGAAGGAAATAAGAGGAACATGAGGGAGAATTGAGAAAGATAAATATTAGGGCGAATGAATGAAAAAGAACGAATGGTAATGAGAGTAAGAAAGAGGGATAGGAGGGGAGGGAAGAAAGAAGAAGAAAAGAGAAAAAGAAAGAGAGAGAGAGAGAGAGAGAGAGAGAGAGAGAGAGAGAGAGAGAGAGAGAGAGAGAGAGAGAGAGAGAGAGAGAGAGAGAGAGAGAGAGAGAGAGAGAGAGAGAGAAGAAGACGAAGAGTGAGGAGGAGACGGAAGAGGAAAACAAAGAAGTTGGGGCGAAGAAAAGAGGAGGAGAAGTGGATGAAAGAGAGTGGAAAAGGGAAGACTACGAAAAGAAAAAAGAGGAGACGAAAGAGGAAGTGGTGAAGGATGAGACAAGAAAGAACATAGAAAAGGAAGATTGGAGAAGGAGGAGGAAAAGGAGAGAATGAATAAATGAGCAGAAAAAGAAAAAGATGAGGAGAAGTAAAAAGAAGAATAGAAGGAGGAGACGATACAAAAAAGAAGAGAAAGGAAGAAGTTGAAAGAGAAAGAGGGTGAAAAGAGAAAAAAAAGAAGTGTTAAAGGAGGAGACAAAAAGGAAATAGAAAAGGAAGATTCGAGAAGGAGGAGGAAAAGGTGGGGATGAATAAATAAGAGAAAGAGAGAAAGATGTGAAGGAAGAATAGAAGGAGAAGATAGAGAAAAGAAGAGGAAGGAAGAAGTTGAAAGAGAAAAAGAGGGAAGGGAGAATGAGGGGGATGGGGGGAATTAGGAGGATGAAAAATTTGAGGAGGAGGAGTTTGGCTCCTTATGCTCCTGTTACTTTCCTCCTTCTTTCCTCTTTCTTACTGTAACTTCAGAGAACGAGGAGGAAAATGGTGACGATAAAGACGCCTCCTAATTCTCCTCCTCTTCCTTCTTCCCCCCCCCCCTCCCTATTCCTCCTTACCACCCACTCTTCGTTTCCCGCCCATCCCCTTCTCCTTTCACTCTTCCTCATCCTTCAGCACCCTCTCACACTATTATTTATTTATTCATCATACACCCCACCTCCATATTTTCATCCTCCTCTTCCTTCTTCTCCTTTCTCCCTCTACTCTCCGTCCTCTTGTGTCATCTCAATCATCTCACCATCCTCAGGAGGTTCTCCTGGCCCAGTTTAGCCTATATGTGCACAAAGGTGGCCTAAAGCCCGATTCATTTCATTTCTTCGTCCTCTTTATGCTCTTTATTTGTCTTTACACTTAATTATATTCCTACTCCTCTACCTTTCCTCCTCCTTCTTCACCTTTTTTATTTTGATTTCGTCTTCCTCCTCCTTCTGGGCGGGGGCCCTAGGGTAGTGGTTAGCACCGCTGCCTTTCACGCCAGAGTTCGGGGTTTGGTTCCCGGTCACGGCGGTTTGAAAGAAACAAAAATGTTTCTTCCCCATCCACGTGTGAAAGTCAGTATTGTGGGGAGCCTCCGTGACCGAGAGGTAGCGTGCTCAGCCTCAGACCGCCAGGGCTCAAATTTCGAATCCTGTGTCTGGAGGACAGTGTCATCTCAATCATCTCACCATCCTCAGGAGGTTCTCCTGGCCCAGTTTAGCCTATATGTGCACAAAGGTGGCCTAAAGCCCGATTCATTTCATTTCATTTCCTCCTCCTTCTACTCCACTTCCTTTCACCTTATTCCTCCTCGTATACATTATTCTCCTTCTCTTCTTTTTCCTCTTCCTCCAACTCATAGGCCTACATTCCCTCCGCCTCCACAGGCAAGTTGGTTGTGTGAAACTTAAAAACATGGAGGGCATTTTAGGTTTTGGCTGCGTAAAATAACGATGAACGGATCAACAACCTTCTCTGTCGCTGCACCCACACTGGTACTCTCTTCCTTCTGTAATTAGGGAGGGAGGGAGACGGGGGGGGGAGAGGGAGGGGGAGAGGGGGAGAAGCGCATGTTAAAGAGAGTAAGGATAAGGAATAGGAGGGGAAAGAAGAAAAAAGAGAGAGAGGATTAAGGAGAATGGAAAAAGGAAGACTAAGACGAAGAGAAGAAAAAAGAAGAGAAGAAAGATGAAGTGGTGAAAGAGGTGAAAGGAAAAGAGGATGATACGTAATGTAAAGAAATTGAAAATAAAGATTCGAGAAGGAAGAGGAAAGGGAAGGGATACATGAAGGAGCAGAAAGCGAGAAAAATGAGAATGGGCAAGGAGGAGGAATAAAGGAGGACAAAGCGAAAGAGAAGGGGATGAAACAGAAGGAAGGAAAGACAGAAAGAGAGAGGAAAAAAAGAGAAGGAGAGAAAACAAGGAAGGAAGAACTTGAAGTAGAAAGAAAATGCAGAGAAAGAGGAGCAAGAAGGAAATAAGAGGAACATGAGGGAGAATTGAGAAAGATAAATATTAGGGCGAATGAATGAAAAAGAACGAATGGTAATGAGAGTAAGAAAGAGGAATAGGAGGGGAGGGAAGAAAGAAGAAGAAAAGAGAAAAAGAGAGAGAGAGAGAGAGAGAAAGAGAGAGAGAGAGAGAGAGAGAGAGAGAGAGAGAGAGAGAGAGAGAGAGAGAGAGAGAGAGAGAGAGAGAGAGAGAGAGAGAGAGAGAGAGAGAGAGAGAGAGAGAGAGAAGAAGAAGACGAAGAGTGAGGAGGAGACGGAAGTGGAAAACAAAGAAGTTGGGGCGAAGAAAAGAGGAGGAGAAGTGGATGAAAGAGAGTGGAAAAGGGAAGACTACGAAAAGAAAAAAGAGGAGACGAAAGAGGAAGTGGTGAAGGATGAGACAAGACAGAACATAGAAAAGGAAGATTGGAGAAGGAGGAGGAAAAGGAGAGAATGAATAAATGAGCAGAAAAAGAAAAAGATGAGGAGAAGTAAAAAGAAGAATAGAAGGAAGAGACGATACAAAAAAGAAGAGAAAGGAAGAAGTTGAAAGAGAAAGAGGGTGAAAAGAGAAAAAAAGAAGTGTTAAAGGAGGAGACAAAAAGGAAATAGAAAAGGAAGATTCGAGAAGGAGGAGGAAAAGGTAGGGATGAATAAATAAGAGAAAGAGAGAAAGATGTGAAGGAAGAATAGAAGGAGAAGATGGAGAAAATAAGAGGAAGGAAGAAGTTGAAAGAGAAAAAGAGGGAAGGGAGAATGAGGGGGATGGGGGGAATTAGGAGGATGAGAAATTTGAGGAGGAGGAGTTTGGCTCCTTATGCTCCTGTTACTTTCCTCCTTCTTTCCTCCTTCTTACTGTAACTTCAGAGAACGAGGAGGAAAATGGTGACGATAAAGACGCCTCCTTTCTCCTCCTCTTCCTTCTCCCCCCCCCCCTCCCTATTCCTCCTTACCACCCACTCTTCGTTTCCCGCCCATCCCCTTCTCCTTTTACTCTTCCTCATCCTTCAGCACCCTCTCACACTATTATTTATTTATTCATCATACACCCCACCTCCATATTTTCATCCTCCTCTTCCTTCTTCTCCTTTCTCCCTCTACTCTCCGTCCTCTTGTGTCATCTCAATCATCTCACCATCCTCAGGAGATTCTCCTGGCCCAGTTTAGCCTATATGTGCACAAAGGTGGCCTAAAGCCCGATTCATTTCATTTCTTCGTCCTCTTTATGCTCTTTATTTGTCTTTACACTTAATTATATTCCTACTCCTCTACCTTTCCTCCTCCTTCTTCACCTTTTTTTATTTTGCTTTCGTCTTCCTCCTCCTTCTGGGCGGGGGCCCTAGGGTAGTGGTTAGCACCGCTGCCTTTCACGCCAGAGTTCGGGGTTTGGTTCCCGGTCACGGCGGTTTGAAAGAAACAAAAATGTTTCTTCCCCATCCACATGTGAAAGTCAGTATTGTGGGGAGCTTTCGTGACCGAGAGGTAGCGTGCTCGGCCTCAGACCGCCAGGGCTCAAATTTCGAGTCCTGTGTCTGGAGGACAGTGTCATCTCAATCATCTCACCATCCTCAGGAGGTTCTCCTGGCCCAGTTTAGCCTATATGTGCACAAAGGTGGCCTAAAGCCCGATTCATTTCATTTCATTTTCTCCTCCTTCTACTCCACTTCCTTTCACCTTATTCCTCCTCGTATACATTATTCTCCTTCTCTTCTTTTTCCTCTTTCCTCTTCCTCCAACTCATAGGCCTACATTCCCTCAGCCTCCACAGGCAAGTTGGTTGTGTGAAACTTAAAAACATGGAGGGCATTTTAGGTTTTGGCTGCGTAAAATAACGATGAACGGATCAACAACCTTCTCTGTCGCTGCACCCACACTGGTACTCTCTTCCTTCTGTAATTAGGACTGCTCAAACCAAGACATCTTCATACAGGCCACTGACTGGCGATTGCCCTGTATAATTTCTATCATGCGGGCAGGGCGGGGGATTATGGTGGCCGGCTGCTTGGTCTTTTGTTGAAATAAGATGCCGTTGCAATTTTGTATTTCATTCTTTAAATATTCGTGTATTTAATTAGCACGTTGAATAATTATGTCTAGTTGCAACTCAAATAAACAATTTACCCCTTTTGAATATGATATAATCCATATCGTCTCATATGATGAAATGTATACATTGCTGAGGTCATGGCGACAATAGGACACCCCTGTGTATGTTGGTGGCGGGATATTGCCTCCGTGGCGACATAAAGCCACCATATGTGACGACTACTCACCTCCGGATGCAAAAGTCCGTCATTTGAGGAGTAGCATTTAAAAAAAAAATTATTTGTATATTTTTAGGAAATTTTCTTTAAAAACAACACTGCTATTTGATTCTTGACATATTGAAGTTTCTATTGGTATAAACAGTTGACATGAAACGCCGACAGTTGTTTTCAAATAACATAAATTCCTAATGCGATTTTTGGAATTTTCCCGAACGTCACGACTTTAGGTGACCTTACGTTAGTTGTGATAGAGGCATGTGACATCACAGAACATACATTACAAGTATATTTCTATGTGTGACATGGCATAGAGTGTGTTTACACAGCACTTATAATGGAGACCAAGTGAGACTTCACAACTAATACACTGCATGCAATGCAATTATAGGCCCACTGCATCAGGCCTAGGCCCCTATAGCAGATATTTTAGTAACAGAAATACTTCATGTACACATTTATAAACAATATCTGGTTATAGGACATGTAGGAAGTTTGAAGAGTTGTTACCTTAAGATAATTTGTCATCCTGACATCGCTCAATTAATGTGGCGTTTATCCCCAGATTCCTGGACGCGGGCGGACGGGGATGACCACCTCGTTTACATACCGTGGTGACGTGCGCACACAGAGGGGTGTGTGCGGCCTTGGTATTATTCCCGCACTTCAAGCGTAATACTCAGCGACTACGGACGTGCCGTAGCTCGCTCTCGACAAGTCCATAGAGACGTGCCGTGCGCGGATGGTTGTGCTTTGCTGTTATCGCATGTTAATCAAATAAACATGACAAGAGAGAAGATAGTTTCCTGGTTTGTTTGAAACCGTCGATCAGACGGATGAGGAGGATGTTTGAGTTTTGATGGTGAGATTGGGCGGAGTCCCTCGTTGGCCGTTGTGACCCCATAACGGAACTCCCGGCGTAGGCCCATCACGCCATACTGGTGACCCCTGACGACTGATCGCTTACGCAACAGTATTTTCACCTAGACGCCAGTTGAAAACCGCTGTTTTCAAGGATAGTTTCAATAATTTTAGGGGATTTTTTGAAAAAAAATCAATAGCATTTTTTTCACAAGGTACGTGAAAGCTGTAGGTCAAAATATATATATGCCAGTTTAAATTAGTCAGAAAGAGTTATCAGACGAGAAGCACGTTTCTTTACGTCGAAAACGGCGTAAATTTCTCAACTTTTGGTCGAAATCCCACGTGTTTGGCGCCTTTTCAAGATGGCGGCCTTGCCGGTTTCTCTAGAAGAATCCAGAAAATTATTCTCATAGACATACCGTATATCCCCGTGTATAATGCGATGTTTTTTCTTAGCTATTCATGTCACAAAAAGGCACCTCGTATTATACATAGATGTAGAATTTAATACAATTTTTTAGCTCTGTAGCGGTAGTTCAGCGGTACGTTTTCTAGCGGTAGAAACGTAGGTTAGTCGGCGTGTATGGTAAGCTGGCCTATACACACGATACAACAAGACTGCCTTTCCAACTAGTAGCAAACAAGAGACGTTCACCCAGTGCTGGTACAATGTTGGGCCACCGTCAGCGACGCTGGCACAACACTGTACCAGCGTTGGGTGAATGTGTCGTGTTTGCTGGGAGCCCCCGTCTCACATTCCCGCCGACGCGCGTGGCACGTTTGACAACCACGGGCAGATATATGACGCCGTTAGTCTGCAACCAATTCACACTCCTGACCTGTTCATTTATATTAATAATGATTTAATCTAAGATCGCCTTTCATATGGGCGTGTTCTATTGTGTACGACAAATCTGAACATGATATTTTCCTATTGGAATGAGAGAATGCGTTGATGAAATATAACAGGATATCACTGTTTATATCTCCTATCGCAAATTCTATACATGTAGGCCTCAGAATGTCCATATTGCTGGGATAACATTAACGCCTACCGCTGTTGCCGCGGCTGATACGGTATTGAGCAAATGGGGGTATCTTTTAGCTGTAGTTCATGAAGCGCTGCTGTGTTATTGCACCCGGACACCTTATACAACCAAACACCTCTTGTGTCTAGACAATGCGGCTGGTCTGCTAATGTTTTACAATCACATTGCATCTTGGAATGTTCTTATTTGAGCACGACGATGTTAAAATATGGTCTTTGTAATAGATAAATTAAAATAATATAAATTTGTCGGCGAAATATAAATACGGGTATTTTAAAATCTGTGTGTATATATATGTAGCCTATGCAGGCCTCAGAATGTCTGCCCATCGAGACAGTCCCGATGACATCCACTCTGCCGTGGAAAATGGAAATACAGTATCTGCTTACTTTACAAGTAAGCAGATACTGCCCTTTGGTTTTGTAGAGCTGTACTGTTGCCGCTGTTCCCGTCATTGAGCATCGTCTATGCAGGTGTCACAGCGCTATTTAGTAGAATAAGATAATATCCATGCCTCACATTTAGATGGCCCGGAACGCTGCCGACCGGGACGCTGCCGACATCCAATATTTTGAGGTCGTATTATACAGAGGGGTAGACGTTTTTCAGGTCATCCTAGGCCTCAAATCTTAACTCGTATTATACATGGCGTCGCACTATACGCGGGGATATACGGTAGTCTATCATTTATTTATCGTTAGATTTTGTTTAATGCCTTCATCCTACTAATGCCACTGTAGGCGAGTAGGAAGTGGGTATTTTCTGTAACTCACTTTTTATCGTTGATTACCATAATTGGGTAACTCGATCTTAAAGTCCATAGACGAAATCTCGTCCATTTTTTCCCGATTTTTTCTACAAATCGACAGAAATTTTTAATATCGCTTCGACTCGGGTAACCTTTAATAGGTTTAGGGCTAAAATAAATTGTTTCCCTAAATGAATGTCAATAAACGGTCTTATTTGGTCTGTTTAAAAATATTCCCAGGACCGTAGGTCAATATTTTGTACTATTATCATATGTTATTTCAGAGAATGCTGAATATTGTATTTGTATTTGGTAGGTGTGCACCATCTTGGCCGCTGGTTCCCCTAACTTAGCTCTACGCCCGCCGTGGGCACCCACGTGTTCCCCCCTAACCGGCATGCATCGGGACAGTACGTGAACCTGTGTCGCCACATCACATTAGCATAAAGTAAGCCGCCATTTTGATTTGGTGGAGATTATTTGTCACGTGTTCCAAATTTTACACGGACAGATTGTAATAATTTTTTTTTTTTTAATTGTTTATAAATTTTCTTTTTCAACACGATTGAGGGAGAAAATGTGTAAAAAGTCGTTTCGAAAACGAAATTCTGCCACTAATTGTGCGAGACTTTTTGTTCACTTTGAAACGCCTTTCGGTGTTTGTAATCGTGCTAGGCTATTCAGCGCCTTATTTGGGCACGCAGTAGCTGATGAATATGCTATTAAATGTGAGGCGAGACGGGGATGCTGACTGTATACTATGTTCGTACCGCTCAAAGCTTACCGTCACAGACTATAAGCCACATGCTGCCTGCTGCACAGGCTGTGAGCACCAACAATACACCACACACACACCCATCACAGACGACATAACAACAACCGCACCGAACACAGTCGGTTTATACGTCAACCAATGAATCGATGCGAGCGATTGATTCGGACGTTTATGAGAATGATTCGGTGATGAACGTACCATTATAAAAAAAAAAACGTGGAGTGTTCATCACAGATATCATTTTTCAGCGAAATGATATACTTTATCATTTATCAGCATAGACTACTGTCAGTCACGTTTTAGATATTATTCTTAAATCATAAATGTCACTGTTTTTCTTCACAGTCACATTTAGTCTATCAGTTTGAGAACGAAATTTTCTCACGATAGTTATTTCTGAAGTTTAAATTTTTTATAAATACAGAAATATTCGATTTGACAGTTGCGCTATTGCGAAACATTGCAAATATTTGAATGTGTTTTTCGACTTGTGTAAAAGATTTTTTTTCACCCAGGTCGATTTACAAATTACTATTATCATAGCTTAGCATAGCTTATCACAGTTGTATCTGGCATATTGTTTTTATGTACCACTGCGACCTACGGTTTTCACGGTACCATTTTGCATGTGTGTGACTCAGTGAAAACGTTTTATGTCTCATATAGACCTCCAATTTTCACTTTAATCAATGCATACCTTTTGTGAATTTGTGAACAGCACTTAGGTGAAACTTCAACGACGCATATTTTTTTTTCAACTAATCTGCAACCCCCGTTTCTCGCACCACGCGACATAGCATGAACATTTTCTACAGTCTACACTTCTAGCTTCAACATATTACAGACATTTTTCATCTGATTTTCACGGCATTGCACAACCTGTCCGCGCACGGCGCGTCAAAAATAGTTGGCATGTGTTAATACGACATGCCATTTTAAACACATTTGGGATAGACGCAGAGCCAATAGGCCAGCTATCCCAGATGCTTCATTAGTTAAATAATTTTACAAACACTACTTCATAATGTCAAAGCAGTACGACAGTGAAGGCTTCATGTCAACGCCTCTAGAAGGTTCGGGTGCTAGACCCAAAGATAGCTATCATCCCGACAGTGAAGACAATGAGGTTCGATTCCGAGAAGCGGACGAGGAATATCAACGCCTCAAAGCTGATTTCGCTCGAATTGCTCAGGATAGACGTCTGAATTCCCACTCGAGGAGCGACTCCTCAAGGAGTTCTTCACCGCTTGGTAGACAGCCACAGAAACGTGCTACGAACTTACCAAAGTTTAGAATCGCAACTTTCTACGCCTCTGATGTGGAGCTCTGGTTTAATCAAATCGAGACGCAATTCGCCCTCCACCAGATCGATGATGATGACGAGAGGTACAGCCTAACCTGCGCTGCACTTTTTGGCGAGATTGCATCGGACGTGAGAGACGTGCTGCTGCAGCCTTTCAGGTCCAACAAATATGACAGCCTGAAAGCAATTCTAATTGAGAGGCGAGGATTGACAACACCTGAAAGGGTCAATAAAGTTATCTCTGGCGAGAAGATTGGAAATGATATTCCCTCGCGTTTCCCGAGGCGTCTGAGGAAGACGGCAGGTTTCGGCACCAAAGCTGTTGTGGGAAAGGCTGTAATTCGGCAAGCGTTCATACGACAGATGCCCGCTTCCATCAGAGCCCATTTGGCGACTTAACCCGACAGTGCCTCCCTCGAAAGTTTGGCCGTTTTGGCTGACAGGGCACTGGCAGCGGAAGAGGACGTCGAAGAGAGTAAGCCGGGGGTCGCAGAGATCAAAGTTGACGAGACCAGCAAACTAGTTGGTTTGTTAGAGGATCTATCCAAACGCATCAAGAGATTAGAAACAGTAACAACATCGGAGAGGAAACGAAATAAAGGACGTGGACGAGCAAATAACTACGCTCACGCGCCTGCATTTGCCCCTAATGTACAGGCCTCAGGTTTCATTAGTAACCAACCTAGTCAGTATAGAGACGTTAAAGATAATGCTCGACCTTTCGCTCCGCCGACGAATTTGCAAACAAATGCTCGACCTTCCGCTCCGCCACCGAACCCACAGAGAAATGACGCCGCTAAGACTTTGAATTCGGCTGATGCACCTGTCTGCTATTTTCACCAGACTTTCGGTGACAAGGCACGCACGTGCCTTTCTTTAACGCTTTAACGCTTTTTCTTTAAACTGCTAAGCCAGAGCAAGATTGCGACTCTTGCATCTGGCGGTATAACTGAGACGCGACATGACTCCGCGGACGCTAGTTCTCCAAAGTTATCTCACTCTAAGTTATTATATGTCGCAGATAAAGGACATAAATGCAGATATTTAATCGACACGGGCGCAGCTGTCAGTGTTCTGCCGAAATCTTGCGCTAACGGGATTTCGGGCGCTGACAGTCTCCCCCTGGTGGCAGCTAATAACAGTACTATAAGCACTTACGGCAATTGTAAACGCGTCGTCGATGTCGGCTTAAAGCGCGAATATCCGTGGACATTCATAGTGGCAGATGTGCAGCAACCCATAATCGGGGCTGATTTTTTAATCCACTACAATTTGCTCGTAGACTTGAGAAGCAGATGTCTTCGAGACATGCGTACAGGCTTAGCCATTGCCGCTTCATTATCTTCGATTAAACCTCTGTCATTGAACAGAGTTGATACCGTTCAAAACGAATATACAAAACTCCTCGGCCAGTTCCCGGAACTGACACGCCCTACGACAAAGGGTGAGCCCGTCAAACACGGCATAACTCACAAGATTGTGACTAAAGGTCACTCGGTTTTTGCTCGACCACGACGTTTGGCTCCCGATAAGCTGGTCACCGCCAAACGTGAGTTTGACGATATGATTAAATTAGGGGTCATTGAACCCAGCGACAGCGAGTGGTCCTCAGCGCTTCACATGGTGCCAAAGAAAAACGGCGATTGGAGACCATGCGGGGACTACCGTAGTTTGAATGCAGAGACCGTACCGGACCGTTATCCGATTCCGCATATTCAAGATTTTACGCTGCGGTTAGCCGGATCGAAATTTTTTTCGAAGATAGACATAGTCAGGGCTTATTACCAAATTCCGGTGGAACCGTCCAACGTACACAAGACTGCTGTTACCACACCTTTTGGCTTGTTTAATTTCACTAGAACCCCATTTGGTCTGAGAAATTCCGGTCAAACGTTTCAGCGATTTATAGACCACGTGACACGCGAACTTGATTTCGTTTTTGTTTATTTGGATGACCTACTGGTAACCAGCCCAGATCATAAAACGCATAAGAAACATCTACAAATTCTTTTTGCTCGACTATCGGAGTACGGAATCATCATTGGTCCTGAAAAGTGTCAGTTCGGAACATCTGAATTAAGTTTCTTAGGTCATCACGTTTGCGCCAAAGGCATTTCGCCGTTACCTAGCGCCGTTGACGCGATCGTTAATTTCATTAAACCCGAAAAGCAACGAGCATTGTGTAGGTATCTGGGAATGGTGAATTATTACCACCGTTTCATACCGCATTGCGCCGCGAAGCTGACGCCACTCAATAATCTACTGATTTCTGCCAACGAAGGCCATACCAGACTGTCACCGAAATCAAATTTCGACTTGATGTGGGATAAAGAAGCAGAGTCAGCATTTTCCGAGTCAAAACAGATATTTGCAAACGCTACGCTTCTGGTGCACCCAGATTCTAAGGCCCAGCTTAACATCACGTGTGACGCTAGTGATGTCGCCGTCGGTGGCGTTTTGCAGCAATTTTTAAACGGTATGTGGCAGCCGCTTTCGTTTTTCAGCAAGAAGCTGAACCCAGCAGAGACACGCTACAGCGCGTTCGATCGTGAACTTTTGGCAGTATACGCTACAATTAAACATTTCAGACACAAGGACGAAATTTTTTCGTTAATACTGAGCACAAACCGTTAACATTCGTAATGTCATCCGTGACTGAGCGCGCATCCCTACGACAAACACGTCATTTAGCGTTCATCGCTGAATTCACCACCGATATTAGATATGTAAAAGGAGAGACAAATTTCGTCGCTGATGCGCTGTCACGACCATCAGTGTCAGCGATACACGATGGACCAGTAATAGACTATAAAGAGTTAAGTCTCGACCAAGCTAATGACGCGGAATTCACACGTTTGAGACATTCGACTACATCAACTATGAATTTCAAACTATTGAAATCGTTTGATAATCAATTGATCTGATGTGATGTGTCCACGGGACACAACCGGCCGTACCTTACCGCGAAATTTCGCCGAAAAGTTTTTTCAAACTTGCACGGTTTAGGCCATCCATCGCATAGAGCCACCAGACCTTTGATTAATACCCGATTTGTATGGCACGGCATGAATATAGATATTGCTAGATAGTGTCATACCTGTAAGGGTTGCCAGACCGCTAAAGTTTCACGTCATAACACTCCAGTTTTCGGAAAGTTCACTGAACCTACTGAGCGATTCGATCATGTCCACGTGGACATAGTCGGACCTTTACCTTATGCCGATGGTTTTAGATATCTACTGACTTGCGTCGACCGTTTTACACGTTGGCCCGAAGCTATACCTATGGTAGATATTAGAGCCGAAACGGTCGCCGATGCCTTCTTCAGCGGGTGGATAGCACGTTATGGTACCCCAGCCACTATCACCAATGGTGATGGGGCGCTCAATTCGAGTCCAAATTGTGGGATAGTTTATGTAACCAATTCGGGATTATTCGGAATCGTACCACGAGTTATCACCCTCAGTCGAATGGCATGGTCGAGCATTCCCACCGTCAATTGAAAGCCGCCATTATGGCGCACGAGTCACCGAATCCGTGGACTATCACGTTACCTGCCGTACTTTTAAGAGTTCGTTCAGCCGTGAAAGAGAGGCTGGGCAGGTCAGCTGCTGAGATGATTTACGGGACAACCCTTAGACTCCCAGGAGAGTTTACTAAACAGTACAACGTCGACGCTAACACTGATTTGGAGAATTATTCAGACAAGCTACGCGTGGCCATGTCGCGTCTCCGTCTATGTCCGCCACGTGACACACAACAACACAACATTTTCCAATTCAAGGAAATAGCTACATGTACTCATGTATTCTTGCGCCGAATCGCAATTGCACCGCCTCTGACTGCCCCTTACAACGGACCATACAAGGTCGTCGCGAGGAGTGGCAGAGTAATGAAAATCCTAGTTAAAGGCAAGGTTGAGACGGTCTCCTTAGATCGCGTTAAACCCGCTCACATCGAGTGCAAGCCTACGACAGGTACGACAACACAGCGTAAACCGCCAAGCAAACCACGGAAGTCGACGGCTACCAGGACATCTAGTAAGAATCCACAGGGTCCACCTAGACCTTGTAGTGCGGACACTCCGACGTCCAACGGGACGAGAGTCAACACAAAAAAGTAGACGGCAGTCAGAAGCAATAAAAAATCGGCCACAGTCCCAAAGCAAATAGATGTTAAAGTCAACTTGTCTAACAGAGACAATACTTACGTAGCGCCGCATTCGCGAGCCCCTGCCGCGTACCGCGCTAACGGGAACGGCGGTGGTTTACGAACGTATTCCCGCATACCTTTACATCTACGCGGTAAAACCCCGGGTGCTGCTGACGCCGTAATCGACTCGACAAAAAGCAAACATGCGAATATCGCTAATCGCGAAAAAATTTCGACAGACCAAACAGTGCGAAAAACTAGAGTCGGACGAATAATCCAGACTCCTGCTCGATTCGTGCAGATGGTTCACGCCATAGTCGCGCCTAATGACGTCTATGGCGGGCCCATCCGCATACCTCGTAATAACAATGTTGTTAAATTGTAAATGAATATGCCAGGCCTGGCAGAATTGTGTACAGATATATAAATGTAAAGACATTTTCTTTTAGCAAGCTCATTGCTAAAGCATTAATAACAATTCTGTTAATTAAATGAAAGGGTTGATCGCAGCTTGCAGCACATGAATCATACATAAAGGACAGTTGGTGTTAAGAGGATAGGACAATTCACGTATAATGCTGCGCTTTCAACAACCCACGCTGTAACCACACTCGCTATATTTTTTTTTAAAGAAAACTATGCTTAGTATCAGAGGTTACATATTTTACAACCCCGCTACTTGCACGAGGCAGTCTCCTACACGTCAGTTTGGTCCTACGTTGTCACTCAGCCGGGGGTAATGTAGGATCCTGACATCGCTCAATTAATGTGGCGTTTATCCCCAGATTCCTGGACGCGGGCGGACGGGGATGACCGCCTCGTTTACATACCGTGGTGACGTGCGCACACAGAGCAGTGTGTGCAGCCTTGGTATTATTCCCGCACTTCAAGCGTAATACTCAGCGACTACGGACGTGCCGTAGCTCGCTCTCGCTAAGTCCATAGAGACGTGCCGTGTGCGGATGGTTGTGCTTTGCTGTTATCGCATGTTAATCAAATAAACATGACAAGAGAGAAGAGAGTTTCCTGGTTTGTTTGAAACCGTCGATCAGACGGATGAGGAGGATGTTTGAGTTTTGATGGTGAGATTGGGCGGAGTCCCTCGTCGGCCGTTGTGACCCCATAACGGAACTCCCGGCGTAGGCCCATCACGCCATAAATTCAAGCTCAATCAATTGTTTATTTGCTAGTTTGAACGAAGTATTTAACCAAGGACCAAGACAAGCTATTTTTGCCATTAATTATTCCGTAGGTAACAATAAGCCCCATAAACCATTTTCTTTAATCTACGTGGTAAGCCCACCCCCCCCCCCCCCCAACCTGATTCAACACATCTTTTTACGGATTTTATCTTTAAAAAGTAATTATTTCTAAAATTTGCGAGCCTATTCTGTCTTCAATGTTAATCCTAATTGAAATACACAGTTTGGGACACAGTTCCCCCAACATCTAGCAATTCATTACATTGAAATGCACAGTTCCCTTAGGGAACTACAATCAATTATTGTTTCATCTCCACACAAAATAACATCCGGGGTTCCACAAGGATCGATACTAGGACCCCTTTTATTTCTAATCAATATTAATGATCTCCCCCTCTACTTTAAAAGCTGCAACGAAGTACTCTATGCTGATGACGCTACGCTAACCAAATCAGGTCCAAATGTAGAAATAATTCAGCAAGAACTATCAAGGGATGTTCATTATGCATTCGAATGGTGTTTAGTTAACGACATGATGTTAAGTATCCCCAAATGTGTATCTATACTAATCGCCACAAGACAAAAATTAAGTAAATGTCAGGGTATCAAACTAAATGTAAATATTAATAATGTAGATCTTCCATGTGTATATAGTACTAAGATACTCGGTGTTCACTTTGATGCTACCTTTTTTTGGAAAGAACATGTTACACACGTAAGAAAGAAAATATCTAAAAATCTATTTTTGTTGAAGAGTATCAAATGTTTTTTACCACTAAGTGCTCGAAAATTATTTTATGATAGTTACATTTTACCCTATTTCGATTTTTGCAGTATAATATGGGGTAATTGTCCAAAATATGTATTGGCAGATTTAGAAAAAATACAAAAAAGGGCAGCGCGGATAATATTGAACCAAGATATTAATACAAGAAGCCATGTACTTTTCTCTGAACTGCGTTGGATGCCTTTAGCAGATAGAATAGACTATCATAGATCAATAAAGGTGTATAAATGCTTATATAACAACAACAATCAAGGTCTAAGTGAATTATTTCAATACACTAAAAATATCCATAACTATAGTAGTAGATCATCTAAATCA
>OZ024916.1:52083810-52208918 GCA_964017125.1 Flabesymbios commensalis | reverse complement strand
ACTGCTAGCAATTTATTACATCCAAATACACAGTGCCCTTAGGGAACTACAAACAAATAACTACATTGAAATGGACAGTGCCCTTAGGGAACTGCTTATGATTCCCTACATTGAAATACACAGTGCCCTTAGGGAACTACAAACAAATAACTACATTGAAATGGACCGTACCTTTGGGGAACTACAAACAATTATTTACATTAAATACTGCCAGCAATTCATTACATTGAAATACACAGTGCCCTCAGGGAACTACAAACAAATAACTACATTGAAATGGACAGTGCCCTTAGAGAACTACCAACAATTAATTACATTGAATACTGCTAGCAATTCATTACATTCATTTATTCACAGTGCCCTTAGGGAACTACAAACAAATAACCACATTGAAATGGACAGTACCCTTAGGGAACTGCTAATGATTCCCTACATTGAAATACACAGTGCCCTTAGGGAACTAAAAACAAATAACTACATTGAAATTGACAGTGCCCTTATAGGGAACTAACAACAATTATTTACATTGAATACTGCTAGCAATTCATTACATTCATTTATACACAGTGCCCTTAGGGAACTACCAACAATTAATTACATTGAATATACTGCTAGCAATTCATTACATCCAAATACACAGTGCCCTTCGGGAACTACAAACAAATAACTACATTGAAATGGACAGTGCCCTTAGGGAACTGCTAATGATTTCCTACATTGAAATACACAGTGCCCTTAGGGAGCTAAAACAAATAACTACATTGAAATGGACAGTGCCCTTAGGGAACTGCTAATGATTCCCTACATTGAAATACACAATGCCTTTAGGGAACTAAAAACAAATAACTACATTGAAATGGACAGTGCCCTTTGGGAACTAAAAACAAATAACTACATTGAAATTGACAGTGCCCTTATAGGGAACTAACAACAATTAATTACATTGAATACTGCTAGCAATTCATTACATTCATTTATACACAGTGCCCTTAGGGAACTACCAACAATTAATTACATTGAATATACTGCTAGCAATTCATTACATCCAAATACACAGTGCCCTTCGGGAACTACAAACAAATAACTATATTAAAATGGACAGTGCCCTTAGGGAACTGCTAATAATTCCCTACATTGAAATACACAGTGCCCTTAGAGATCTAAAAACAAATAACTACATTGAAATGGACAGTGCCCTTGGGGAACTACCAGCAATTATTTACATGGAATACTGCTAGCAATTCATTACATTCAAATTACAGTGCCCTCAGGGAACTACAAACAAATAACTACATTGAAATGGACAGTGCCCTTAGGGAACTGCTAATGATTTCCTACATTGAAATACACAGTGCCCTTAGGGAGCTAAAACAAATAACTACATTGAAATGGACAGTGCCCTTAGGGAACTGCTAATGATTCCCTACATTGAAATACACAATGCCTTTAGGGAACTAAAAACAAATAACTACATTGAAATGGACAGTGCCCTTTGGGAACTACCAACAATTAATTACATTGAATATACTGCTAGCAATTCATTACATCCAAATACACAGTGCCCTTATGGAACTACAAACAAATAACTACATTGAAATGGATAGTGCCCTTAGGGAACTGCTAATGATTCCCTACATTGAAATACACAGTGCCCTTAGGGAACTACAAACAAATGACTACATTGAAATGGACAGTGCCCTTTGGGAACTACCAACAATTAATTACATTAAATACTGCTAGCAATTCATTACATTCATTTATTCACAGTGCCCTTAGGGAACTACAAACAAATAACCACATTGAAATGGACAGTGCCCTTAGGGAACTGCTAATGATTCCCTACATTGAAATACACAGTGCCCCTAGGGAACTACAAACAAATAACTACATTGAAATGGACAGTGCCCTTAGGGAACTGCTTATGATTCCCTACATTGAAATACACAGTGCCCTTAGGGAATTAAAAACAAATAACTACATTGAAATGGACAGTGCCCTTTGGGAACTACCATCAATTAATTACATTGAATATACTGCTAGCAATACATTACATCCAAATACACATTGCCCTTAGGGAACTACAAACAAATAACTACATTAAAATGGACAGTGCCCTTAGGGAACTACCAACAATTAATTACATTGAATATACTGCTAGCAATTCATTACATTCAAATACACAGTGCCCTTCAGGAACTACAAGCAAATAACTACATTGAAATGGACAGTGCCCTTGGGGAACTGCTAATGATTCCCTACATTGAAATACACAGTGCCCTTTGGGAACTACAAACAAATAACTACATTGAAATGGACCGTACCTTTGGGGAACTACCAGCAATTATTTACATTGAATACTGCCAGCAATTCATTACATTCATTTATACACAGTGCCCTTAGGGAACTACAAACAAATAACCACATTGAAATGGACAGTGCCCTTAGGGAACTGCTAATGATTCCCTACATTGAAATACACAGTGCCCTTAGGGAACTAAAAACAAATAACTACATTGAAATTGACAGTGCCCTTAGGGAACTAACAACAATTAATTACATTGAATACTGCTAGCAATTCATTACATTCATTTATGCACAGTGCCCTTAGGGAACTACAAACAAATAACTACATTGAAATGGACAGTGCCCTTAGGGAACTGCTAATGATTCCCTACATTGAAATACACAGTGCCCTTAGGGAACTACAAACAAATAAGTACGTTGAAATGGACAGTGCCCTTAGGGAACTGCTAATGATTCCCTACATTGAAATACACAGTGCCCTTAGGAAACTAAAAACAAACAACTACATTAAAATGGACAGTGCCCTTGGGGAACTACCAACAATTATTTACATTGAATACTGCTAGCAATTCATTACATTCAAATTACAGTGCCCTTAGGGAACTACAAGCAAATAACTACATTGAAATGGACAGTGCCCTTAGGAAACTATCAACAATTAATTACATTGAATATACTGCTAGCAATTCATTACATCCAAATACACAGTGCCCTTCGGGAACTACAAACCAATAACTATATTGAAATGGACAGTGCCCTTTAGGGAAGTGCTAATGATCCCCGACATTGAAATACACAGTGCCCTTGGGGAACTACAAACAAATAACTACATTGAAATGGAAAGTGCCCTTAGGGAACTACCAACAATTAATTACATTGAATATAGTGCTAGCAATTCATTACATTCAAATACACAGTGCCCTTAGGGAACTACAAACAAATAACTACATTGAAATGGACAGTGCCCTTAGGGAACTGCTAATGATTCCCTACATTGTAATACACAGTGCCCTTGGGGAACTAAAAACAAATAACTACATTGAAATGGACAGTGCTCTGAGGGAACTGCTACTGATTCCCTACATTAAAATACACAGTGCCCTCAGGGAACTAAAAACAAATAACTACATTGAAATGGACAGTGCCCTTAGGGAACTACCAACAATTAATTACATTGAATATACTGCTAGCAATTCATTACATCCAAATACACAGTGCCCTTAGGGAACTACAAACAAATAACTACATTGAAATGGACAGTGCCTTTTGGGAACTGCTAATGATTCCCTACATTGAAATACACAGTGCCCTTAGGGAACTACAAACAAATAACTACATTAAAATGGACCGTACCTTTAGGGAACTACCATCAATTATTTACATTGAATACTGCCAGCAATTCATTACATTGAAATACACAGTGCCCTCAGGGAACTACAAACAAATAACCACATTGAAATGGACAGTGCCCTTAGGGAACTGCTAATGATTCCCTACATTGAAATACACAGTGCCCTTAGGGAACTAAAAACAAATAACTACATTGAAATTGACAGTGCCCTTAGGGAACTAACAACAATTAATTACATTGAATACTGCTAGCAATTCATTACATTCATTTATGCACAGTGCCCTTAGGGAACTACAAACAAATAACTACATTGAAATGGACAGTGCCCTTAGGGAACTGCTAATGATTCCCTACATTGAAATACACAGTGCCCTTAGGGAACTACAAACAAATAACTACGTTGAAATGGACAGTGCCCTTAGGGAACTGCTAATGATTCCCTACATTGAAATACACAGTGCCCTTAGGAAACTAAAAACAAACAACTACATTAAAATGGACAGTGCCCTTGGGGAACTACCAACAATTATTTACATTGAATACTGCTAGCAATTCATTACATTCAAATTACAGTGCCCTTAGGGAACTACAAGCAAATAACTACATTGAAATGGACAGTGCCCTTAGGAAACTATCAACAATTAATTACATTGAATATACTGCTAGCAATTCATTACATCCAAATACACAGTGCCCTTCGGGAACTACAAACCAATAACTATATTGAAATGGACAGTGCCCTTTAGGGAAGTGCTAATGATCCCCGACATTGAAATACACAGTGCCTTGGGGAACTACAAACAAATAACTACATTGAAATGGAAAGTGCCCTTAGGGAACTACCAACAATTAATTACATTGAATATAGTGCTAGCAATTCATTACATTCAAATACACAGTGCCCTTAGGGAACTACAAACAAATAACTACATTGAAATGGACAGTGCCCTTAGGGAACTGCTAATGATTCCCTACATTGTAATACACAGTGCCCTTGGGGAACTAAAAACAAATAACTACATTGAAATGGACAGTGCTCTGAGGGAACTGCTACTGATTCCCTACATTAAAATACACAGTGCCCTCAGGGAACTAAAAACAAATAACTACATTGAAAAGGACAGTGCCCTTAGGGAACTACCAACAATTAATTACATTGAATATACTGCTAGCAATTCATTACATCCAAATACACAGTGCCCTTAGGGAACTACAAACAAATAACTACATTGAAATGGACAGTGCCTTTTGGGAACTGCTAATGATTCCCTACATTGAAATACACAGTGCCCTTAGGGAACTACAAACAAATAACTACATTAAAATGGACCGTACCTTTAGGGAACTACCATCAATTATTTACATTGAATACTGCCAGCAATTCATTACATTGAAATACACAGTGCCCTCAGGGAACTACAAACAAATAACTACATTGAAATGGACAGTGCCCTTAGGGAACTGCTAATGATTCCCTACATTGAAATACACAGTGCCCTTAGGGAACTACAAACAAATAACTACGTTGAAATGGACAGTGCCCTTAGGGAACCTCTAATGATTCCCTACATTGAAATACACAGTGCCCTTAGGAAACTAAAAACAAATAACTACATTAAAATGGACAGTGCCCTTGGGGAACTACCAACAATTATTTACATTGAATACTGCTAGCAATTCATTACATTCAAATTACAGTGCCCTTAGGGAACTACAAGCAAATAACTACATTGAAATGGACAGTGCCCTTAGGAAACTATCAACAATTAATTACATTGAATATACTGCTAGCAATTCATTACATCCAAATACACAGTGCCCTTCGGGAACTACAAACCAATAACTATATTGAAATGGACAGTGCCCTTTAGGGAACTGCTAATGATCCCCGACATTGAAATACACAGTGCCCTTGGGAAACTACAAACAAATAACTACATTGAAATGGAAAGTGCCCTTAGGGAACTACCAACAATTAATTACATTGAATATAGTGCTAGCAATTCATTACATTCAAATACACAGTGCCCTTAGGGAACTACAAACAAATAACTACATTGAAATGGACAGTGCCCTTAGGGAACTGCTAATGATTCCCTACATTGAAATACACAGTGCCCTTGGGGAATTAAAAACAAATAACTACATTGAAATGGACAGTGCTCTTAGGGAACTGCTACTGATTCCCTACATTAAAATACACAGTGCCCTCAGGGAACTAAAAACAAATAACTACATTGAAATGGACAGTGCCCTTAGGGAACTACCAACAATTAATTACATTGAATATACTGCTAGCAATTCATTACATCCAAATACACAGTGCCCTTAGGGAGCTACAAACAAATAACTACATTGAAATGGACAGTGCCTTTTGGGAACTGCTAATGATTCCCTACATTGAAATACACAGTGCCCTTAGGGAACTACAAACAAATAACTACATTAAAATGGACCGTACCTTTAGGGAACTACCATCAATTATTTACATTGAATACTGCCAGCAATTCATTACATTGAAATACACAGTGCCCTCGGGGAACTACAAACAAATAACTACATTGAAATGGACAGTGCCCTTAGGGAACTGCTAATGATTCCCTACATTGAAATACACAGTGCCCTTAGGGAACTACAAACAAATAACTACGTTGAAATGGACAGTGCCCTTAGGGAACTGCTAATGATTCCCTACATTGAAATACACAGTGCCCTTAGGAAACTAAAAACAAATAACTACATTAAAATGGACAGTGCCCTTGGGGAACTACCAACAATTATTTACATTGAATACTGCTAGCAATTCATTACATTCAAATTACAGTGCCCTTAGGGAACTACAAGCAAATAACTACATTGAAATGGACAGTGCCCTTAGGAAACTATCAACAATTAATTACATTGAATATACTGCTAGCAATTCATTACATCCAAATACACAGTGCCCTTCGGGAACTACAAACCAATAACTATATTGAAATGGACAGTGCCCTTTAGGGAACTGCTAATGATCCCCGACATTGAAATACACAGTGCCCTTGGGGAACTACAAACAAATAACTACATTGAAATGGAAAGTGCCCTTAGGGAACTACCAACAATTAATTACATCGAATATAGTGCTAGCAATTCATTACATTCAAATACACAGTGCCCTTAGGGAACTACAAACAAATAACTACATTGAAATGGACAGTGCCCTTAGGGAACTGCTAATGATTCCCTACATTGAAATACACAGTGCCCTTGGGGAATTAAAAACAAATAACTACATTGAAATGGACAGTGCTCTTAGGGAACTGCTGCTGATTCCCTACATTAAAATACACAGTGCTCTCAGGGAACTAAAAACAAATAACTACATTGAAATGGACAGTGCCCTTAGGGAACTACCAACAATTAATTACATTGAATATACTGCTAGCAATTCATTACATCCAAATACACAGAGCCCTTAGGGAACTACAAACAAATAACTACATTAAAATGGACCGTACCTTTAGGGAACTACCATCAATTATTTATATTGAATACTGCCAGCAATTCATTACATTGAAATACACAGTGCCCTCAGGGAACTACAAACAAATAACTACATTGAAATGGACAGTGCCCTTAGGGAACTACCAACAATTAATTACATTAAATACTGCTAGCAAATCATTACATTCATTTATGCACAGTGCCCTTAGGGAACTACAAACAAATAACTACATTGAAATGGACAGTGCCCTTAGGGAACTGCTAACGATTCCCTACATTGAAATACACAGTGCCCTTAGGGAACTAAAAACAAATAACTACATTGAAAGGGACAGTGCTCTTAGGGAACTACCAACAATTAATTACATTGAATATACTGCTAGCAATTCATTAAATCCAAATACACAGTGCCCTTAGGGAACTACAAACAAATAACTACATTGAAATGGACAGTGCCCTTGGGGAACTGCTAATGATTCCCTACATTGAAATACACAGTGCCCTTAGGGAACCACCAACAATTCATTACATGGAAATGCACAAATTAAAAGACTCCCATAATTCTAGTCTATGGACATTGGAGACATGGGAGACCTGCGCGAGCCTCTGAATCATGCCATCACCAGCCCCGCGGGCCCCCACGTTTGACTGAACTCGCACATGAATTTATATTCTGCATCCACACCCGCCCCACCCCCCCCCCCCCACTCTGTACCTGTGCGAGCCCCGTACCCTTACAAGTTGTACCCGCAGCATATTTTTCAAGCCCGCAGTGACCCTCAAAACTCACATTGTTACAAATCAACAAAATACATATAGATAATTATATTATTAATAATTGGCGTATTGTCTTCAGTTTTAGTACCCAGTTGGTATGATGAAATTGTCCAATGGTGGTACAATGTTCGGCCAGCATCACAAACGGTGGCTCTACATTGTACCAGGACGGTAAACAACACCTTGAAGAAAGAAATATGTTTCTTTGAACAATGTCTACGTGGAAGCCACAATATTGGTGTAATATTGGTCCATTGTTGTCGACACTGGCCCAACTCAGGTGTTTGTTTCACCTGGTGATAATTACGCGACTATTGTCTTACTTACATAACCACGTAGGGTCCATACCCTGTACTATAGCTTATACTCCTTCCACACACCATCCATATATGCGAGGAGTTTAGCTGATAATTTACACCAATAAATGCCCAATAAAAAAGGTTTTATCATGCACTTTATATATTTGGTATCAATTATGTTATAATTACTCCAATGTAGCATATTCCCTGAAAAATATAGTGTTAAAAATAGGATAAAATTATATTTCATGGCGTTATTTGAACAAATACCCTAGTTTCTCACGTCTCATTCCATTAAAGTTTTGAGAGTGATATTTCACTAAATTATGTGAGGTAAGATAGTGAAATATCAGTCTCAAGCCTTGGTAGTGAATAATCACAATTTTTTTAAATCTAGATTATTTGATTATGCTGTATACTTTAATTTTGTGGATATCCATTTTCACACAAAATCATTGTTTTCAGCATTTCTCACTCACTTAATTCTGTGAAAGAGGGGGTGGTCTGTCTTTCTAGGCCAGCGCACACAAGCGCTAGGGCTACCCGCGGCCCGCACAAGGGCTAAGAAAAGATGCAAACCGCAGGCTGCGGGTCCCGCAAGCCCGCGCGGGGTGGGCTGCCCACGCAGGTCTCTGATGGACATACATGTTCACATATTATGGACATATTAAGGAGCCAGAATAAAAATGATGATTTTTGGTCCTGACAGAGTCGCTGTGTGTCGAGCCATTGGTTTATCCTAGTAATAGCACTTTTTTTCAACACAGCCCTCACTGAGAGCAATATCTATAGGCCTACCAAGAAGTTGAAATATATTAATCAAACAAAATAAATTGGCCATAATGTTAGAAGTTGTGGGAAGCTAGCAGATGTTTCACTCATAATATATTGTCTTTTAAGACATTCACCTAATGGCATCTTACCCTGAGCACATCGCAAGGCTCTGACACACTGATCGCCATTGTTTTAGCGAATGGTTATACTGTGATCACCAGAGCGCGCTAGCTGAATACACCATACATCTCCCTGGTCTTATCGCTAGGCAAAGTCAGTGTCTGTTTTACAAAGTGAGCCATGGAAAAATGGAGGTCAATGCGGCCAGGCTCCACGCAATGTTAATAGCCTGGTTTAGCCGGGTAATGGCATCTGACTTTGCAGCTACATTTTGTGTTGTATATTATATATATCGTTCTCAAGGCCATTGACCCTGTTGACCTAAATTTTTGACCACGTCATTGGTTGAGATTGTCATCTAGACCAATCACATATAGGCCTACATATCTGGGCTGTGCAATCGCATTGATAAGTGTGAAACAAGAAACATTGACCGACTATTTGTTCAATGCTGGGCCAGCACTGTAGATGAGTGGCCAACATTAAATTAACACTCGTTTTCAGCATTTTGACTGCTCCCACCCCATCTTGTCCTTGGAGTGTCACCCCCTCCGCTGATACTATAGGTAACCGGCCTTGGGCTCCCTGTTATGCAATATATAGTCTAAGTCTTTAATACATAATATATTTATTTTCAAAAGTATCACATTTCGTGTGATTTAAAATATATGAGCTAACTCTTCAATTTTAATATAAAATATATTTATGTTCAAAAGTATCACATTTCGTGTTATTTAAAATTGATTTTTGGTCTTGGTAGTGGAATGCAGTGCACATTGATGTAATTTTTATAGATCTAGTGTGAAATAGGCCTACGACTAAATGACGTCTTTTAAATCACAAACAAAAGTTATCATCAATAATCAGACTCACCGCATGTCATGATTGTTTCCCTGTATTGTTGAGGCCTTACATGTTACCATCTTACTATGTTACCATGTTACTATCTTTGAAGAATTCTTATTATAAATTATCTTGTCATGTTTGCGTTACTTTGAAGAAAATCAAGACTACTTTAACAAGTCTACGTACAGTACGTAGTAATAAATCTCAAAATGTTTCAAAAATGTGGAATACTTAGTAGTAAATTGAAAATATTTATAGAATTTTGGCGCACTTGGATGTACATTGTAACATATTTTACAAATTCGCATAGTTGTCCAGTTAATTGCCAAATGGCATTTTGTAACTGAAGCATGTTTTGAGGTATGGATGATGTTTTATGGTTGATTCTAGTGTTAAGATCTGTCCTGAGCAGGAATGAGCCGGGTGGCACTTTTGCACCCTTGGGCGGGATTTTGTAAGAGCAAAAACAAAATGGCCACCAGATATTTCAAGGTCAAATACGATTTTTCAACAAATGAAGCCAGGAACAAGTGTAATACCTCATTTTCATGTGATTTTGACTGGGCAATCCATTTCTTGTGTTATTTTTATGACTCAAGGTCAGCTTCAAGGTCAAAAAGTCAATTTCAGGGTCAAATAAGCAAACTTACCATTTTAACAAATAACCGGTTAAGGCTAGGAACACATGTGATACCTCATTTTTATGAAATTTTAACTGAGAAATTAAATTATAGTATTATCGGAAAGGCGTTAAAGGACAAAGAAAAAATATTAGGGTCGACCCATATGCATTATAGGGAAATGAGAGGTGCTACAGAGATGTCAATGGGGAGGCATCGAAGGGCCATGGGGAGGCGTTAAAGATCGATGGAGAGGCGTCAAAACGCAACAGAGAGTTAAAGAGCAATGGAGAGGTGTTCAGCGCGGAGAAGAGGCATTAAATAGCGATGGAAAGGCCTTCAATTGCAACAAAGAAGCGGTAAACTAAAAGACGTTCAGGACGAAGAAGAGGTTTTAAAGGGCGACATGAAAGCCTTTAATTACACAGACGAGGCGTTGAACTAAAAGCTATGAAGACACATTAAACAATAAAAAAGAATCAGTCTTTTCAATGACATTCCCATTACAACCATTGAGAAGAGAACTCCTCATTCTGGTGACATTCCCATTGAAATCTGGTGTCATCAACCATTGAGAACAGAATGAGTCATTCTGGTGACCTTCCCATTATATTCTGGTGCAGCGAAAAACCAGTCCCATTACAATCTGGCGAAACTAACCATTGGAGACAGAATGGACCATTGTAGTGACATTCCAATCTGACGACACAATCTATTGAGCACAGAATAAGCCATTCTGATGATATTCCCATTGCAATCTGGTGACACCAACCCCCTGAGAAAATAATGAATCAATCTACATGTCCATGAACTCAGTTTGTAATTCCCTGAGTGCACTGTGCATTTCAATTTATTAATTTGTTGGTAGTTCTCTGAGGGCACATATTAAATGAATTGTTTGTCGTTCTCTAAGCATTTCAATGTAATGAATTGTTTGTAGTTCCCTCAGGGCACTGTGCATTTCAATATATGGAATTATTTACAGTTCCCTGAGGGCACTGTGCGTTTCAATGTAAGGAATTATTGGCAGTTCCCTGAGGGCATTGTGCATTTGAATGTAGGTAATTGCTAGCAGTTTCCTGAGGGCACTGTGCATTTGAATGTAGGAAATTCTTTGAAGTTCCCTGAGGGTACTGTGCTTTGCAATAACATACATATTGTTGGTAGTTCCCCAAGGGAACTGTGCATTTCAATGTAATAAATTATTTGTAGTTTCTTGATTGAGGGCACTGTGTATTTCAATGTAATGAATCGTTTCTAGTTCCCTGAGGGCACAGTATTTCAATGTAATGGATTATTGGTAGTTCCCTGGAGGCACTGTGTATTTTAATGTACGGACTTGTTTGTAGTACCCTGAGGTCACTGTATTTCAATGTAAGGATTCTTTGGTAGTTACCTGAGGGCACTGTCCATTTCTATGTAAGGAATTGTTAGTAGTTCCCCAAGGGCACTGTGTATTTCATATAATGATCGAATTGCTTGCAGTTTCCTGAGAGCACTTTGCATTTCAACGTAATGAATTGTTTGTCGTTCCCTCAGGGCACTGTGTATTTCCATGTAAGGATTTGTTTGTAGTTCCCTGAGGGCACTGTGCATTTCAATACAAGGAATTATTTATAGTTCCCTGAGGGCACTGTATTTCAATGTAATTCAAAATTTTTAGTAGCTCCCCGAGGGGGCACTATGTACTTCTATGTAATGAATTGTTTTTAGTCCCCTGAGGGCACTGTGTATTTCTATGTAATGAATTGTTTGCTGTTGCCTGAGGGCACTGTTTGCAGTTCCCTGAGGGCACTGTTCTTTGCAATGACATATTGCTGGTAGTTCCCCAAGGGCACTTGCATTTCAATGTAATGAATTGTCTGTAGTTCCCCGAGGGCACTATGCATTTCAACATAATGAATTATCAGCAGCTCCCTTAGGGCACTGTGCATTTGAATGTAAGGAATTATTTGCAGTTTCCTGAGGCACTGTGCTTTTCAATGACATACATTGTTGGTAGTTCCCTGAGGGCACTTTGTATTTCGATGTAATGAATTGTTTGTGGTTCCTTGAGGGTACTGTATTTCAATGTAGTGAATTGTTGGTAGTTCCCTGAGGGCACTGTGCATTTCAATGTAAGGAATTGTTTGTAGTTACCTGAGGGCACTGTGCATTTCAATATAAGGAATTATTTGCAGTTCTCTGAGGGCACTGTGTATTTCAATGTAATGAATTGTTTGCGGTTCCCCGAGGGCACTGTGCATTTCAATGTAATTAATTGTTTGTCATTCTTCGAGGGCACTTTGCATTTCAATGTAATTAATTGTTTGTCATTCCCCGAGGGCACTGTGCATTTCCATGTAATGAATTGTTTATCATTCCCTGAGGGCACTGTGCATTGGAATGTAATGAATTGTTTGCGGTTTCCTGAGGGCACTGTGCAATACAATGTAATTAATTGTTTGTCATTCCCCGAGGGCACTGTGCATTTCAATGTAAATAATTGTTTGTCATTCCCCGAGGGCACTGTGCATTTCAATGTAATGAATTGTTTGTCATTCCCTGAGGGCACTGTGCATTGCAATGTAATGAATTGTTTGTCATTCCCTGAGGGCACTGTGCATTACAATGTACGGTAATGAATTGTTTGTAGTTCCCCGAGGGAGCTATGCATTTCAACATAATGAATTGTCAGCAGTTCCCTTAGGGCACTGTGCATTTGAATGTAAGGAATTATTTGCAGTTCCCTGAGGGCACATTATATTGTTGGTAGTTCCCTGAGGGCACTGTGTATTTCAATGTAATGAATCGTTTGTACTTCCATGAGGTTACTGTATTTCAATGTAATGAATTGTTGATAGTTCCCTGAGGGCACTGTGCATTTCAATGTAAGAAATTGTTTGTAGTTCCCTAACGGCACTGTGCATTTCAATATAAGGAATTATTTGCAGTTCCCTGAGGGCACTGTGCATTTCAATGTAAGAAATTATTGGCAGTTCCCTCAGGGCATTGTGCATTTCAATGTAATGAATTATTTATAGTTCCCTTAGGGCACTGTATTTCAATGTAATTCATAATTGTTGGTAGTTCCCGGAGGGGGCACTGTGTATTTCATTGTAATGAATTGTTTGTGGTTCCCCGGGAGCACTGTGCATTTCAATGTAATGAATTGTTTGTTATTCCCTAAGAGCACTGTGCATTTCAATGTTATGAATTGTTAGCAGTTCCTTTAGGGCACTGTGCATTTCAATGTAGGGAATGAATCATTTGCAGTTCCCTGAGGGCACTGTGCTTTGCAATGACATACATATTGTTGGTAGTTCCCCAAGTGCACTGTGCATTTCAATGTAAGGAATTATTTGTTGTTCCCTGAGGGCACTGTGTATTTCAATGTGCTGAATTGTTTGTAGTTCCCCGGGGGCACTGTATTTCAATGTAATGAATTATTTGCAGTTCCATGAGGACACTGTGCTGTGCAATGACATACAAATTGTTGGTAGTTCCTCAAGGGCACTGTGCATTTCAATGTAAGGAATTATTTGTTGTTCCCTGAGGGCACTGTGTATTTCAATGTGATGAATTGTTTGTAGTTCCCCGAGGGCACTGTATTTCAATGTAATGAATTGTTTGTCATTCCCTGAGGGCACTGTGCATTTCTATGTTATGAATTGTTAGCAGTTCCCTGAGGGCACTGTGCATTTGAATGTAGGTAATGAAATATTTGCAGTTCCTTGTGGGCACTGCAGTGTGCTTTGCAATGACATACATATTGTTGGTATTTCCAAGAGCACTGTGCATTTCAATGGAAGGAATTATTTGTAGTTCCCTGAGGGCATTGTGTATTTCAATGTAATGAATTGTTTGTAGTTCCCTTAGGGCACTGTGTATTTCAATGTAAGGAACTGTTTGTAGTTTCATGAGGGCACTGTGCATTTGAATGCAGTGAATTCTTTGTAGTTCCCTGAGGGCACTGTGCATTTGAATGTAAGGAATTATTTGCAGTTCTCTGAGGGCACGGTGCTTTCCAATGACATACATTGTTGGTAGTTCTCCAAGGCCACTGAGCATTTCAATGAAAGGAATTATTTGTAGTTTCCTGGGGGCACTGTGTATTTTAATGTAATGAATTGTTTGTAGTTCCTTGAGGGCACTGTATTTCAATGCATTTACTTATTGGTAGTTCCCTAAGGACAGGCCTACTGTGCATTTCAATGTAAGGAATTATTGGTAGCTTCCTGGGCACTGTATTTCAAAGTATTATTAAAATAATGATTTGTTGGTAGTTCCCCGAAGGCACTGTGCCGCTGCATTTAAATTCAAAGAATTGTTAGTAGTTCCCTGAGGGGACTATAGTCCCTACTGCTTGGCCTTCTTTTGTTTTACATGTGAGACATGGATCCCTATATCATAAAATTATCACTGGGCAGGTTGAGGCCTTGGAATTTCGTTGTGTATTTATTGAGTCTATGACGCGACCACCCCTCCCAACCACGTGGTCGTGCCTCGAAGGGGGGGGGTGTCTGTTCACATGATGTATATTACTACGCACTGTGCATGTATTCACAACCAGTGCCCAGAGGGAACAAACCGGGGCCTCTTTAATAGATGCAGGTCTATTCGACAGAATTTGTCGATTTTAATAGGGCACATTTTGTCTGTCTGTAAGTCTGCCTGCCAAGATGGAAAAATTACTAACTATTACCTACTAACTTGTTGCGCTTTTAGTGCATAGCCTACGATTTGTAACAGTAATCTAATTGAAAACTTTATTAATGGTGAGAAGGGAACAAAAAGGAAGAGAAGATTGCATTACTGTATCACTTTAATGACTAATATGAAATGAGCATGCAGTGCCCAGGAATAGAGCATATGGTAAAATCCAAGATGGCCGCCAGAGGTCAACTTCCAAAACTAAAAGAAAAAAATTGTTCATTTTTTTAAATTTTAACATCACATTCCTATGTAGCATGGGAGGGTAAATATACAATTTAAGGGGTCTTTCAATCTTTATTTTTAAAGAAAAAAAGTCGCCTAAAATTATACTCTAGTTCCAGTCAACTTCCACCAGCGTTGGGTGTTCTTCGCCGATTTCTCACTCAATTCTTGATCAATTTACATGAAATTTTGCAAGCACTCTTTCCAAATATTCCGGCGCTTACCCGAAAAATTTCGTGAAATTTGAGTCAGTATTGCAAAAGTTATACCATTCGACATGTAGTAGAATTTTGAGATTAAAGCTGATTGAAATTAATGGGTTTATAGAGGAGCGTCATAATTCAAAATTACTACATGTCTAATAGTCTAACATTTAAACTACATAATATTTTTTCTTTAAATTTTCAGGGAAGTTGTCGTAAGACTAGAAATAAGGCTTGCCAAATTTCATGACAATCGGATGAAAATTGCGTGAGTAATTAGCGAAAAGCATGCAACGCAAAAGTGACAAATTTGACTTTTACTATAGCGTCAGTCTTAAAGATCATAAATTGCTTTGTATGATAGCTAATTACTAGTAGTGATATATGTTAGTATTTATAACAATTTTTGAAATAAAATTGCTAAGATAGAACAGAGATTTTATGGTGAAATTATGTAGTTGCTGAGTTGACATTATTGTTTTTGAGTTGACAAGACACAATAATTGGATGCAAACGTCATGTTTTAAGCGCATCTACGAGATCTCTCAACACTTGAGCCCCATTTTCTGAAGAAAGAAATAGTTCACCATTATAAAGACAAAAAAGAAATGGGAACATAATATGCCTAATGTGAACATGTATTTCGAAGATCATTGTACAATACATACATGCCAATATAATGAGGGTAAATTTGATTTAGAAAATTAACTAAGTGTTATTTGTAGTTTTATTCATGTGAACAACTTCTAAAATACTCTGTCACTCTAATTTAATAAAAAACGGCTTCTTTTTACCTGCATTTTACATTGATGGAGTTAAAATTTCAGTTTCAATTACAAAAATGAGACAAAAAGCAGAATTCAGTAAACTCAGCAACGTTTTTGTTTTCAACGTTTTTTTAGTGTTGTAAAAATGTCTACATAAGCGAATACTCTCTCAATCTAATTTAATTGATAACAACTTTTTAAGTTGCATTTTACATTTATGGAGATACGTTTTTAGTCTTTATTACATTATTGAAAAAGAAAGCTAAATTTAGTCAACTCAGCAACGTTTCTGAGTTGACTGGTCAATTCAAAGAGTTGATTGCTGAGTTGATCAAAATAATAATGTTACTGAGTTGAATAGCACAACATGAAGCGATCTTTAATGTATTTGAAATAGATGTATCATTGCCCACCGATGCGGTAGGGGGATGGCCATCATTATCAAGCACTTTGTTCAGTTTAACATATTTTCAATGATTTTTTTGTTAAATTATGAGCGTTTCTGAATTAACACAGAAATCGAATACGTTTCGTGGGTGATTGTTGTGGTTATAAAATAGCAGTTCAATTTGAATGTATACAAATATTTCATCTTCTTCAAAATATTGGGACTTTGCAGCTGTCTCTGCCTATATCAAATTAATCGAATGGTATCACACCACAATTTGAGGGGTTTAGATAACTCTGGCGCTGCTGAGTTGACCGGTTGACGTGAGACAACGAAAAAGCCTCAGTATTATGTATCCTTGGCAACTTTTTATATTGAGTTCATGTCTGTTATTGAATAAATTCCGTTGTACATAACAATTGTGCTACAAAATAACTCGATGTTTAGTTATTTCCAAGAAATTTTCCATGTTAAAACAGTCTATGTTTCAGGTGTTAGATATTGGGAGACATTGCATTTGTGTACAAATTTGTGTATTTTGGCACATTGCATGTTTAATAAAAAAAAATCGTTAGAGATATTGAATTATTTATTTTTCTCAGTTTATCGTATTGCCCATAGGACAACATTAAAAAAAATCGTAACCACACTTTTCATAAATTCGTTCAGAATAGCCAAAAGACACTAAATGTCCCTCAAATTGTATATTCCCCCAGGAATGTGATTGCTACTAAAATTGTACTAACATTCAAAATGGCCGCCAGTGGGCAACTTCAAATTTTGTTGTGTGTGCAAAATCTCTAAGACATAAAGTCGGACATTATTTAAATGTGTTGAGGGTCAAAAAAAATAATAATTATTTTTAGTGTTTCAGAAAATTTCGTATGTAAATTAGCACCGTCACTGTAGGAAAAAAAGTTATAGTTTGGTCAATATCACAGCTAGATAACGACATAATAAGGGTGTCTGCATAGGCCTACACCCATATTTTGAGGGTCAAAGAAGACATTAAAATCATTTTTAAAGTGATCTGAGGGATTTCAGAAAATTTAGTATGCAAATTAGCGCCGCCTTCACCGCAAAATGCATATCTATTTATAGCTTGGTCAATATCAAGATTCATTAATTTTGTCAAAACATACATGTACAGTCGGTGTGTTGTAGAAAATGGCATCACTGAAAAAAGTTGAACACTGAACACCTGAACATTTCTATCCTTTTCCAACATTTTAGAATTTGACCAGAACCACTGTTAAATTTAACATGCAGTTGGGCTAGAAGATAACACAGGACAGGCCTATCATAAGTTTGAGCTTGGTAGGCTAAGTGAACTTGTCTAAGCTATATGAATGACATGGACGCATATTGCTTTTTTTAAAGAAGAGTACACAAAGGCTAGTCAAGCAGTAGCTGATTTATCCCACTATTTTCTAATAGTCATGGATTGATAAACGTTGTTAATTTTAACAATGACTGTGATATAAATTAAACAACGTTATTCAATTCAGGGGGGAGGGACACGAGGTGAAATTTGTGGGTTCCGGCTACCCAGATTTTTTAGAAAATCTGCAGCTGAAGGGGGGGTCAAGACCCCTCTGACCCTTTCACTGTGCACTCCCCTGGATAACTAAGCCTACAGTACGTAACAATTATCCTCAACAAAATGTCATTTGGCTTAAACTTCCACGGAATATGCAATGGGTTCAGTTTGAATGGTCTAGGGTCTACTAATGTAGACTACAATACTAGTAATTAGTGGGCCTATAAATCCTAATATAGGGTATAAACCCCTGTATAAACGCAAAGTCAATATATATAGATATATGACACAATAGATTTTTCTTATCTCTTTTTAAATATTTATTTCTGAGAATTTATAATAATAGCCTATATAGCAGTGAAAACAGTCTGACTAGCGTGTATTTTGACTAACTTCTATCATTTGATTAACCTTGTGACTATAAACTGGACTTCTGCCTAAAAGACAACTTGGTCATATTCAAATTAATGTAGGGCCAAAGCCTAGAGTAGTGTAATCAATAAATGTTTGAGGTCGACTATAATGTCATTTTTGCAAGAACTTGCCCTAAAGAAATCGGTAAAAAATAATATAGGCCTATGGGCCCTAGGCCTATTTTTTTTTTTTTTAAATTGGATCAAGGAACTCCTTGGGATGAGACTTTACAATTTTGTCAATTTTGAAAATTTACTTCATATGAAGCTATATAGCCTTCTAATCCTAAATAAAATACAAAAACAATGTTAAAGCACTGAAAAAGATGAAACTAGCTCTCTATTTCCAAAACGTATATTGTCATGTAAATAAGTTTGTTTACTTCATACAGCACATCAGACCACACATACTGACCATCCCAGACGGCAAGATCAAAGTAACCTCATGAATACATCAATAACTGCCGCTCTTGGTCTTGGAACGCGATGTTCTGTGAGTTCCTCTACAGCACCGATTGTCTTCTCAACGCTGAGCCGACGGCATCAACAAGTGACTCAATGCTGTAGGAACATTTAAACGTCTTTTAGCAGGTGTTTAGATAAACAAAAAGTTTTGGTTTTCAGCGGATTTTCATAGAAATGTTGATAAAAAATATTTTAACGTATGACCGTCCCAACTTCTAATTATACTTACAGACCTCAATGCACGTCTTAATCTTATCAGAAAACAGTGTCCAGATGTTAAAATTATGAAAAGTAGGAACAGCCTAGCAAGCACAAGAAATTAACCCAATACAATGCTGGCTCAATATTGGGGCAACGTCTTCGACGCTGGCTCAAAACTAAACCAACATTCGGCCAATGGATCGTGTTTGTGAGGGGGGGGGGGGGGTACTTTTAGCAGCAGAGAAATCTTAACAGAGGGATTTAAATCCCGGCCAGGTTATGCAATCAAGATTAATTATGTTATTCCCCTATCCAAGGTAAATGTTCATTTACGACCTGCACATTCCCCAGCACCCATATATACCATCTTTAGAAAGCTAAAGAAAGGCTTTGAAATATCTCTAATTTAATCAACTTGGTCCATTAAGAAACCCTAGCCCTTTCAGCCCCTCGTCGCATCTATGCATCGTATGGGATATTTTGATCACAATTCATTGAATGATATAAATTGCTTTAAATGGCATAATTCATCGAAATAAGGACGACGTGCCCAACAAACACAAAACATTTGTATAACATTTATACAATGTTGGACCAACGTCGAAGACATTGCATAAATGTTATACAAATCTTTTGTGTTTGCTGGATGAGCTTCAATCTGATATATTATACGTATTTATTTTATGAAATCAAAAAAAATAATTCCATTCGCTTTAATAACTGTGGCGGGTGATTGTAAATGAAGTATCTATTTGCTTTTAGAGGGTCAACAAAAAAATGTAGCGATTTTGTTACATGTTTAAACAATACAATACCACAGAGAGGCTTACATTGTATGGGGCTTATAATTAATTTAGATATTAAAATATGTTAGATGGTTTGAAAGTGATCTGCTGGTCGGCTTGCTCACCAGAATTAAAAAAAAAAAAAAAAAAAAAATCAAACATGTATTTATATATAAACACGAGGTGGAACCACTTTCACATAGCTGATGTGAGAAATGCATAGAAAACAAACAAAATAAAGTAAATGACATCTCGACATTGACCCTAATATTTGTGGGGGTTTTTCAAGCATAAACACATCCTCGGATAACAAAAGGAGATAACATGACTTTATAATAGCAATCCTGAAAATAAATATATATTGTGACGCTCAAGCTCTACCCCACCCGTCACAGGTTACGGAATTACCAGGAGTCGCATCGCATGTGGAAGGATGACCAACAATTGAAGCCAGTTCAAAGTTTATTATATACAGTAGACTCCCGCCAATGCGGTCAAGTACGGGCCAGAATTTTTTGACCGTAATGGCGGTCCGACCGCATTAGTGATCGGGCAATAAATACCACGTGGCGTCCTGATATTTGATATCAAATCAATTATGTAGATATGCTCCAAATAATAAAATGAATGATAACAATAGTAAGTATGTTCAAAGTTTATTGCAGCTGTTTAGAAAAGCAGTGTTTTTAATCAGTGCAAAGTTAAATTGATTATATAATTATGCATAATTAAATATAAAAAGTATTTTAATGAAAACATATTTTTCAAAATGAATGCCACAGAACAGCTTACTGCAGTTTGAAAAAAGAATTGATGGATGATTGTTGACCGGTGGATTTTATTGTCACATGAGAGTCTTGTAATTTATCCTCAATATTGAACATAGAAAGTAGAATATCATCTAGGCAACATTCTGCTGCAATGTCTTTGAGGACAGAAACCGCTGCCATAGTCTCATGGAATGAGTATTTTTTAATCACTGACAGACTGTCACTTGTATCATCAGACTCTACAGCTAGTTGACGATGAAATTTGCCGGCACTAGCTTTGATAAGTCTCACTTTATCCCTTATGGTAAGTTGTGTACGCTTACGCGCAGACATGATTAAGGAATTGTTATGTGCAGCATAAAAAATAATGATTTAATGATTTCTCACTTTGAAATGCGTATTCTTATATCGGCCCGTGAGCCCTGTTCATGGCTTCCCAATGTTTATTTGTTACCGTGATGGAGTAGCTACTCCGAGTTGAGATGTCATGTTCGTGGAGTTAAAATTTACTCCAGGTTATGGAGCTAATCATGAACGGTAGATGGGAATGCAAGTTCAAAGAAGCGTTTCGATAAGAAACCAACTGCCCTACCATCTGACCATTGTCCACTTATTCGCATTGTTTTATTGTTTGTACTAGAGTTAGGTGTTAATACGTGTCATCTCACTGCCGACGAGTCGCGACAGGTGCGAACCGGATCATTAACCCTCTGAGTCCTGGTATAAAAAATTATACGTCTATTATTTGTATTAAAACCTAACATGTAATGATAATTACTTTAAATTTAGTGAATTGTAAAATCTATATAGACACTATCTTAAATGCAAAGTTTTGAGTTGTATAATTACGACATTACCAAGTCTTCAATTATTATTTAAGACGGTCTTTATTATCATGGGTGGTTGAACCAACGCTGTTTTAATTTTGGCCGACCGTCTGCGATGACGGTCCATCATTACCTCAGCACTGCATCAACACTATCTGTTGTCTCCAGACGCTTTATAAAAAATAATCTGCTTTACACCTAACGCAGTCAGCTTCTTAAAATAACATATAATTTTTAAAATAATCACTTTTGCATTATGTGTCGGTAAATACCACCTTGTCATTAATTTAGTTTTGAAATTGTGTTGTGCTTGTATTATCTAACATGCTAATTATGCTTATTGACGATACCAGATAATTAGCGCATGAAATAAAATAGTTACTGCAGCACGCAGACAGTGTATGGCCAGAAGTAGCCGGACGCTTTAATTAACAAAGTTTAACCCTTAAACTTCTATATAACTAACGCAGATAATTTTAAAAATAACAAATAATTTTAAAAATAATCACTATTGCATTATTTGTCGGTTAATATCGCCTTGTCATAATATATCTATATTTTTGTTTTGAAATTTTATTGTGCTTGCATTATTTAACATGTTTAATTATGTCTATTGACGATACCAGCTAATATACGCATGAAATAAAATAGCTCTCGCAGCACACAAACAGTGTATGGCCAGAAGTAGCGGGGCGCTTTATCAACAAACAATTAACTCTTAAACTTCTATATAACTAACGGAACAATCGTATATTTTAATGTAGAAACATTTAATTTTATTTCCCATATAGCAATGTGTGATTTGATGTTATCGTCACCAAATGATAAAGAAGTTATTTGCCATGTTTGTTATGTACGCATTGTACATGTGTGGAAAACATAGGTGACAGCTTTTCAATATAGAAATCCCCTCTCAAAATGGTCATAACGATATATTGAAAATACTCATTTGAATGGTGGTCTGACCGCATTGGTGATCGCCTTTGATATGGCTTTGACTGAGACTGAATTCAGGCCGAAAAACATCGACCGTAATGACGATCTGACCGCATTGGAGATCTGACCGGAAGGTGAGAGTCTACTGTACATAAAAATACAAAATCACTGATACACATAGACCATACAAACATCCGAAAAATGAATGGTAGCGTGGCAAATATCATCAAACTAGACTTACTAATCACAGAGATATCACTCACAAAAACCTCATAGGCAGCCCAACCACCAGAAACACTTGTGGTATAGGGAACTAGCCTAAAAATACCAATATAAAAATGCCGACCACCAGAATCACTGGTGAAGTGGCTTGTACCTCAAAACCAATCACTGGAATCACCAGCGATAAATGGCATACCAATAAATATATATATATATAATAACCTCAATCAGCCAATCACTGGAATCACCGGTGATAAATGGCATGACAAAATAAATATTATAAACATTGTAAAAAATCCTTAGCTATAAAAATACCCTAGTGTCAATCATTTGCAACAACCAGCTCTTTCCCTCCACGAGGCAGGACTCCATCCAGCATTTCCTCTCAGGCTGGTTCAGCTAACAAGTGTAAGATCACTACTTTGCGTACTTCGCGAATCTCAGGGACTATGACAGGTCTCCACTGCATGTCGTCCTTGACGTTTCTCTCTCTCAAATGTATTCCCGGGCCTATTGGAATTCACACACTTTATTAGCCCCACGCTCAGGTACTATCCCTGTGGCCTTCGCACCCTAGGTCCAGGCATCACACTGCAGTTGGCGTAAAATATGGGACAGTCTTCTGGCATTACACTCAGGGAATTCACTCTTCATGATGTGACTGCGACCTTCGCTCTCTTGCGCGGATCCCTCGCAGTCTAATTCCTCCATTAGGTCCTTGTATTAGTCTGCCAGGTTGCAAATAAGAGCCACTAAGAGCCCCAGCTCCTACACTATACATGTATAGCCTACTACTATTCAATGAAAGTCACCCAACTAACCCTAACGTCCTTAAGAATAGACTATGTTTAGACCAAAAGTGCAGCTAAAAGTCCAAACATAGTCTGGTCTATCCTAAAGATCCACAGACAAAAATGTTAATAAAAGGTATAAAAATGTTCCCAGAAATGTTCCAATCCCAAGTCCAGAAATCCATAAACTCTCACACAACACCACTATAAAAGATAAATTATCAAATAAAATAAATAATAAAAGGCACAGGGTGGCATGACGTAGCTTGCACGAGCCAGGATCCTCAATTCAACTGGGAGATAGCCCTCCTATTTATAGACTTTAGCCTAAGCGGGAAACCGAGTTTTCGGGTTTCCGGGAATTTGGAATATCGGTTTCCGGAATTACGGGTTTCCGGGTATTTGGAATTCTGGGCTTATCCGGTTTCCGGGTATTCAGATTTCCCAAACAAGGCCATCAACAGCCACTCTCCTCAGCTATTCATGAAGCATAAAATATGAATTCATATCCTTTATACATTGTAGACTATTGATAATATAGGAAAATATTAGAAAATAATATAGTATTATTAAACCTAACACTAAAGTCACTGCTAATTCCCATATTTAAGCCCAAGACTACAATAAGGCGAACTTAATAGCCTAGGCCTAGTCTAGGAATAATACTGAATACAATAGATCTAGCATAAAGGTCAAGGACAAATGAATAAAACTAATATTGTGGTTCAACACTCATTCTAACATAGAGCACACAAATACATCAATTTAAAATCCCAGCTAACAATTTCACGCCGTCACCACGTTGTCACCAAGTTGCAACAAAGTTGCAAAAACGTTACAGTGTAACGTTGCAGCAACGTCATTCTGTAGACTCCCCAAGACGTTGTCACAACGTCACAAAGTAACGTTGACAGGTAACGGTCTAGAAACGTCACTACAACGTTTAAATCCAACGTTTCTGATTACCCTTTCAGCAACGTTACTGCAACGTTGTGATAAACGTTTGCATACGATATTTCAGCAACGTTACCACAACGTTGTTTTGAACGTTTGCAAATGACATCCTAGCAACGTTACTGCAATGTTGTGAAAAACGTTTGCAATGACATTCCAGCAACGTTACCACAACGTTGTTTTGAACGTTTGCAAATGATATTCCAGGAGCTTACCATAACGTTGTTTTGAACGGTTACAAATGATATTCCAGCAACGTTACTACAACGTTGTGTTGAACATTTGCAAATAACATTCCAGCAACGTTACTACAACGTTGAAAGATGGCATTGCCCCATCCGTTTGAGCCCTTAATTTTTTACCACCTCCCTCTAATGTGTTTTATCATTCACATAAAAATCTGCCGTGAATATGTTGCAGGGTACAAAATAAAGGTTCAAAAGGAGATTGCCCATCGCACAGGATTTCAAATTTTCAATTAAAAATTTCAAATCCCCCCCCCCCCTATGGATGGGGGCTACATATTATGTCTGTCCACTCAGACAATATCCTGGTAACAAATTATAGTTGTCTTGGACAACCTGAAAGGGTTTTATACTGAGCGCTGTGTTTTGAGTGCAATATTTTGAAAAATTCAAACACGTCCCCATGTTTTATCAGATTATTTTTTATATACAAAACAGGTTGTTTGGTCCTGGGGTTACTCTGTTCCTTCGCTCTCCTCTGTGCTGTCAATTGGTAGTAGCGGAGGACAATGACGCTTGGCAGCTCTGTCTTTTTTCTGAAATAAAGATATAAAGGGAAAAACTCATTAGTCCTCATTTTACCAGGAAGTCTAGCTAACAAGTTGAGAAATTTCCAAAGCAAAACCAATTAATAGGCCAGCCGACCACCATGCACAAAACCCTGAACCATGCGCTTGATATAGATTTTTAAGGATAGGCTACATATCCTTCCCCAAATTCTCACATTCTGTTTTACAATAATTAAGGTAATTGTCTACATAACTAGCACAGTTTGCCATGTATATTACATATATATATCAAGGTCAATGATTGTCGCAAATTGGCCATTTTTGATTTAATCAAGTTACCATTTTTCAGCGCATATCGCTACCTGAAACCGCATATTTTGTTTCATAGTATCAGTCCAACTATCTGGCATGGTTTGGCAGATATCAGGCATATTAAAGTCAATTATGACCAATGGTCGGCAAGTGGGTCAAATTTCACAAACACATCTACACAGTCTAAAAGATGTGTGTCTACAAAATAAAAGAAATCCCTCCTCGGGTTTCCAAGATCTGCTCCGGAAACGAAGTGTGGACATACAACCAGACATTCGAGGCGATGCCATAACCCCCCGCCCCAGATTCGTTGGGCGGGGGATAAAAAGAGATAGACATGACACTGAAATTACCAACTTAATTTATCAACTTAAGTGATATATATTATATAAGTATCGCATCAATTCTAACTTTATTGATGCTCAGCCTTTCCACTTCTATGGCCTTTCCATTTCGTCTTTTCGTGGGGCATGTTTTAACACCTCCAATATAGCCTCATCAAAGTCTGCCACACTTGACCCCTGGTGTACTTTCAAGCAAGCATCTCTGAAAGAAAAAAGATTTAAAATGGCTCAAGGATGTTACATCGTATAAATAAATTGTTTCACAAATATGAATTGTTTCTCATTGCATAATAGCCGAAAGAATATGAAGAGACGACTGAGATAATCTGACAAACTGTGTTGTGTGCCAATGACAATTTATCATGGTCATTGTCAATTGAGACCGCCCATACTAAGTCTGTATAGGCCTACATTAGTCTCTAACAAAAAAAATTATATTTAGTCAAAATATAGTATGTATATATATGTATGTACTTCTAGCATGTACATAAAATATTACTGTTGACAAATTCACTTATAATAATTCCATATAATTGTAAAACCTTGAAGGCCTCTTTTTCTTTCTTCCCCTTCATGCTGCATGAAGGCTGCCCACATACGTTTTGAACCGATGTGGCCGAGCATTTCCCGGACCGTGATGTACCCGTTCCCTATAAACGGTTTCAAGACATTCACCTGCAATGATTGAATAATTACAATGCTATTAAATAACCTATGCACATAGTACATAATAGTGGCTAATAAAGGCTTGGGGTATCTCACAAAATAAAATACAATGTAAAAAACATCCAAACAGGTTATTCTAGTTAAAACTTTATAAGTTAATCACATACATAATTTTTATCAGCAATGTGGCGCTTCAATACTGCACAAATTGGCTGATTGGCTGCAGACCAGGATGCTGTCACATTGTAGCATTTCGAGATCATTATACAAATTAAATATACATATAAACTCATATAATTCATACAATGGTAATGACGTGGCTCCCAGTGACTAAAAACCAAAATGATATAAGGAATATATGTATTTTGTAAGAGGTTTATAGCTATTTATAAGACAATTATACACATTATAAATTATGTATTGCTTTACAAAACACATAAAAAGCATAGGCCTAATATTAGGTAAATGCCTAATATTAGGTAAATGCCTAGGTACAAACATGCCACGTGTTAGCATCAAAATATATGGCTGAATATATGTTATCACATTGTGATTACTAGTAATAAACGTATCCCAAGTCTAAAGCAAACATTGCACATGTTCTATGTAAAAGTGCGCAATTTTTGCTCTAGGCTGACAATATTTAGAATACTGATAGTAACGCTTAGAGCACTGAGCTAAGAAATTTAAATTTACTTAGTTATGTTAGTCCGATCAAGCCAAACTTAGGCCTGATGTTCATAACATTACTTCTGAAATCTGATTCACCATTACAGATACACCAAATGATGGTTTATACGGCATGGCTATTTTCAACATGTTTTTCCATATTGCACTCTGGATTGTTTACAAAACATAGTCACAACTCAGTTGAAAATTTTGAACGTTTTTTTTTGACGGATTTGTGCAATAAAATGCATACGGTTGGACTTCTCATTATCCCCATGTCATACACTGATACAGGACAATATGGTACGTAACAGGAGGCATGCACTGATTACAGTACAATATAGCACTTAACGTGAGCCACATTTTCCTGTATAACACTCGCCTTTCGGAACTATTTGCATAACTCTGTTGGCAAGGGTCGCTTGATGTTGAGTATCTTGAGAAGTTAGTCAACCTGTGTTTAGTGTTTAGTCCAGATTTACAGCAAACACAATAATATTCCAATGTTGGATTAATGCCTGTTAAGCGTTGTAGATGGCGGACCAACTTTAATACAGCTATGCGGCGATGTTCCGTGATTGCTGGGAATGCCACACGTACAATCTTGCAACATATCGGTACATACGCGGTGAACCACGAGACTTGGCAATGACCTATAGGAGTGTGTTGTCGACCAATCACATGTCATTGATATGCCAGCCTTCAAAGTGATTGAAAGCTCAACCGGTGCTGTCGTAACAGCAGGTCTAGAATTTAAGACGTTCGCTCCGTGTACTATATATACGCGGCTATTATGATTTATTATATGTTCTCGCTTCTTGGCGCTATTAAAACAGTCAAATTTAGTGTCAACAACAACCACTTTTAAATTACTGGTGTAACCGCCCAGATTACCCCCCCCCCCCCCCCGACTGGACTAAACCCGGGTATAGTGTGGGCTAAACCCTAGGTATAATCTGTGATGCCCAGATTATACTCCACATGCCTAGACTATACCCAAGGAGGTTATATCTTTATATAACCTCCTTGCTATACCCCGGTAAAGGTACCCCACCAGATTCAGGGTGGGATATAGTCTGGCGATAGGGGTATACTATGGGAGATATCATATATGACTAACAATAAATTATTGATATAATATCTGATCATAAACTCGCATACTTGATGTCTCGTGTATTAAACCTCTGAGGACTAGATCTTATGTCCCCTATGTTAACCTTCTGATGGCTGTAGTATTATCAGAAATACATAATACTGTATTACGTATTTCTGGTATCATGTATAACCTTCTGATGGCTGGAGCATCACATGCCTTATTGATTAACCTTCTGATGGCTAGACTTGCATATGTCTCCGATATTATTCATATTGTATTTCCGAGAGCTATAGCATCACGGGTCTCATTTATTAACCCCCTGGACGCTACAGTATCATATTGTTACGAGTCTGTAATGGCATAAGCCAGGTGCACTCGAAACATGGAGTAGATTGAGAGTCGGTTCAGCAGAAGACAAACCAAGACAACTTCAACAATAAAACATTTAATACACAACAAATTTAACAGACAATAACAGGGGTCTGGACCAACCGGAAGTGCTGAACGACAAAAACGGTACGACTCAGCCCTTCCGCCTGACCCAGAACCCCGATCAAATATATATAATATAGGCCGTTTATAAGAACGATCAACTTCATCAACAGTCAATATAATAGGTCGGGTTCACCTGAAGTATATGATGAGACGTCGCCGAGGTGGAGTCCATGCGCACTGTTGCCAGAGTTCACTGTCCGAAAGTCGCTATAGGGTGTCCATGTAGAAATTGATCAGGTTACAAGCTTAATTTGAACAGTTGAATTGTACCGGTCCGTCCTAAGTCCGTAGGCCCACACAGAATGGTCATATCACTGGATGACGTGCGCTCACCGCACTAATTATGAATCAGTTAAAGACGGGATGTGACTTGGCTATGCATCACCAGCAGGAAGTTCAGCTAAGGCTTCCACCGAGAATGCTGTGGGAGAAGACTCATAACGTGCTAACTTCATCTGGATGCCGCTGCCTGTCCGTGAAGGTACATGTAGTCATCTCCCTGTCTGAGTAACGTTCAGCACAATCCTCGTAGAACACTCTGTCCAAACAAAAGAACACAACCCTTTTATCAATTGCACACAGCTTGTACACAAGTGCACACAACCCGAAAATACTATTCCAGAAGTTGATCTATCTTGTACAATCTTGGGCCAACCTCCCCCCGTGACCATGCTTCAGTCACCCCTCAATGAACAATGTTGAGCACAGAAAGTACCCTTATTCAAAATGTACTTCAACCCAGAAACATGAGCACACGGCTATACACCTGTGCGACATTTGAAGTCCCATAGTATACTTATTAACGACTCAACCCGTAACAGATCTCCCCCAAAAAGAAGAGCTGCGTAGTGGAACATTACCAGCGAACCAATTAATTCTTATCGGATAAACCAAAATAAACCCATTATACATTATCATGGTTATACATTTTATATGATATTCAATACAGCAAAATCAAGTATATATCTAGATTATATTTAAGATTAAATTAATTCACCACATATTTGAACTAATTATATAATATCAGATTATCTAGATTATATTTTAAACATAGCAAATCAATCATTATCTAGATTATACTATTTCAAGATTATAATCAATACAGCAAAATCAATTGTATAATCTAGATTATTTTAACATTATAATCGACACAGCAAAATCACTTATATTTTTTATATAGCATTTTAAGATGCCTCGTCACACCAGTGTACCCGACTCAAAGCATCTGCTACAACATTGTCTCTCCCTTTGATGTGCTTTACACAAATATTGAAACCTTGAAGTAATAAAGACCATCTGAGGAGACGCTGATTTTTATCTTTCATTTTTTGAATGAATACAAGCGGATTATGATCCGTATACACTTTAGTCATCTCCTCAGATGCTCCTATATACACTTCATAGTGTTGAAGAGCTAGAATTAACGCTAGTGCTTCTTTCTCCACAGTGGAGTAATTTTTTTGAGCACGAGACAATTTCTTAGAATAGTAAGAGATAGGATGTTGAATCCCCTCTTCGTCAGTTTGTAACAAAACGGCACCTATTCCTACATCACAAGCATCCACCGACAATGAAAAAGCTTCACCAAAATCAGGGGCCTTTAGCACAGAATCATGAGTTAAAATAGCCTTAATTGACTCAAACGCCTGCTGTTGTTCAGCTCCCCAAACAAATTTAGTACTTTTCTTTAGTAAGGCAGTCATTGAACTGGCCAAAACAGAGAAATTACGGCAAAATTTCCTGAAAAAACCTGCCAATCCCAGAAAACTCATAATACCCTTTTTATCGCGGGGAACAGGATATTCTTTGATAGCCAACACCTTCGCATCACTGGGCGAGACCTTTCCTTGCCCTATTCATGGCCGAGATATTTCATGATTGCTTCACCGAAATCGCTTTTTTTTCAGACTTACTGACAGATGATATTTTGTCAATCGTTCAAACAGGCGCTCTAAGCGGATCATATGGTCTTCCCAATTATCGGAGTACACACAAAGGTCATCTATGTAAACCACAGTCCCTTCCAAATTCAGAATCACTTTACCCATCTTTCGGCAAAAAGTCGCTCCACTATTTTTCATTCCGAACGGCATGAACTTATACTGGTATAGCCCCCTAGGGGTCGTAAACGCAGATATCTCGCGTGCCTCTTCAGACAATGGAGTTTGCCAGTATCCCTTTAATAAGTCTAACTTCGTCAGAAACCGGGCCCCACCAATTTGATCGATGCAGTCATCTATTCGCGGAATCGGAAAGGTATCGGTTTTAGTTACACAATTGAGCTTTTTGTAGTCTGTGCAAAATCTCCACGTTTTATCTAGTTTCGGAATAAGGACACATGGGGAACTCCAGTCACTAAAACTGGGTTCCACAATTCCATTCTCCAGCATAAAATCAATTTCTTTTTCGAGCGCAGCCCGCTTGGCAGGATTCACCCCATAATAATGTTGTTTGATAGGTTTCGCATCGCCTACATCTACATAATGAGTGATCGCATTGGTTTGCCCTGGAACATCAGGAAATAAATCTGAATATTTCTTTAACAGATTTTTCATATTTTCCTTTTGACTGGGAGTTAGATGTTCTAACTTAGGGTCCAACTCAGCCAAAACGTTAACATTATCAAGATTAAACCCTACTCCTATTTTTTCGTTGACCGCATCACCATCCAGCTCGACTTCTGGATTCGAGTTTATTTCTTCCCTATCCTTCTTCTGTCTCGATACAGATGAACAGACAGGTTTCGGCGAGCATTTATGATAAGATTTGAGCATATTAATATGGCATAATTGCCTTGACTTTCTCCTATCTCGAGTTTTTATTATGTAATCCAAATCCCTCACACGGCTTTCAACCTCATAAGGACCCATAAATCGCGCTTTTAAGGGCTGTCCAGGCACAGGCAAAAACATCAGAATCTGGTCGCCAGGAGCAAAAAACCCTATGACGAGCATCCTTGCCATATCTCGCCTTCATATCCCCTTGGCTTCTAGAGAGATGGGATTTGGCCATCACACAAGCCTCATACAACTTGGTGCGAAAAGTATGTACATATTTCAGTACGCTCTCTCCCTCGGACGGGGTTTTGGGATCACCCATGAAACCTTCTTTAACTACTTTTAAAGGACCAAGGACAATATGACCAAACACCAACTCGTTCGACGAAAAACCGAGAGATTCATTAACGTTTTCTCTGGCCCAAACATTAACAACGGTACCCCCTCGTCCCAATCACGTTTGTGCTGAGAGCAGTACATTCGTAACATCGACTTCAGAGTTTTGTGGAAGCGCTCAAGTGCTCCCTGGGTTTACGGGTGATACGCACTTGATTTACCATGATGCACTCCTAACTTGGCCATAGTCTGTGAAAACAGATTTGAACAAAAATTTACCCCGCGATCCGATTGCAACTCGACCGGATATCCGAAAATCGTAAAGAACCTTTGCAGGGCCTCGATAATTTTTCGAGTCTTGATATTCCTCAACGCAATCGCATCTACGTATCGGGTGGAAGCACACATACTGGTCAATAAATATTCTTTACCAGACTTAGTCTTGGGCAAAGGGCCGACGCAGTCAATTACAATGCGAGCAAAAGGTTCCCCAAACGCAGGTATCGGTTTAAGATGAGCTTTATCTGGCTTCTGGTTTGGTTTACCTACAATTTGACATACATGACATGATTGGCAGTAATTTTTACCACTTTTCCTCATACCTGGCCAGAAAAAATGCCGACTCAGTTTGGTTAGCGTTTTAGTCACCCCCCCCCCCCCCCCATGACCTGCCATTGGAGATTCGTGAGCAAGCGATAAAATACATTCACGAAACACAGTAGGTATGACAATTTGATGGACTGTATGCCACCCTGCGTCTTAGGGGACATCTCGTGGTCGCCATTTTCGCATTAACAGCCCATTTCTCTCATAAAAGCACAATATGCCTTACATGTCAGTCTTATGTGTTAACACTCTGTCGGCTAGACTATCGCAGATATCATGTATTAAAATTTTAGCTGAATATAATTAGACCTATCAAAAAAACAATACAATAAACAAAATTAAAGTCGAGGGTCGAAGGTTTTTAATATGGTCTAAGGGTTTTTCGAAATATTCACTAAATCCCGAAGAAAAACGGCTGACTCAGTCGGGATTTGAATCCAATGCACTATCAAACAGCACAAGAAATTTAATATTCATTTAGCTATGAAAAACAACTATTTCTCAGTCTAATTTAAAACATAATATAAAGTATATACCATATTCAAGAATGTAGGGAAAATAAATTGGATGACGCAGCAAACGTGATACATCGCCCCTGTGCTTGATTAATGTTGGGTCACTCTCGTAGACAATAAACCAGTGTTGACTCAGCATTGGGGTGATGTATTTTGTTTGACGGAGATCATCAGTTATATTAAGTATCCTTTGTTATATACTACCACAGAATATGAATTACAAAATAGATATAAGAATTACAAAATAAATATAGCTTTATTGCATATGCTAATCCATATACATAATTATAGCCTACATGTTTCAGAATTCGCATGAAATTATGTGCAGATAATTAATTTACCATATATGTCGAAAAATACAAGCAACATAGTTTCTAACAATCATTAAATCAAAGTGTTTTGCTAAGTAAATTTAGGAGTACACCTACGTATCACGACAGAACATAAAGTGCAGATCTGCCAGTGCCTCCTATCCACTTTCGAATATTGAGACCAGAGCTTATTTGTCCATATGTGCGCCAGCATCCTTCTTTAATACCGAATGTCCCATATCATTGAATGGTCTGCTAGCTCTTGTTGATAGATCATCTAAAAAGTCGTTAATGGTATATTGTTATTTAAATATGAATTCAATAGTTATAGGACCTGCGCCGGGTGCTGGGCACGCCACTGTGCTGATTCAATCTTTGGCCAATTTATCCAACATTGAATCACCATTGATCAAACGTATCGTGTTTACTGGAATATTCTTAGTGGCGCGGCTTTGAACAGTGGAAAATAATATTTGATTTATTTACCAAAACTATCAATTACTCTTTCTTTATCATTCTTAAGCTATGCGACAGTTCATTATTTCAAACATTTTTATGTTATACATCGACCCAATGTTGTGTTAATGTAAAGCCAGCGTCGTAAACGGTGGACCAGCATAAACCCAACATTTGGTCAACGTTTCGTAGATGACTCACTGCTGAAAGAATGACGGCCCACCGTCTTCCACGATGGCCCAGCATTCATCCATCACCTTTTCCACTACAAATGCTCCGTTGTAGTGTGAGGATATGTTAATTAACTAAGTTAAAGTCATCATGCATGTATCCCATCAAGAACTCTATAATATAAAATTGTTTGGTCTACAAAAGAATGTGTATTTTACGTGCCGGATGGTACGTTATTTTCAGTTTGTATCTTCCACTAAATTATTTCAGTTTGAAATATATTAATTGTATCATTCCTCTATTCAACGAATCTATCCCTATACATTCCTAGTTTTTTTATATAAACTTTGGTTTTAAATAATATAAAACGGCGCATGTTGGAATTTAAAAAACTTAATGAAGATAACCTAAGTTATATTATTATTTACCACTACACCTAATCATAACAAAAATAAATATATGTAACAAAGAAACACAAGGAGCTGGAATAATGTTCGATGAAGTAGGGCCGATCGTCTTCCACGATGACTCAACATTTATCCAACATTAGGTCAATGTCGTGTGTTGGTCAACGTCTCGTGTTTATTATATCTGGATATCCCGGTGAATAATATCATTTTGAAATCTACTAATTGTATCACTCTATATACAGACCTCTATTTTAATAGATATGATATATAATAAAGAACGGCGCACGTTGAAAATTAAGAAGCGGAATAAAAACAAGTAGTTTTAGTTATATTTTCCATAACGACAGCAATCACAGCATGAATGACATAAATATTTAATGTCTCACAGAGTGTACTTACATATTTTCGTGTTCTTGGTCCTAGATAAATGATGATGTGTTATATTCTGTTATACCAGAGGTGTTTTAACGCAAAGGGAGTGTTATCAGGTGATAGCGTAAATTACATGCACGTGTGAATCAAACTGCCAGCTTAAGTGGACTGGTATCCGCATGGTCAGTCCACATCTCGGGCCTACGTATCAACAAGGATAATAGAATCATATTTTATTTTACTTGGTATCACCAATGGTATCACCTAGATTTGACGGTCTCAATTGAGTGATATTATTTCAAAAACAAATGTTCGAAAAAGTAAACCAAGTAAAAGTTCACATCTATGTGGAATATATATTTTTTTTTACAGATTGGAAAAAATCGAAACTAAGTAATGAATCACGTGCATGACTTATTTCCTTAACCTTACAACATTGACATTTTTGTATAAACCATAGAGATCAATGTTTTTTTTTAATTCGAAATCGTCATAAATGTCATAGTCAGCTCTTTCCGCTTGAATACCTATGTTATGGGGCTACGGCCATTATACATATTTTAATTCTTTCAGGGCGGGGATCGACTATAGATGTCATAATCTGACGTTTATAGACGTCATTACGACATATTCTTGCATAGACTATAAATACAGTCCCCACGTTGAAAGGGTTAACCATGTTAAAGTGTGTGGCATCTAGATATGCATTCACGACTCTGTATATTGCATTAGAGAACAATTGTTAAGATTATTAACTAATTTTTTTTTTGATTTTTATGATTGGGAAAAATAAAAATATTATAATACATTTCAGATTCAATTCGATTGATATAAGGTCATAGTAACGTCATGGAAATAGCGGAATTAACCAAAAACATATCGTCGGTCATCCTAACTCCAAAATGATAGTTTTGAGTAAGTTGCTTTTAAAATTTTAAACAATGATGATAAATCTATATTTCAACATAATAAAATTAAATTTGGCATAACGCAGTTTTATTCGCAGAAAAAATATTTATTTTAACCCAGATGGTCTGCACGCTGAAAATTTAAAATTGTATCACATGTGTTTATATTGAGCAGTTCTTGAAATAAATTATTTACTTCACGCAGGGTCAGCCCGAAATTATTTATTTGAAAAATACTCTGCCCCCCCCCCCCCTGGAGATTTAAATGGAGATTTTAGTGGTAGATTTCGCTCTTAATGGCAACAAATTCCTCTATCAGCCTATGTTTTAAGATTAATAGCAATAATGAAATTCCTCACTCAGATGAAAACGTCACAACGACGCTCGACCGACGTTATTGCCCAACGTTGATTTGAAATCAAACCACAACATTTCCGGAACGTTGCCGTAACATTTGGTCGGCACATGTAATTGGTCATGGTTCATAAAGGCTTCTGGTGGTAGATTTCGATCTATAATCACCACCAATTTTTCTATCAGCCTAGATGTTTTAAGATTAATATTAGAATTATTATTGATAATTAATTTTCTCACCCAGGTGAAAATGCCACTACAACGTTGTAACCACGTTATTTCACCATGTTAATTTGCAACCAAACCACACCATTTTTTGCACATCACTACAACGTTGCACCGAAGTTATTTTGCAATGTTAATTTTTACACAAACAACACCATTTTCTGCAACGTTGTAGTAACGTTGCGACAACGTTTGGTTGGCTCATGAATGATTGGTCATGGTTCATAAAAGGTTTTGGTGGTAGATTTCGCTCTTCATCGCAACAATTTATTCCTCTATCAGGCTATGTTTTAAGATTAAGATTATTATTATTAATGAAATTTCTCACCCAAGTGAAAAAGTCACTACAACGTTGTACCTACATTATTTCACAACGTTAATTTGTAACCAAACCACACCATTTTTCGCACGTCACTAAAACGTTGCACTGACGTTATTTTGCATCGTTAATTTTTAAACAAACACCATTTTCTGTAACGTTGCAGTACATTGCGACAACGTTTGGTCGGCACGTAATGGTGGTCATGGTTCATGAAGGGTTTTGGTGGTAGAATTGGTAGAATTCATTCTTAATCGCAATAAATTCCTCTATCAGCCTATGTTTTATGATTAGGATTAGAATTAATATTAATAATAATTTTTTTTACCAAGGTGAAAACGTCACTACAACGTTGTACCAACGTTATTTCGAAACGTTAATTTGTAACCAAAATACAACATTTATGCAACGTTGCAGTAACGTTGCGTGTTAGCTGGGATAGGCCTACTGGCTTCAATAACAATAACGATTGAGCCCCCCTAGGTACGTGGACTTCACATTATCTTTATTTATTTCAGTGACATACATAGTACAATGTCCGGCCAAAAATGGCTTACAAGTCACCCAAAATACAAAAATATATCTACGGGTGTTGGTGACAGTGTGACCCGGCAAGCACGAGATGTCCGGTCGACGCCGGCTCAATGCTGGCCCAACGTCTATGACGTTGACCCACCACCGAACCAGCCCCGACCAAACACCCCTGCCTGACGGGAAAAGCGGCTCAGTTTTACATAATCATCTACACTGAGGTGGGATCATCTAAAGCTCATGCACCAGCTCAGTGTAGATGACCTAATAAAGCTGTTTACATATATCAATGATTATATGTCAATTTCAATAATTACAATAATTATAAGCACTATTGTCATAAATGCTTGATATCTATCTCAAAACAACACACGTAATTTATAATCGGAATAATTTCGATTTTCTCTCTTTCCATGCAGCCTCCACAAATTTTGATAGAGGTTTCCAAAAATGTATAACTAAAAATAAAAATTTGTCAGCATTATTCAGTTATAAAAAATTGTGATTGTTTTCAGTCACAGTTTAAAAAAGCGTTGTTCTAAAATTGTCATATAGGGAACATAATTATTTATAAATACAAAGTGAATTTCGTCTTCTGTTTCAGAAAGGTCACACATATTACACAAACGCTCTTCAACTTGTAAACTTCTAAATGTTTTTGTCACAGGATCTCGTATTCTTTTATAACGTCCAGTTTCAAAAACTATAGGTAAAATGCCTGTGATCAATTTATTTAATAAACTTTTTCTTGGTTTTGAAATAAATTGTTTTACGTCGCTAGAAAATATTAGTGTGGTTTTAAATGTAATATATCTACGTAATTTGGGTTTGTTGTGCATATCAATCAACCAGATTTTTTTTTTTAAATGCATCGTAAATTAAAATACGGTGAGTGATAGCTTAGGCCTACTTAAGTGATCATCTGTTTGATTTATGATGCTTTCCTTGGGATAACATCTAAGCCACCACTATGCTAATAGTTTAGTCAATCTTGGTCATTTGAGGGCCTGACCCAGCACAAATTGCAACAGAATATTTTTTTTTCGGAATGCATATTACAAAGGTCTCTATAGCAACATACTAAAAATGCCCCAAAATGCCTTTTAGGGAAATCATGGCAAATTTGCATAAATCAAATATGGCCGTCAAATGTCTAGAATACAACCCGTTAACTCCTATATAACTAGTGCTAAGCAAGCCATTTTTAACATTTTAATAACATTTATTGTAAACTTATGAATCTTTCAGATGATGAACGCTTCAAATATGTACTTTCAGAAATTGTAGGCCTATTATTCTAAAATGGCCGCCAATTATTTTAAAAACAACACGCTGATTCATATAATTAACTTGTCCCAAGTCATTATGAGGAGTTTATTAAATTTGTTTTGTAGTTCTGAACCTAGTTTTATCAGATGATAAATATCTAGAGAGAAGTACTTCCAGAATTCGCATAAATCCAATATGGCCGCCCAAATAATTGTCTAGTGATCTATTTAAACTTTTAACATTAATATTTAACATGAACACAGAACATAGAACTTCATTATTGTAAGACTACATGTATAACACTGTTCATATCTAGATAAGTACGGCTGGGCTATATACTTAGTCTAAAAATAATATTTTGCATTTAGGGCTACCTGGAGAATAATAAATATATTTCATGAAAATTTACAGGTTATTAGTAGTTTGCGAGAATATTTTTTGGTTACAGTTTCATCTAATACTACATTGACCATCATCCAGTGTATTATTTATATGTCTACTGTGCATCTATAACTAGCACATGTAGCCTACCTCATATATATATATAAAACTCACCAAAATCATTATATATGTCATTGTACAAGGTGTGAAATATATAAAATATTGAACTTTCCTGGATCACCCAAACAAAATCATCAGGGTTTTGTCCAGAGCAACCTCCCCCCCACTCTCCTCGCCCACTCAACACCAAATAGGGATATCTTTTACTTTGGGGGGGGGGGGGGGGCTACTCCATATTTTGCTATCATTTCAGTTAAAGTAGGTTATTCTAAGCAATAACATTTAAAACTCCGATTTTGTTTTATCCTTGGGGAGAACCGCCTAGATCTATACCCCTATAGCTATTGCTCACCCTACACTCAAACGCTCTTGTTAAAGGAATATAACAGGATACATCTTCATCACCATGCATAGTAGGCCTACTAACTTACTGTTTCAGCATTGAGTCGAGCTTTGACATCAGCGATTATTCAATATTATGTAAAGTCGGGTTATCACTGAATAAGACATTTTGAGGGATCGGGCGGCCATATTAGATTTATGCAAATTCGAAATAATACCTAATAATTAAGTAAGCTTTTGTTTCCTCTAAACGTTCTCCGAGTCATATATCAAACTTTGAAATGATAAAAATAGCTGGCTTAGAATTAGTTATATCAACAAATCCCTAGCATTTTGGACATTTTGCGGCCATTTTGAATTTATGCAAATTTAGCATATTTCCCCAAGAGGCATTCTGGGGCATTTTTAGTATCTTGATCTAGAAACTTTTCCAAAATAAATTGTGGAAAAGAAAAATTTGTTGCAATTTGTGTCGGGTCTGTCACTACATTGATTGGACTAATGTAGGAAATGGCTTCTCTCTTCATACAAAATCAAAAGCTTTTGCGGAGTCGACAAAACAGCAGTATAAAGTTTCCTCAGTGATTTAATAGATTTATTTACAATAATTTTGAAGTCTCATCTGTAAGTCTCATCTGTAAGTTTTTACGAGTTGAGAATAGAATACGGACATCGTTATCATTTCTTAGACCACGCATGCGCGAACCGGCAGAATGGACACACATGGCGGACTTCGAAGGCTGTGCGGGAATTTAAAAACAATTGCGTAGATAAAAATAGAATGATTTCCTCGCGCTAACGTAGCCTAGAAAAATGTACAGAAATAAACAACAGGTTGATAAACACGTATCTAGTGTTTTAAACACAATACGTGAAGATAAAGAGGTATTATTATGTTTAAGAATGTAAGGATTTTTCCTGATGACGATTCACAATTTTCAGATTTTTACTCTCAGTCATCTTTTCACGACTTATGCCACCCTTCTCAACACAGAGTATTAGGCCTATTTGCCGGTAGAATTTGTTGCGCAAATTAAAATTTAAAAAAATCTTTTGCTGCAATTAACTGTAACAAAAAAGCAAATCCAGCTCAGTCATTCTGTTTGTCACTTTGTGGCTTGTTACTGCAAATCATTGCAATGATTGAATTTGAACATGTTGAATGAACTTGCGTCTTGAGCGGAAATCAGGGTATTTCCTTCACTTTCGGAAGCCATTTGTAGTCTAAAACTAATGTTTGTTGTTCAATTGAATGGTTTTAGCCAGTGGTTAACCGTATTGTAGGCCCTGGGCTTATCGGACACAGGGTTTAGTCTATAGGTCTAGGACATTTGGGAATTCCATGTCAATTTATTGTCCACTTAGGCTTAGGCTTAGCCTACCAGATTTTGACAAAATCAGTTTTTATAAGATAATCTATTCAAAATAGGTACATCCGAAAAAGTCATTTTGGTGGTTTTTTTTCATTTTTTTTCAGGATTTCAGTGTGCATGATTGGCACTCGCCCGCTCGCTAATGCGAGTAGGAAAAAAAACGGGCGAGTTCGGCTGGCCACGAACTCGCCCAGGTTGGCGAGTGCATATTTTTCCGTAATTTAAACATGTAGTCTGCTGTGAAAATAATAATTTGTCAGGATAGATTTGTTTTACTAGTATTAGTTCATGTCACGCAATCGTGACCTGCGAGGTTCTAAAAGAGTGGCGTAATTACGGCACGATTGGAGATTTTCGGATCAGCGCGATGACTGCCTGGAGTCGGCAGGCCCACATGTGTATGCATCGCTGACACGGTACGCATGCACTGAGCTCTAAGTATGCGGCACTTGTCTGAGCAATTGGTCAATTGTGTCACCCCCCTATACGGTCAATTGTAACAGACATGCGTGCGCACACCTGCATTTGTTGACTAGTAGGCCTACGCGTGTTGTTACATACACGTGCAGTGTATGTCATATAAACAAATATCTATGTCCTGCAACTAGATTCATGTAAACATTGTTAAAAGACGTCACAGACAGTATGATTTAATTAACGCCCACCACTAAATGAAATGTTTATAATTAAACTGCCAACTAAAGGATTATACATGTCCATATATGTCACTATAATGTATATGTTCACATATCCTGATACATTTATTTACAAGTCATTAGTTTTTTGTCAATTTTCCAATGATTAAACACGTCTTAGACTTGGTTGAATTAGAACTTTGTACTCCAGCAGCACCTCCAATGTGGAGTATCAGGCTGCAGGAGAGAAAGAGGCTGGTAGACCAGCCGACTCTTGAACGCTGGCACAGTTCTAAGAGTTAGCTTAGTGCTCCTTGTTTCGGGCGAGTTCAAATTTTACTGGGCGAGTAGCACTTCAAATGCACTCGCCCGAATGGGCGAGTGGTATAATCAGTTAGTTATTCACACTGGATTTATATAAATTTGTCATACACTTAGCCTCTTAGGCTATAAAAGGCATATTTTTCTTTGTTTGTTTGTTGTTTTTGCTCACTATTACCAGTTGGGGAAAACTTGTTTCGTCCTCCAATTGAGGAACATGCCTACGTTGAGTGACAGGCACTCAATTGAGGGACATTTTCGTCACCCAATTGAGTGATTTTAGAGGTGTGACTTTACTACCATTGTTCCGTGACGAATCGACAAAAAACACTGAAAGTAAACATTGTAATTTCCAGCAAAACACACCTTCTAGAAAACAATGGCGACCGCAAATTCGTTTCAAACAGTGGCCAAATTACTTAAGCATAAAAGCATAAAAATTAAGCATAATTAATCAAGATACATTACCTCATGAACACAAAATTGTCAATAAAAGACAGAAAATGTCACCTAAAAAGAGACGGACAAATGTCCCTGTTCCATCAACAATTAGTGAATTTTTAACACCCGCCTCTTACCGATTGAAGTCAAACAAAATTTTTTTTAATTAAAAACATTATCTTCAGTAGGTAATTTATCAAGCCCTAAGATGTCATGCCACTCATTATGAAATTATTTTTATGTCAGCCATAAATAATAACATAAGTAACAAAAAATGTATTACCTTTTAATATTAAGTTATGGAGTTTTATATGTATTCTTTAAGACATTATCTTGAATTTCTGATATTCAACTCGGAAAAATACAAATTATGAATTTCTCTGTTTTTTAAATTTATAATGAGTTTACGTAGGCCTATTTATTTCTGTTTGTCCACATACATGACTACAGTTTTGCTTTCCTCTTTTTGGGCTAGGTGCAGGGGGTTCCTGGTGCAGTGGTTAAAGTTGGCTGCAGCGTGCTTAGAAAGTTGGGAGATCGCGGGTTCGTCCCTAGGTCTTCCTCTGGGATATAAAAATTACAAAAAAAACCGAAGTTTCTTTACCACTCACTCTTAAAAGATTCTATATTTTCGGAAACTTCTGTGACCAAGAGGTAGCGTGCTCGGCTGCAGACCGCCAAGGCTCAATTGTCAAAACCATTTATTCTCCTATATGCTAGTCCAACAACAGCCGCAGACTCTCCCAGCTAACAAAATGACATCGTGACAACGCTGTCACAATGTTGTGACAACGTACTGTAGTTGTATGGTTGTGACAACGTTATATTATAAGGTTTAAAAAAGGTACAACCTATCCACAACCTCACCACAACGTTTCCCCAACGTTTGTACAGCTTCAATACAATTTTATAGTGAGCAAAAAAAAACAATAAAAAAAAACTTTTTAGGTGCAAATAGCATTGCCACAACCTTAACAATAACTGGCCCTGTACAATCACTATGACTAACATAAGGCACCATCTTGAATTTTTTTAATTTTCCTGAAGAAATGTATAAGTAAGCTTATGCAGACAAAAGAACCGATGTTTACGTGTAATAAAATTTAAAATATGCACATGTATATATATGCACATATATGATGGAGAGCGGTATGGTAATAACGTTGTTGAAATCATGCAGCTCAAATTATTTTTATCTTTGTCAGCTGTATTACCGTACTGAACGTGGGGTCTGCACACATGTCACATCATTTGACATGATCATGAAGATATATATTAACCCTTTCATGGCCAAACCGGCCGAATCTGCCAGCTAAGGCCTTGCGGCCATATCGGCCGAACGATTGCGCCTGTGCCTGTTTTTTCATAACATTGCACTTTTTCACTGACTTCTACCCTATTTTGACGTTTTTCTGTTGTGGAAATTATGTGAAATTTTTCGTTGATTTCTTGTGACAAACTCACGATTATCGCCCATACACATGTGACACAAATTTTTAACCTGACCTCGGCTCAGACTTCGACTTCATTTGATTAATTTTTTGCTATTAATCTTTTTCCTATTCCAAAACAAATTGTCAGAACACATAGCTATGTACATCAATTTTCTTTATTATACAAAAAAGTAGGATTTAATAGATGCGCAGGTATTATTTTGGCGCCCACAAATTCAACTGACTGTTTTGCGGAGATTCAACATCTCTGCTGATTTGCCGAGAGTTTTGTTTGACAGTTGTCAGGTTGTTGTCGTCTGCTATAGTCGCTATTTTCGTCTGCTTGTCTTGTGTTTTGTTCATTTTTGTTCGATATGAAATGGATCCGCATTCGATTCATTGGAAATTGAAGGCTTTAGTGTACTGGCGAGTCACTCGGCGAGCGATAATAGGGGGCCGCGGTGGATCGGGAGGGTCCGCAAAACTGACAGCGATCTTGATGATAGGCCCAGTGGGCCACCAGTGTCGGTAGTAAAAATGAAATGAATCAGGCTTTAGGCCACCTTTGTGCACATATAGGATAAACTGGGCGAGGAGAACCTCTTGGGGGTGGTGAGATGAATGAGATGACACTGTCCTCCAGACACAGGATTCGAAATTCGAGCCCTGGCGGTCTGAGGCTGAGCACGCTACCTCTCGGTCACGGAGGCTCCCCACAATACTGAGTTTCACACGTGGATGGGGAAGAAACATTTTTGTTTCTTTCAAACCGCCGAGACAGGGAACCAAACCCCGAACTCTAGCGTGAAGGGCAGCGGTGCTAACCACTATCCTAGGGCCCCCGCCCCAGTAGTCAGTAGTGACGCGAGTCCGACCCTGTCACTGACATCGATTCGGATGAAGATTTAATTATTACATTAATTATTTTTCTGCATATCTTTGGCTATTATCATATGTGTAAAGTTAGGCCTACATGTCAATATTATCTTAAAACTGCATGCGATATGGGGACACCGGTAGGCCTAACCCAAAATTTTGAAAATCAAAATGTAACTAGGCCTAGTGGTATATAACTGGTTATTTGCATAATTTATGGCATTCGCATATTTAAATAATTACTCATTTCTTAGCTCTTATGTTTGAGCATCTTGGCCTACGTTTGATATACCCTTGGAAGAAAATTTGATAAATTTAGGTTTCCAATACTCCAGATTTCATTATGTGCTCATTTGTATAATTTATGCGATATACATAATTTATTCATTATTTTCCTGCCTATCTTTGACGATTACCTGGGTTTAGTTTCATGTCATTATCTCCATCCATACCATAGCCCTAAAGCTTGAATAAGATAAAGGAATACCCCAAAATTTGGAAAATCAACATATTAACCCGTTGAACACGAGATCATTATGCTACTGCGCTCTTTCTGAAACGAGATTATTTTATGACGTCATAGTTATCTCATGCAATCAGCCCCAGAGATCTCCGGGCCTCGTATCTGAATAGTCTCCCTAAATTACGGAGATCTCCGGGGCTCGTCACAATCGGGTTAATTACATATCATTGTAGTGGTATATAACTGCTCATTTGCATAATTTATGGAATATGCATAATTTAAAAAGCACATTTAATTGGTCTCCCCATGTTTATCATCTATTTTCAGTTTTATTTTAACATATATACATGATATATAGCTAATTATACCCCCAGAAACATAAATTTCTTCCAATATTACCAATTACATTATGTGCCTCATTTGCATAATTTATGCAATATGCATAATTTAAAGCAAATTTAAGCAAATTTTGTCCGCCTATCTCTGGTGATTACCTGTGTGAAGTTTCATGTCGATATCTTTAACCAAACTCTCAGAGAGTCAATATAATGTTCAGAAACCCCAAAATTATTAAATTTTCTCCATCAATTAGGACCTGGGCACTGACCTGATTACCTTAATTAATGACCTGATTATGCAGTCAGTACTAAACATTATGACTATGAAAGGGTTAATTAGATATCATTGTAGTGGTATATAACTGCTCATTTGCATAATTTATGGAATATGCACATTTAATTTTTATCCCCATGTTTGATCATCTTTTTTAGCTCCCGCTGTCACCGTAGGTGAGACGGAGGGAGCTATGGATTCCGCCTCCGATCTGTTTTCTACCTCTTCTTTTTCCTATAACTTTGCAAGAAAATAAGCCAGGATAACAATTTTTGGTATGTGGGTTACTTCCAGGTGGATAATAGACAGGTTAAAATATTTTTATTCGAAATTTAATATGCAAGGTCACAGAGGAGAAAATGGTGATGTTACGGCGTTGGGCCGTCCTTTCCGGAGCATATATCTCTGAAAGTACTTGTCCGACTGTCTTCAAATTTCACACACAACACCTCTAGGGGGTCTAGTTGTGCCTTTTGGGGTATATAAACAAACTTTGACCTACTTTTGGTTCAGAACTATGACACACACTTTGTTTCCGGAGCAGATCTCGAAAAGTAATGGGCCGATTACAGTCATATTGCACATACATGTCCTCTAAGGGCCCTAGTTGTGCCTTTTCAGGTTTTTGGACCTTGACCTTAAAGTTGACCCAGCACTTTGACCTAATTTATAACATCGGTAAATCCGACTGAAATATTTTGCGGAATATCATGAAAACCGCTCAAAATAGCTACATTACTATAAAACAAATTGTAAGATTACAGGAGAGGATGCATCTTGAAGTCGATAAAATTTTAAATGGCCGCCCATCGGCCATTATTCACCTCGACAGGCCTGATATTGCGGAATATCATGAAAACCACTAAGATAGCTACACCATTACTATAAAACAAATTGTAAGGTTTCAGGAGAGGATGCATCTTGAAAAATTTCAAGTCGATTAAATTCAAAATGGCCGCCTATCGGCCATTATTCACCTTGACAGGCCTGATATTGCGGAATATCATGAAAACCATTATTCACTTTCACATGACCGTTATTTGGTAAACCGTGCTAGATTGCTAGACCATTACTATAAAACAAAATGTGACATTTCAGGAGAGAAGGCATCTTGAAAAATTTCGACTTGATAAAATTCAAAATGGCCGCTTATCGGCCATTATTCACTTTCACATGGCCGATATTTGTTAAACCGTGCTAGATAACTAGACCATTACTATAAAACGAAATGTGAGATTTCAGATGAGGATGCACCTTGAAAAATGTTGACTTGATCAAATTCAAAATGGCCGCCTTTTCGGCCATTATTCATTTTCACATAGCCGATATTTGGTAAAGCGTGCTAAATGGCTAGACCATTACTATAAAGCAAAATGTGTGTTTTTTCGGGGGAGGATATGCACCCTGAAATTTTTTAACTTACAAATTCAAAATGGCCTACAATCAGCATTATTTACCTTGATAGGCCTGATATCAGGTAAACCGTGCTAGATAGCTAGACCATTAAGTATAAAACAAAATGTGACGTTTCCGGAGAGAATGCCTTATAAAAACTTTTGACTCAATCGAATTCAAAATGGCCGCCTATCGGCCACTATTTACTTTCACATTGCTGATATTTGGTAAACCGTGTTAGATAGCTAGACCATTACTATAAAACAAAATATGAGATTTCAGTCCTGAGCGGATGCATCTTGAAAAAATTTGACTCGTTCAAATTTAAAATGGCCGGTTATCAGCCATTATTCACTTTCACATGGCCGTTATTTGGTAAACCGTACTAGATTGCTAGACCATTACTATAAAACAAAATGTGAGATTTCAGGAGAGGATGCATCTTGAAAAATTTCAAGTCGATTAAATTCAAAATGGCCGCCTATCGGCCATTATTCACCTTGACAGGCCTGATATTGCGGAATATCATGAAAACCATTATTCACTTTCACATGACCGTTATTTGGTAAACCGTGCTAGATTGCTAGACCATTACTATAAAACAAAATGTGACATTTCAGGAGAGAAGGCATCTTGAAAAATTTTGACTTGATAAAATTCAAAATGGCCGCTTATCGGCCATTATTCACTTTCACATGGCCGATATTTGTTAAACCGTGCTAGATAACCAGACCATTACTATAAAACGAAATGTGAGATTTCAGATGAGGATGCACCTTGAAAAATGTTGACTTGATCAAATTCAAAATGGCCGCCTTTTCGGCCATTATTCATTTTCACATAGCCGATATTTGGTAAAGCGTGCTAAATGACTAGACCATTACTATAAAGCAAAATGTGTGTTTTTTCGGGGGAGGATATGCACCCTGAAATTTTTTAACTTACAAATTCAAAATGGCCTACAATCAGCATTATTTACCTTGATAGGCCTGATATCAGGTAAACCGTGCTAGATAGCTAGACCATTAAGTATAAAACAAAATGTGACGTTTCCGGAGAGAATGCCTTATAAAAACTTTTGACTCAATCGAATTCAAAATGGCCGCCTATCGGCCACTATTTACTTTCACATTGCTGATATTTGGTAAACCGTGTTAGATAGCTAGACCATTACTATAAAACAAAATATAAGATTTCAGGAGCGGATGCATCTTGAAAAAATTTGACTCGTTCAAATTTAAAATGGCCGGTTATCAGCCATTATTCACTTTCACATGGCCGTTATTTGGTAAACCGTACTAGATTGCTAGACCATTACTATAAAACAAAATGTGAGATTTCAGGAGAGGATGCATCTTGAAAAATTTCGACTTGATCAAATTCAAAATGGTCGCCTTTAGGCCATTATTCACTTTCACATGGCCGTTATTTGGTAAACCGTGCTAGATGGCTAGACCATTACTATAAAACAAAATGTGAGATTTTAGGAGAGGATGCATCTTGAAAAATTTCGACTTGATCAAATTCAAAATGACTGCCTTTAGGCCATTATTCACTTTCACATGGCCGTTATTTGGTAAACCGTGCTAGATAGCTGGACCATTACTATAAAACAAAATGTGAAAATCCAGGAAAGGATGCATCTTGAAAAATTTAGACTCGATCAAACTCAAAATGGCCGCCTATTGGCCATTATTTACTTTCACATGCCCAATATTTTGCAAGATGTGTTAGATGCTGGACCATTACTATAAAACAAAATGTGAGGTTTCAGGGGACGATGCACCCTGACATTTTTTAACTAGTCTATCGAATTCAAAATGACCGTAAATCAGCCATTATTTACCTCGATTGGCCTGATATCGAGTAAACTGTGCCAGATAGGTAGACCATTACTGGGATACTGATTAGGATCATTAATTTCAATGGAGGTTTGCAATCTCTGACAGACTGTCTAGTTCTTATCTTCCTCTTAGACCTAGTTGTCTTGCGTCTTGATTTTTGACCTAGCCTAGGACTACATTAATAACCCTACACAAAATTGCTTAAATCAAATTCTAATTTAGAGCGGGAGCTCCTGGACTTATGTAGTCTTATTCAGTTTTATTTTAACATATATACATGATATATAGCTAATTATACCCCCATAAACATAAATTTCTTCCAATATTACCGATTACATAATGTGCCTCATTTGCATAATTTATGCAATATGCATAATTTTAAGCGATTTTTCCTGCCCAACTTTGGTGATTACCTGTGTGAAGTTTCATGTCGATATCTTTAACCAAACTCTCAGAAAGTCAAATAATGTTCAGAAATCCCAAAATTATTAAATTTCCTCAATTAATTAGGACCTGGGCACTGACCTGATTTAATTAATGACCTGAGTATGCAGTCAGTATTAAACATTATGACCATGAAAGGGTTAATGTTAGTAAATGTGAAATTATAATTAATAAATAAATGTCAAAACTACAGAATAAAAATATTTTTTACAAATGGCGCCACATACTTATGATGAGGTTATTTGTTTTTTATTAATAACATTTTTTGCTAGACTTCATACGGTAAGAGCCGAAAGTTAAAAATTCACTATTTGTTGACAGAACAGGGACATGTGTCTGTCTTTTTATGTGACGTTTTCATACTTTTATTGACGATTTTTTGTTCATGAGGTAATGTATCCTAATTAATTATGCTTAATTAAGTAATTTGGCCATTGTTTGAGTCGAATTTGCGGTCGCTATTGTTTTCTAGAAGGTGTGTTTTGTTTGAAAACAATGTTTCCTTTCAGCGGTTTTTGTCTATTCGTCACAGAACAATGGTAGAAAAGTCACACCCCCTAAAATCACTCAATTGGGGGACGAAAATGAATGGCCTTTTGAATGGCACTTTTATCACCTGTTCTGGGGGTTCCCCATCATTAGATTTCTCGCAATAAAAATGATGCCAGCTCTCGCCTTTAATTTCATAATACCTGCAACAAATGCTTGAAGATGTAAGTGGAACAGGCATGCTGTGGCCCCTTCTGATAATTTTTTTTACACAGGTGCCATTTAAAAAAAAAAATTTGAAAAAAATGCGAAAAATGAAAATAGACTAAGTCCACTGCCCTATGAGGAAGTTCAGGAGGACATTATCAAGACCGTTTAGACAGAACAATGTGGGAATTTCTAAGAATTGAGATACCTGGGAAAGACTGCACTAGTTTGCCCAAGGTAAAACCTGGGTGAAGTTTTGTTTGCCGGCCCTACGCTTCCTCATGGGGTGGCCCTAGCCAAAGGTTTTCGACCAGACTGATTACCAGTACAAAATGGGTGAAAACAACTACAGTGAGAATTTACATTGTTAATATATTGAGGCTATCAGGCCACGTAGATTCTGCTGTGAATAAAGCAAATAGGCTAGTGGGACTTATTAGAAGATCATGTGAACACCTAAGTGGGGACACCATTGTGCCACTCTATAAGGAGTTAGTAAGACCACATCTTGAATATGCAGGGTTTCCGCCAGGAATGTTTGAGCGGGGGTGTCCAAAAGAGGTGGTGTCTGGGGGTCCTCCCCCAGAAGAAAAAAATCCTATTTTAACTGGAATGTCAGCAAAATATGGGAAATATTTTTTTTTCCTTTGCCAACAAGGGGGGGATTATCTCCCCTTTGGTGCTGAGTGGGGGGGTCCAGACCCCCCCTAACCCCCCTGGCGGAAACCCTGATATGAGCATGTAATTTGGCCACTTTGCTTCAGAACAGATTTAAATAAGGTAAAGAATGTACAAAGAAATATGACCAAACCCAAATTCGAGATCTAGAATACCCAGAGAGACTCCAGATCCTAAAACTACCATCTATAGCATATCAGACTAATAACGGGAAAGTACAGCACAAATAAGGGACTATTAAAAATTATAAGGGGGCACCACCTAAAACTAGAGAAGCAGCGATTTAGGCTGCAAATCTGTAAGCATTCATTGCCCATAACTAGGGTTGTAAACACACGGCAGATACAGATGTGCCTATAGCTCAAGACAATGAAGAGCTATCTGACAATAACGGTCAACAGGTCTCTCACCCACAAAGGCTGTAACGGATGGTAAATAGTAAAATGGTAAATACAAATTCACCGGAATACACACTAATGGGAGCCTGTCATGCAGTGAATGAGAATGTTATTCCAGTGTACTTCAGTAAAGTGTATTTCGGTACTTAGGGTGACCCTAAAATAGGTCATCCATTGTATGACACCTTTACACTGTTGATACATGTCATACGATTTGTTATCCCTGACTGGCCTTGCCACTTCTCCTTTCCATCAGAGCCCATGCACAACAGTCTGCTGTGAGATCTTGCGAGGAGATATCACCAGGCGATCTTGCCCTGTGATTTCGGAAGGTGTCAATCCGACAGAGGTGTACAAATTTATATTTGTGGTCTGCATGCTATGAAACAAATATTTTTATTTTTGGGCATGCGACACGGAGCATAGTCAAAGTAACCATAAAAATCATTAAAAAATAGCCTTTGGTAATTGTTGAACAGCCCCTATAATGCCTATAGGCCTAGAGACAAGACATGCATGGAAGTGAAATAAAACAAATTAAATTTCCTACCTGTCGATTGGTTAAAGTGACACAAAATAAAAAATAAAATATTATTCCTACCTACCCAGTGGTTAAAATGACAAGAAATCGGAACAAACATATATTTTGTTTTGGCCTCAGCAGCTGTCTGCCAAAATGTTTAGTTGTCGCAAGGGAAATAGAATTCTATCCATATGACTTTTTTTTTGTTTTGTTTGTCGGGTGATCACAATACATCGATAGAACTGGCCTGGACAACTTGAAAAAAACCCATCTTTGCATTACTTTGCCATATATCTGATCACTCTTTCCTTTTGAAAAATAAAGTTGAAGATGGGAAAAATATTTTACCACCCACATTAGCCACTAACAAAGAAATGCTTGTGGCCTGGTGCACGAAAAGTGGTTAAATTGGTTAGCATCTGTATCTAAAAAAAAAAAAATCTGTGATTTGGCCCAAAATCTACATATAAATAAAGCCACATATGTAAACTGATACAGTTATAGACTGTATTCTTAAAAATGTATTATCTTAGTCAAGCAGTGTTTATACAAACTCATTGAAATCAGTAAACATGGTCAGTTAGCGGACGGACCTGACACATAAGATATCTTAATGAAAGCAATATGAAATTTACATAGAAAAAATGTTATTACTGAAAAAACAAACCTGTTTTTAAGTGGTCTATTTAATGATGTTCCATTAAATTTAATACTAAATTTTAACTTTGTTCGCACATTTGTTACAAAATCTTACAAAGTCAGCCGAATACAGGGAATTATCAGTCTGATTAAATAAATGTCAACTAGCTCCAAATATTATTTGATAGATAAGATAAAGCATATGTTGTACACAGCTCTATGTGAAAGTATTTGAATAAATACATGTATTCCTTAACCAGCCATTAAACATCAGCTACATAGTTTGGTAGGAATATCTATATATAACATCTAAGTGATCAGAACCCGAGTAAATGGTCTTTTATCACCCTTTTACACTGTAAATTCACGCTATGATATCTGAAATAAATGTAGGTTTTGAAAAACACAAATATATGTTAAAATCCAAAATTGTGATATATTGCTATTTTAATAATCTAAATTGCTTTACATGGTGCTAGGATACTTTAGAAATGGTCAAAACATTATCTGTTAAATACCAGTGCTTGATAAAGAGCGTAGATTAGACTTTCTAAAATCGTGTCACGTCCGTCTCCCTGGAAACTATCTTTGTTGTTGCTGAGTAGAAAACAGTTCTAAATATAATATCAACTATTTTAAAATATGCATATGATATAAATTATTACATTTCAGCTTTATTCCACTATGATCTTAACAGTTTATTCAAGATTTTACGTGTAAATACATATTATGGGGGACGGACGTGACAGGGTGGGGACGGACGTGACAGCCATATTTGTGCTATCTGCCAGAAATTTTCTTAACATTTATCCATTCAAAGTTGCTATAATTAACATATCACCTGAAGACTACATAATCACCAAATTGTAATGACAAATATTTCTGCTTCCTTGATTGTCACTGGGGGAGAAGGACGTGACAGATTTTTTTTGTGAATTTTGCCGTCTAGACACCCCAATATCTAGCTAAAACTTTTTTTGCATACATATCTTTTTATATCTGCTGGTCATAGACACATATTATGCCATATAATAAAAACGAAATATAAATTTTTATGTGAAATTTAATAATTTTAGGTGAATAAATAAATAAATAAGTCGAAATGCTTGAAAAAACGTTACAAGGATATCGTTTTATATTTCAAATCAAACTGACCTAAATAATTGAACTAGATGCACATGGTATACCTGAAATTGAAGGTATTTTTATGTAGTGTTATATAGGATTTGCTGTCTAATGTAATAATGCACAATTTCTATATGGCAATGATATATATAAAAAAAAAAAAATTGATGCTAACTCGTAACAGTGCATTTTTGACCATTTTTGGTGACTTATATGCTATTTTCACTTTTTTTCGCTGATTCAAACTCGCTAAAAAGTGACGTTTAGCTCGAATGTATGCCCAAGTTCATTTTTAATCAGTTTTAGTCTGTATTTGATGTGTATATCTAGAATAATTGCATCTGTAACATGATTTAATAGAATTTGACCACTTTTCGTGCCACAGGCCTTGTTAGCGCGTTTCAGGAAAACATTTTCATCAGATCTTTTAATTTGACAAATATACTCAGCTGTGTCAGTCAATGACCTGCAAAGACTTATTTGGGAGAAGACAAATGCCTGTCTTTTTTCACAATTTTTAGTAACAGCCCATTTTCCCCTAAATGTTCCATTTTTTGTTTGAAATTTGGACAATTAATGCCTGGCATTTTGAGGGTATTCCAATCAAATGAAGGATGAACGGGTCGCTGGCTATAATGTGAAATAACATGACAAATTTTGCACATATAAAATTTTGTTTCAATTTTGCTAATTATCTCGGAATCTTGGTTTGAAAAACTGTCCTGTGTTATAAGGCTAACTCTTAACAAAGCTGATCTATCTGAAATTCTAAATGGCTGACTGGCAGTAACGGGAAGCTGCTTTTGTGTTAATTTGCAAATAGCTTTTTTTAGTTTGAGCTGTGTACAGCATTGACAACTAAGGATTTTTTTATTATTTGTCTCTGACAGAGGAAGAAGAGAGGATTCCAATTTGCTAAGCTGTACTATGAAGTGAAAGAATATGATTTGGCGAGAAAGTAAGTGTTCCGTGTCGCTAACATGTGATAACATACTTTTCAGCACAATTTCTTTCAGAATCAGATGTGGGTCATTCCATGTCAAATCAACCAGTTTTCAGAAAAGTCCCCAGGTGACCACCTCAGAAATTTAAATTATCAAATTAACTATAGCCTAAAATATAAAACTATGCAAAATTTCAGCTCAAACAAGACAATATTTTTTAAGATATGACCCTTTTAATGTGGTGGGGGGTGCTTGAATTCCCGCGTGAATTTTCGCACATCTATTTTGGGTCCATGTTTCAGGGCCTATAACTATTGATCTAAAACAGATAGAGCTATGAATTTTACAGGATCTATTCATCTCCCAGTTGGCTTCCAATATATGTAATCACAATAATAAAGTAGTTAAGTATAGCTGTGTCCCAGATGAAGTAAGTACTTACAAATTGAGGTTTCAGCAAAATAAATGGTAACGTATCTACTTTTAGACCCTAGCACAGTCAAAACTAATTTCTTAAATCTATTTTTTTTTCAATACTATATCTCTGCTATACTGAGCACCCCATGGTGTAATATTAAGGCTCTATGAGCCTAACATTCTGAGATATGGGCATCCAAAATCACAAAAAAATGAAATTATGGTTCAAATTCAAGGACAAATATCAATTGGAGGGATAGGTGATAAAATTATGTCCTACACACCATCCAAAAGTCTGAAATTTACCGTTTCCTTTGATATCAGAAACACTTGCTTCCTTGAGGCTTTCATCGGGTAAAAAAATATTGAAAAAGGCATGTTTCAACCACTCCCGACATATATTTAATATTTATTTAGCAGCATTAATAGCATTATATAAGCAATTTCTCAGTATTAATAATAAGGTCCCAACAAATATCCATATATATAGATCTAATGATTAACTTTTATTGAAATATTTAGGTAAATAAATAGTTATCAATTGCTTTTTTGACATAACTTTTGGAAACATTCAGAATCATCTTCAAGCTTGTATTTATGATCAGTTTCAGATGTACAGTTAATTGATAAGTCACTTTAACATAATGTGATTTATAGGTACCAAACATTGGTCCTTCCTTCTTGGCTATGAGAAAGACCTTGCTGGACCTTTGCCACAATACTTTCAATAATATTTCCCAAATATCATTCACTGTCATACACCACCGCAATGCATTGCCCAGAATGGAGGTTTTGCATTAATCAGTGCTGAGGGTTTGCAATCCTCACACTCCTTGATTGAGGGAGAAATGTGAGCAAGGAGTGTGATTTGCACTTCATAAGTTTTGCCTGTGTATCTGTACATTGTACAAAGTGTGCTGTTTTTCCTACATCTCAAACTTTGTTTCAGGCGTGCGCGTGAGATCTCACACCTAATATTATCAGCACTGATCGCTGGTAATTGTTCTACCTCGTTGTTTTGAACATTTGTCATGTGTTTTCTCCAGAAATGCTGCTAATCCTCAGCATATTATTGTCCAAACTAAGGGATAAAGCAATGGTGATTTATTGTACCAAGGATTGTTTTTGAGAGACACCCATATTGAAATATATCACCTGCATGCAACATGAAACATATACTGTGACTGTTCATTCAGTCCTTGCTGTAATCCTGGCATGTAAAAGAAATATTGCCAAGTTAAAAGCATGCAAAATATTTTAGCAATGGAGCAGCCACTGCCAGTCAATGATAAGAATTTTGCACTCGGCTGATTTGGTTTATCTGCAGAAAGTGACATTTTTTGCAGCCAGCCATGGTAAGAGTATATGTGACTGTATAGGTTGAACAGTGAACAGCTAATAAAATTAACGTCCGACCGTACCTAGGTTAAATTTGTCACCTGCACGACCTGTCGGATAACATTTATGGATCTTATTCATTGGAAAATGTCCTGTAAACTTGCAACTTCAGTCTGGTTTAAAAACCTATTTTTATTGGCTGTCAAAATGAAACGCATGACTTTGCAACAAACATCTGAGCACCATATTCTGACACCATATTCTCATTCTTCGTCAGTGAAAGTCACCGAATGTTTTAAGGAAGTTCTGTGAAAAAAAATGTAGTTTGTTTATTGCTGTAGGTCTATATGTGAATAAAAGTTAACCATTAGATATATGCATTTTTGTTTGAAGATCCTATGATACTCATGCAAACCGCTGGTCCAGCAAGGTCTTTCTCATAGCCAAGAAGGAATGACCAATGAAAGTCACTGAATGTTTCAAAATGTTATGTAAAAAAATCAATTGATTTGTTTATTGACATAGATGTTGATCAGTTGATAAGTTAATCAGTAGATATGCATTTTTATTGGGACCTTATTATACTGAGAAATTATTTTTAAAATTCTATGCATGCTGATAAATACATATATAATATATGTTGAGAGTGGCTAAAACGTGACTTTTTCAATAATAAGTTATGTGAACTAGGCAATTGATAACTATTTCTTTACCTATATTTTAATAAAAGGTACCGGTAATCATTAGATATATGTATTTTTGTTGGAACCTTATTATACTGAGAAATCTCTTTTGTAATGCTATGAATGCTGCTAAATACATATTTTAAATATATGATTGTTAAGCTCGTAGAGCCTTCATATTACACCTTGGGGTGTTCAGAATAGCAGAGATATAGTATTGCAACAAAAATACATATTTTAAATATATGATTGTTAAGCTCATAGAGCCTTCATATTACACCATGGGGTGTTCAGAGTAGCAGAGATATAGTATTGCAACAAAAATAGATTTCAGAAGTTAGTTTTGACTGTGCATGGGTCAAAAAGTATATACGTTACCATTTATTTCGCTGAAATCCTCAATTTGTACTTCATCTGTGAAACAGAGACTTAACTACTTTATTGCTGTTTATTACATATTTTGGAAGCAGACTGAGAGATGAACAGATCCTGAAAGTTTCATAGCTGCATCTGTTTTAGATCAAAAGTTATAGGCCCTGAAACATGGACCCAAAACATGGACCCAAAATTGATGTGCGAAAATTCACGCGGAAATTTAAGCGCCCCTCACCACATTAAAAGAGGCATATCTAAGTGTTGTCTTGTTTGAGCTGAAATTTTGCACATTTTTGTATTTCATGTTATAGTTAATTTGATGATTTTAAAAAAAATTCTGAGGTGGTCACCCGTGGACCCCTAGTTGATTTGACATGGAATAACCCATGTGCCATTAAAAAACTTCTATTCTTTATCAAATAATTTTTAAATTGGCTAATATAATATACATTTTTAACAAACTAAAAAAAAAAGAAATTATTTTTAAAAAGAAAAAACAAAATAAGATAACAATACTCATTTAACAATAATTTTATCTCTGCTATGACAAAAAATAACCAGATATATTATAGCTCTGCAATTTTATCAACTAACATTAAAAATAAAAATATAACTTGAAAAGAAATCTGATTAAAAAAATGATCATGTTCTAGATAGTTAAATTTCAAAATTTAAAATTAGTTTTCTAGTAATATTTTTCCAAATATTACTAGCAAGGAGACATAAGTGACAGAGAGGAGTCAATAACAACTGTTTATGATTTCTATATTAGATATTTGTCAATGTTCCTGGATATTAGAGAGGATTATGCTCCAGCTCACAAACTACTTGGACAAGTGTTAGAAAAACAACATCAGATTGAGAAAGCAGCTGCAGCTTACAAAACCTCTCTAAATCTGGATGACAAACAGAAAGATGTTCTTCTCAAAGGTGACATAAGCTGGTGATCAGTTACATTATTACATTTAAATTTTCCTCGTTTAGTGAATGTTTGTAATACCACACAGTAGTATTTAATGGTCTTGATTAAAAAACACTTTGGATTTTCAGTTAAACCAGGCTGGTATCACATTTCATGAGCCATTGCAATATCAGCTGATCTTTTTATTTTTGACCATGAAATTGAATTAAAATTACACAAGCTTGTACAGCATGTGCATAAGGCCACTTGTTTTAATTTCTCTGTTTTAGATCAGAAAAAATTCAAAATCTAATGAGAGCGGGAGAAAAAAAACATTTAAGAAAAAAAAACATTGAACCTATTTTTAGTAAAAGTTATTGAGAGCGACGAAATAAAAAAAACTTTGGAAATATTTCTGTAAAAGTTAATGAGGGCGACGAAATAAAAAAAAAGATCTATTTTAAAAAAAGTTAATGAAGGCGACGAAAAAAACAAGCAAGTAAAACATTTAGTAAAAGTAAAATATTTTTTTATATCTCGAAATAAACTTGGTTTTTTTTTGGAATGTTTTTTTTATCTCCTGAAATTGACTGTTTTTTTGGAAATCGGCAACAATCTAATGCGCGCGCTGGGCAGAAAAAACAACATTTTTTTTTGTAATGCGCGGCCTAAATCTAATGCGCGCGCTTATCTAAAACAGAGAAAAAAACATAGTGGCCTAAACAGTGAAAAAAGATGGCGGATAATAATATTAGACACATTTATCACCCTGGGAGAGAAGTTCTCATTCTGAAGAGCTAATAAATTTTGTTGCAAAATGTAATGGTTCTTTGAGATCAGATGTTTAGCACAACTCATTTTCACAAGTTATTTTTTGTCGCACATTACTAAGCTCTCTGCACTAAAGAGGTAATCAAATGGAAATGTTTTATTTTCAGTATGTGAGCTTTACTGTAATATGGCGATCGAGCCAGAAATTGCACAGGTGAGTTTTTTCACGAGGCTATGTGTCTCAAACACCAGCTTGATATTATATAAACAATATAGATGTATGTAAAATTTACTTCTTTAGTGGGCCAGAAATATTTCTGCTTGCTCAACGAGACAAAACTGTACATGTTCTGTTCATTTTCTAAAATTTAAAAACTGTTTTCAACAGTAGTGCTCAGTTTATGAAGGACAATTGAAATTGCTAGCATTTATGAACATGATATATTTGTTACATCATACAAAAAAACCTCATGATTTTTAAATGATTTTCATTTTTTTTACAGTATTGGGCAGAACAAGCTGAAAAAACGTTTCCCAACCATGATGTTGTCTTTAAGTTGAAGGTAAGTTATGTTATATATTTTTAGGATGATGTAAAATCAATATATTATCATGTGTTTTATTTAACCCTTGTGCTGCTAAATTGTTTGCTTCTATTTTTTATTCATTCGAAGCTAGAATTGCTAACACAATTATCAGCTATATATAATAATAAATATTTATATTTAAGAAAATATAGACATTACCGATATATCGAATTATCAAATTATTGGATTAAATAAACATATAGCACAAACTGTTCTATTAAATTTAATTGTTGTTCTATTGATTTCAAACATACTTCAATCTGTATACGGTTCCAGCAGCACAAGGGTTAATAATAAAACATACAATTTATTCAATGATAAACTAATCATATGGGGCGTGCATCTAGTTGGAGGAGGTTCAATGCACCAAACCTTGGAACTGCATAGTATGACAGGAAAAAATTGTTCAGTATTGCCTAGAGTAAAATTACAATTCTGGCCATTTGCTGATCAATTTTGAATTTGATTTGTGATATTTTTATGCATTATTGATAGGAATGAAATATAAATGCAATTTTCCAACAAAATCCCCCTCTATGAGGGCATGTCATGTTAATTTGCAGGTTCTGCATTACTTCAATTATGTTTAAAACAATAGCTGGAACTTTGATTATATTATGGATCTGAGTAATACCATTATTTATTTTTAGTCATTTAGAAAACTATTGTACAGTATCATAACTTAACTGTAAAGTTGACAAATGGACAACAAATAGCATATGGACATTTATTAAAATAACTATGCTATCATAGATTTTAAAGTCAAACAGGTGACTAGACAAAGCACTACAAAATACTATGTAAAAATCCTTTTATTGAGTTCCTAAAATTTGTGAGGTCATACATATTTTCAGGAAAAAATGTTTGCTAATGGTGAAGTAGAAAACGAAACACAAGATCTGGAAGAACTAGTTGCTGCAGAGCTGGTAAACCATTGATTTAATTAAAAAAAACCCACAATTTCAATGAAACAGCAGTAACTGAAGGAAACAAATGGATATGGACATATATCCCAAATTAGTCTATTAATTGTTTAGTTTCTGACAGTTACACTGGTCTTTCTCACATTTAACATATCTTATGGATACAGGCTCGTCGTCCTAAAGATGCCAGTCTGCATGTTAAGCTCCTGAGGTTGTATATGGATACTGGCCGTGTGAATGAAGCATACACCCATATCTTGCGTGTGGAAGAGAGAACACCATTTTTCAACAGTCTGGAGTGGTACCAATGTTTCTCTGATGTCCTTGAGGTAAAGCATTATTTTATTCAGAAAAAGTGCTTATTTAAAGAAAACATCCTACTGCTGCCTTTATCACAATTTCAGAATTGTTTTTTAGTATTACTGAATAATATATTGGTTCGGTTAGATAATTTCATTATTATGGTAGTATGATTAACATAAAGTGAACTAGCTAACGTGACTAATATGAAAAATGTTGAGGGTTCTATTTTGATATTATTTTAACTTGCTTCATTTATTTTTATTTATTCAGGATTACAAAAGTGAAAGTGGTGAACATATCAACGGTGTGTATCATTTCAGCCTATTAGGCTGTCTCAATCGCCTGAATGCTTTAAGTCTACAGAATGCACGAGCCATCGAGTGCATGGAGGCACTCCACAAGTATGCTTATCGTTTATGTTATTCTGTAGAAATTTTTTTTTTGCTAGAAAATAATTTGTAGAATATTTGATGATTACGGTTATAAAAGATCAACTTTTTATCAGTTTTGGATTCAAGAGGGAAAAAGAAAAACCCACACTGGTAGTTTTCCATCTTTTAGTTTGTTTTCTATCTTAGCTAAGAGATGGGAATTATTGTAGTAATTGAAAGACCCAATAATTTGTTAATCCTTTAAGTACGTGGGCCGTTGCCACAACGGCCTAAATTGTGTACACTAAAGTATGTGAGCCATCGCCACGACGGCCTAATTATATGACGTCATACATTAGGGCCCAGTACTGGGGGAACATTAGCTGCCAGTAGTGAAAGGGTTAAGAAAGATCTAATATTTAAATAAAGACCCAATAATGATTTTGTTTTTAAATGTGTATATAGATATATGTATATATGACATAATCGCAATATTTACAAATGGACGTGTAGTAGATTATTAATAATCTGGAAATGGTTTTCTATGAGTCAAAAATCTGCAAAGCACGAGATTAACTCGTTTATCCAAGTGCAATATGTTTCTCTGTTCGTTATTCATGCACTGTTTACTGATGTACTGTTTACTGAAATAAATCAAAAAAATGCATCACAAAGACAATTGGTAGATTAGAGTTCTAACTAAATCTTGCATTCACTCCTTGTGCTATGAGCCCTGTTTATTATGTACAAAAATCAATAGATTCTTAGTTGATCAAATATTTCACTTTGGGAAATGTTTATTTTACATTTGAAAAAAAAATTAAACTAACATGAGAAATTTTAACTTCCAAAGCATGAAAAAGTCAACTGGCAAAGTCTTAGCAAGACAAGGATTAAATAATTAACATTTCATTGCTATATATATCAATTCTATCATTATTCATCTCTTATTCTTAGACATTACAACATATTCTCCTATAACTGTTTATCAGGTTTGATCAGGCTTTGTTTAGCGCAAGTCAACAGGGACTACAAGGAGATGAATGGAAAGTTTTTGAGGTGGACATGCAGGCTCAGCTGTTTTTTCATGCTGGTACCCTTGTCCTGAAAAAAGCACAGGTAATGTTTTCCTAGAGTCTCGTCTTAAGCGAATAGTTATCAGCGGATATGTTTTAGTCTAAGATTGATATTGAAAATGATTCATTATTCACGCTATATCGTACAAGTGTGAGACAATTTTGCTAGACCCCCCCCCCCAACAACTTGTGATTTCGTCCATTTTCAATCGCCTTGAAATCTTATCGTCTTTTGCCATTCCCACCTTGAAGTGATCTAGTAAATTACTGTATTGTAATAGCTAGAGCAAATGAAAACTCGGAATGTTTTTTTGTGATCATTTTTGTATGATTTGGAATATACAGTTTTATTTAAAACATTTGCATAAACACAGCAATGGTGCTTTAAAGATTGATTCGACTTGAAAATATTACTGCATTTTTTAAATTATTCTATTGCTATTTTTTTTCATACAGGAGCAGGGTAATTGGCAAGACAGCATTGAACTGGCTGGTGTATGTTATTTGGCCGCAGCGACCATCACGCCACCTAACCTACATGCTGCCTGGTTTGTGAAGGCTCGCGAGGCTGAACAGAAACAGTACAAAAAATGGCACCAAACAGCATGTGATCGAATCTGCCAAGCTGGTAGGTTCATTATTTTAATGCCGTTTTTCTTAACCCTTAAACCACTGAAATATGTTTGTATAAACCAAGAGACCAAAGAGTTTTTCAATTTTAAATAGTCATAAATGCTCTTTCCGCTTTATTTGAATACCTATGTTATGGCCATTCTACGACCATTATAAATATTTTTACTCTTACAGTATGGGGATCGACTTTAGTCATCAGAGTCAGTATTAAGTTGATTCCGTGCTGTGAGGATTAAAGACTAACATAAACAAAATATCAAACAGCATTTGGCCACGCTATAATTTGCTAGGTTTATTTTCACAGGCTACATGGTGAAACAATTTGCATCTGATAGCCTTGTTAGGTGGGGTGACAGGGTGCAGGAAAACTACTGTTCCAAACAGGTAGGTTGACATGCATTCACATTCTAGTTTTATTGTACATGAGTAGAATGTGAAACCCTTTAAATGTGGTGTTCACTTTCAAACATTTTCAGAACACTTTTTGACAGCAATAAATCTTAGCTTCATCTGGCAATTTTTTCCCAGATATCAAGGCTACTCTGGGCAAAAAACCTTCAACTATGGTGAATGCTGGTAACTTAAATTACATGGAATATATCAATCAGTAATGTATGCTATAATCTCAATAATATGGGAATATAAATTAGCATAAGCAGGAATAACGGTAATTCATGTGCTAGGAATAACAGTAATTCAAGAGCCATTATTGAGTTGCATGTTCATTTTCAAATTGTGTGAAAATTATCATCTCCAAGTGCGGCCCAGAATATCTGAAAGGTATAGTACAAGGTAATTTTTTTTTTAAAGTGATAAATGTTGAGATATGTTTAATTTGCAATATATTATGTCTTCAGGGGAAGCAGAGATTGTTCCAGACATTGTACACACTTCCCCAGTTTAAAAACACCAAGGATTCTTCATTTTTGATGCAGAACACTTTTTTCACATCTTTCACAGCTAAAGTTCCTGATTCTTCAGATTTGAAACTTTATGAAAAAGGTATTTCATAATCATTCTCTCAGCTGATGCACTATGAGGATTCATAGATGCCAGTTTTCCGGATGTTCTTGGAATTCTGTATTTTTTAATTTCCGGATTGAAGAAAATGAATGGTCTTTTTCAACTTACAAAAATATCTAGTCCTATTGGCGTCTCTGAAGATGCTCTTCACTGGTTTAAAATGTGTTCTGTAAAACAGGGCTCCGGGTAAATGCTTAACATTTTTTCTCAAAATTATCAGTTGCCAAAAGAAACAACTCAGATTTTTGTAGAATTCTCAACTTATTTCTATATCTTTTCTTGTACTATTTAAATATGTTTTCCAGTTATTTTAGCTCCTAGTATTTCATTACAAGTATCTACATGTAATCCCCCTTAACCCTTTAAGCCCTCACGATGCATTAACCCTTTCACCACTGAAGCCCGTTTTTATGTGCATAAAAACGGGCTTCAGTGGTGAAAGGGTTAAAGCATCATTTTACATCCCTGAAAACAGACTTAATTTTCCTACAACCAAGGGTTTTAGAATGAAAATTTCCATGAAACTGGTTTACCAATACATGGTAATTTTCTGTAATTTTTAAGCCAAATCAAGTCATCTTCATCCACTACAAGTCGAGAATCGTGACAGCAATTCGCGGCTTGTAGTGGATGAAGATGACAATGATAAATTCAGGCTTGAAAGGGTTAATTCAATATACATGTTTTTTTTATTTATTTTAAGTTGCCATGGACCAGCATTGTGGAAATTTACACCAGCTCGTGTGGCTCTGTTTACAACATCACAAAAAAGAAGAAAAGACACAACCTAACTGTATGCATCGTTCATAATTTGCAATTGATGTTTAACCCGGCAAAGTGTGGAATTAAAACTTCACTCCCTTTATGTTGTGTCTTGCTCATGTGCAGGCAGGGTTCAGTGCTGAAATATTTTCTTATAAACTTTTTTTTTCAATTTGTGTTTTTTTTTATGGTTGTTTAAAAATTTATAAGTAACAAAAAAATGTTATGTTCCAGTCTTACTTTAAAAAGTTTTTCAAACCTGCATCATACATTTTTCGCTGCATAAATAAAACAAGTTGAAAGTGTTAACATTTAAAAAATATCTCTGTTATATATGATTACGAGTGTTTGTCTTTCAGATGACATCCAGATTTTTCCTGACTTATTATTTGATGTTGTGAGCCTAACTACAGCCATGCCAGAGAGTCTAAGCCAACTGGATATGGAGGTTTTTAGTTTTTCTTTCAATCCTAATTACGATTAGTGGAACATGACAAATATGATAGAACACTTAAGCACAGGGACCCAACGCTGAAATGTAAACCATATAAATCAAAGTGTGTTTTTTTTCAATTACAAATCATCATAAATGGCTTAGTTAGCGCTCTCCGCTTCATTTGAATGCCTATGTTATGGGCCTACCGCCATTATAAATATTTAATTTTTTTCAGTGTGGGGGTCGTCTTTTTCCCCACGCTGAAATGGTTAAACAGCTCTGTACTGAATTCCGTCTAGAGACAAATAAAAATCCAATGGGATCAAAATGTAATCGTTGCGGAGGGGGGATAGGTGGTTTTCAGTAACACAAAATCTTTCAGTCTTAGTAATTTTCTAACTTTGCCCTCCATGAGCATCATTTTAATCCACTTAAATTTTTACCACTTGAAGAAAGTGATGAAAGAAAATCCACAAACGCTCTAATACAGGTGAACATCGTTATAGCACGAATTGTTACAACACGGATCGGTTATAACACTGTAAAGTCATGGACCCCAAAATTTAGGACCCCTTTTCTAGCTTTTTTACAGAATACCGTGTTATAATTTCCAAATCTACAAGATTTATTGAAAGAGTGAACAGTATGTGCATCGCGTATACTAATCGCTATTGCAGACAACGCCAACATGCATCATGGTAACTCGACTAATGCTAAGTGTTACGCCCAGCGTTGAAACAATGTTTGGCCAACGCTGGGTCTACACATGTGAACGCGGAACAGTGTGCCGCGTTATGTCATAATGCCGGGCAGTGAGGCGACACTAAGTGGCCCGCTGGAGACGCTTTGATATCTTTGTATATCTGTATATTATAATACCGCATTTATAATACAATTAGCTCATAGAAATCGTGTTTTAAAATTGTAAAGAACGTATTGTATTCGAATAGATAATAATTAGTCTAAATGATCGTGTTATAAATTTCTGAAGATCGTGTTATAAATTTATTGAAGATCGTGTTATAATTATTTCAGATTATAGGAAATTTGTAAAGAACTATTGTATTCGAACAGATAATTATTATAATTTATCTGAAGATCGTGTTATAAATATCTGAAGATCGTGTTATAAATTTCTGAAGGTCGTGTTATAAATTTAATGAAGATCTTGTTTTTACTATGTCATAATGCTGGGCAGTGAGGCGAAAATAAGTGGCCCACTGGAGACGCTTTGATATCTTTGTATATTATAATATCGCATAATATAATTAAATCGTGTTATAAAATTGTAAAGAACTTATTGTATTCGAATTGATAATTATTAGTCGAATGATCGTGTTATAAATCTCTGAAGATCGTGCTATAAATTTCTTAAGATCGTGTTATAAATTTAATGAAGATCGTGTTTTTACTATGTCATAAGGCCGGGCAGTGAGGCGAGAATTAGTGGCCCGCTGGAGTTGCTTTGATAATATATTTGTATATTATAATGCCGCATAATAATATTTCATAGAAATTGTGTTTTAAATTTGTAAGGAATTGTTGTGGTAAAAAATGAAATGAATCGGGCTTTAGGCCACCTTTGTGCACACATAGGCTAAACTGGGCCAGGAGAACCTCCTGAGGATGGTGAGATGTTTGAGATGACACTGTCCTCCAGACACAGGATTCGAAATTCGAGCCCTGGCGGTCTGAGGCCGAGCACGCTACCTCTCGGTCACGGAGGCTCCCCACAATACTGACTTTCACACGTGGATGGGGAAGAAACATTTTTGTTTCTTTCAAACCGCCGAGACCGGGAACCGAACCCCGAACTCTGGCGTGAAAGGCAGCGGTGCTAACCACTACCCTAGGGCCCCCGCCCGAATTGTTGTGGTAAAAGGTAGCCGCCTGGAGGGTGGTATCCTGCTCCTTGTGTGGAAGTGAGTCTTATGGCTGGCAAAATGTGTACCGCACAAGCACACACATAAATTGTGGTACCAACTGGCGGTTACAGTAGGCTGGTCAGTAGCTTGTACCGCAATTTATGCATATGTTCACACAAGCATATTTCAGAGTGGCTACTCCACTAGAGTCGACCATCATTCAGAATCATTAGATAAAAAAAGAATGTGTTTTTATCGCCCATATCGAATCATAGTAATTTTTGAGGTAGTGTTACCGAGGCTCGCTCACACAACCCTTGTTATTCTAAATGGCAGTATCATTATGTAGCTACGATGATCATATGCCTCAATCTTTTATAAGATTTATACCACATTTCAATAAAACAAAAAATATTTAATAAAACTTTTGTTGCTGTTGAAGGGTTAATGAGAAAAACTTGACTTTTACTATTGTTTTAATTTTCAGACGTTTCTGTATTGTGTTGTACATTGTACTCTAGCCAGTGGGCAGACTGACTCGGGACCCGCAGGTATGCTGTTACCGGCCTCTCTCTGCCACACACTGTGTACCAAGAGTCAGGCTGAGTGGTGGACGGCTGCCCAGTCACTCTACTCCAACACCGCCAAGTAAGATATTTAACCCTTGTGCTTCTGGAACCGTATATATACGATTTCAAACAATTTTCGTGCGCAATAATGTCACTGAAAATGATAAAATAGTTGGCGGCTGATGCTCATTTAATTAAATACTTCAATTCGGGAGATGTCTATTTTGCTAAAATATAAATATTTTTTTGTCATTGGAGCTGGAAATTGCATTAGCAATTCCAAACGAATGAAAAAAAACCCTAAACAATTCAGCTGCATAAGGGTTGAATCTTAATCTTAATCTTAATCTTAAATATTGGTAAAATAATTTGTGGTAGATACTCATTTAATCATATAGTTTGCAAGTGTGGATGCCAGTAGTAGGACTACTGTATGTACAATACAACATAGTGATGTACTGTGATAAATGGAAAAATATAATGTGTTATGTTATAATTTTTTACTTTCTGTGTTGGTTAAATTTCTATCTGCATTGAAACTTTCAGAGCAACCTTGATACATTGCTTTAATCGGAATATCATCTCATAGATTTACATGAGTTTCTATTTCGGAATATTAATGTGTAGATTGTATTCAAATTCAATAACTAATAATAGCTTAAGATTGGAATCAAATGTAAACATTGTCTTTTGTTTTTAAGGGATAATTTGGGGAAGTTGAGACTTCAACTACAAAGGGGACTTGAGGTTACTCGTCTAGTGGAGTCGTCTGCTATGCATGTTGGACTAGTCATTCACCTGGCAAGAACTTATGAACATCGGGTCAGTATTAAAAATGTTTTATCTCAAAATATATTTTGTGTACACCAGTCTGATTATGGGAACATGATTGTTTTCTTTTTAAAAATGTACCCCACATTTTCTACCATTAATCTTGAAACTTTGTAAGCTGTAAAGTTCTGCAGCTAATTTTACTCAATATATTCACAAATAGGTGCACAACTTTACATTAAAATGTTGCACTTAAGTGATGCATAGCTGTATCTCTCATACCTGTTAAAACAAAATCAATCTCCCTTAAACTACAACTTTACAACTTTTTCTGTTGAAAATATATTTATTTAAATTTCTAACAAATAAAATAATACAGCCACTTCCCCAAATAATTATTTATAATTATGGTGGCACTAGCAGTGCTTAAGATAAATTAATTTTTATTATTGTTTGAAAGTATAAAACCTCAATGCAAGTGTCAAGATTTGGAAGTAGGTGATGCAATTTTTAACATTTAGCTATGCTTGGCTAAATTATTCTACAATTATTACCGCAATATCAGAAATAGTGTGAGAAAACAGGTCGTTTGATTCGATGTGAAGCTTCCAAGGCCTACTTATGCTTCACACTGAACCTAACTGCTCATTTTATTTTGCGGCTCAATAATTTTATTTTCCGTATGACAACTCTGCATCTGCATAAGCCCTTTATCCTGCTAAGTTTATTACTTTACATTTTCAGCCACATAAAGATGTGTCTCGCTACCGTGATCCACAATTTCAAGTGGCTGAGAAATACTCATTTGTTTATTTTGAAGCCAAATATTTGCAAATCTTGATGTTTAGACACATTTCATTCCAAATAACAGTGATTTGGTCGACTGATAAAACAGATTCAAAAAGACAATAGTCGTGATCAGCAGGATACGGGTCAAATGAAGTGCAGAATGTAAATCCTGAAAACTGTTTTTTTTCTGTATCATGCAGTGTGAGGAAGTTCGTCAAATCGGTGAATCTGAATACCAAGTGATGTTTTTGAAAGCGAGAGGCACTCATTACTGGAAATCTGCAGTGGAGGTGCTAGAGAGATTAGCCAGGTGAACAGCTATTTTAACTTAATGTCATAAACTAAATCTTTGAGCGCTGATGTCGACTGATGTAGTATTTAGCTCACCTGTTAATTTTTACTTGAAAACGGTGGACTATTGCAATTGAAGTTCAGCGACCCCTCCCCTGTTGGCATTATCATTTCTTTTGGGCGTGATAACTTCAAAGTTTTTCATTTATTTCGCTTAAATTTGTTATGCATGTTGATAATAACTAATTCTCAGACAAGTGTAAAATGTGGCTGTGGTGGATATGGCCGATTTATCCCACAAGTTGCCAATTTATCCAGATTCATCACATTTTACGTCTTTCTTGGCACAATAACTTCAAATGTTTTCCATTTATCTCGCTCATATTTGTTCTGCATGTAGATATTGACCAGTTGTTGGACCAGCTCAAATATGGCTGATTTATCATAATTTTCGTCCTTGTTGACGTGACAATTAAAAAAGTTTTTTATTTATCATGCTAAAATTTGTTCAGCATGTAGATATTATTATATTACCCAGTTTTCGGATGAGTTTCAAAATGGCAGGGAAAAAAATTAAATGGCTGATTGATCGCACAAAATGGCTGATATATCACAATTTATCACATTTTACATCATTAATTTTACTATTTTAATGATGGCCACTATTTTCAAGGGTACTCCTGTTCTCTGTTTTAGTCAGCAATTAGTTTTGGAAGTGAGAATTTTATATGAATTTTCTCTTAACATATTTGTGTTACCATAGTTACGGAACAAAAAGTCAATTTCCTGTGAATGGTTATTCTTGTCATAGTTCTTGGGATAGATTGCTTTCTTTCATTTAAAGCTGTAATGTCTTTAGTACTGAATTCTTTCAATTTCACGTTCTGTCCCACCTGTTATTAAAGTATATATTTTTTTAAAGCATATTTTGTGATTATGAGACCTAATCAAAGTGGAAATATATTCATGTTTTATTTTGTTGCATTTATTTAGGGGTCGCAGCCTTAAATCACCTCGGGGATCACTTTTTGATCTGCCTGCCGATCCTCTGAGTAAAGATGATATTGCTACACACAAAAAGGAAGGCCAGTACTATCTGGGGAAAGTGCTGGTCGGTGAAGGGAAAATAGAAGAGGCCATCAAGAAAATGGAAGAAGTAGACTGGCCAGAAGCATCATTTTATCAAGCTAAAGTGAGCTGATTATTGTGATAAATATGTTACCCTGGGTGAAGCTTCACAATCTTAAAGTTGGTGGACAGTGATGTTATAGTCTGCACAATTGAATGTTCTCGCACAGTGACCTATACTTTTCTCTCCACAAATCAAGATCTGTAATACAAAGTGACAGATAATCCCCACCTACCAATACATAATTTTGTACATATTTTCAGGCTTTATGATCTTATTGGTTTGATATCCTCATTTCACAACTTGCATTGTGAATAATAACTGACACGAGGCAATTTGTCAGGCTTTGAATATCCACAAGGCACCTTTGGGCTCGAGCGAGCCATGTGACTGCATGTGTACACTCTGAGCTCCCTCCTAAACTATGTCTTATTATGGGGCCTTCAAATTAACGCAATGGGGCAGACAAAAACATCCGTTCAATCATGCCTGCATCACAAACCACATAGTGGGCGACCAAGATAGAGAAGACATCAAATATTTGAATATGTCGACTATCAAACCTTAAAGTGCTAAATTAAATTAACATTTTTACCCACTTGAAATTGTGTCTTGCTACCACGACCCACAACTTCAAGTGGGTGAAAATTACTTATTTGTTAAATTTGAGACGAAACATAATTTTACTGAGACCAAACATAATTTTGATATTGATGTTCAAACGCTCATATCATTACTAATAAGAGTGATTTGATCAGCTAATAAAATGGAGTGAAAACGACTGTAGCCATGCTGTTAGTATTAATAGTACGTCTATAGTATGTTTATACATTCAGCTGTTTAAGAAGCTTGCCATGGACGAGGGTCATCACTCGCTGGATGCTTCACGCCTCGACAACAGGGACAAGGAAGTGGCCCTTCTGACCAGAGCCAGAAGTTGCCTGGATATCACTATGAAAAGATTACAGGGAGAAAAGACTCAGGTGATTCTTTTTACAAAATAAATTATTCTTGCCCTACACAGTTTTTGTACCGTAAAGCACATAATAAATCTCTAATCCAGAATTTTCAGGAAATCTTCTATATTCCATAATGATACCATCTCGGAAGACTTTTTCTAGTGACAAATAGGGGACACTGTACTTTAAATTGTATTTGAAATATCTTCATAATCATTATCCCTTTTGTCTCCAGCATACTTTGAGAACTCACCTTGGTGAAGAAATTGATGAAGTTGAAAATCGGCTATTGAGACTACAGACAGATTTTGGTAAGCTCATATAAACATTTCTAGTTAAGTTTGAATGAGAGATAGTACACTAGCTGTGAAAGGGTTAATCTTATAGCCTCGTTTTGCAATAAAACATCTAGGTGCGGCATAATTAATCCTTTATGTAAAATGCCCTTTGTGAAATACAAGGGAAGTCGGAGGACAAGTATGTAAAAAACAAATGGAGTGATTTGCATGCTAATATTAAAAATAATGAATTACGTTTTTTTGCTTTAAATAATATGATTGAATAACTACTTCATGCTGTTTATTTAATATGTCAAGATATTGCACCGCTTTCATGTGAAGCTGCTATGTAAATTTCTCACAATATTCAGACTAGGGGTAAAAACTTGTTACTCTTGCTTCTTATTGTCACCTATGTTTGTAGAACCAGTCGATACAACAATTTTGGATGAAGTTGACAGTCAGCTTGGTGTGACACCCTGTAAAGGCTCTGGTGCTCAGAGAGATGTTTCATTCTTTCACAGTACACCACATGGTAGAAGGCAAGCCACACCAATGAGAACACCTCCCAGGGAAACTTCTGTTATAAGCACACAGGTAAATACTTTTTGGGATTGTCAATGAACGAATGTACAGAAGCTTAAAAGTATTTGAATCCCTTAAACCTTATAGCGCTGAATTTTTTTATGAAAACCTTGGAGGCCAAAGAGTTTTTTATCCCCCGCCCGTAGGGGAAGGGGGATTTTAGTCGTGCCAGGATTCTGTCCGGCGTCTCGCGTCCGGCGTCACGTTTCTTGTGGGCGCAAAAACTACTGGTCAATTTTTTTTAAATTTTAACATCATATTCCTAGCAACATGGGGATGTGCAAGTGATTTTTTAGAGATGCTACCAAAATTAAAAATGGCAGCCAGAGGTCACCTCTAAAAAATTTTGTGGGCGCAAAAACTCTAAAACTTAAAGTCAGAAATTATTCAAATTTTACTATCACATTCCCCATGATATGGAGATGTGCAGGTGACTTTTTCAAGGTTTTACTGAAATTCAAAATGGCCGCCACAGATCAACTTCAATTTTTTGGGGGGAGTGAAAACTCCGAAAAAAAATTTTGGTCAATTTTTTTTCAAATTTTAACATCACATTCCTAGCAACATGGGGATGTGCATGTGCTTTTTTAAAGATGCTACCAAATTTCAAAATGGCCGCCAGAGGTCACTTCAAAATTTTTTGTGGGCGCAAAAACTCTATAACTTAAAGTAAAAAATAATTCAAATTTTACTATCACATTCCCCACGATATGGAGATGTGCAGGTGACTTTTTTAAGGTTTTACTGAAATTCAAAATGGTCGCCAGAGATCAACTTCAATTTTTTTGGGGGAGGAAAAACCTAGAAAAAAAATTTTGGTCAATTTTTTTTCAAATTTTAACTTCACATTCCTAGCAACATGGGGATGTGCATATTATTTTTTAAAGATGGTACCAAAATTCAAAATGGCTGCTAGAGGTCAATTCCAAATTTTTTTGTGGGCGCAAAAACTCCAAAACTTAAAGTCAGAAATTATTCAAATTTTATTATTCACATTCCCCACGATATGGAGATGTGCAAGTGATTTTTTTAAGGTTTTACTGAAATTCAAAATGGCCGCCATGGATAAACTTCATATTTTTTTGTGGGCGCAAAAACTGAAAAATTGAAATCAGTAATAATTCACATTGTACAATCACATTACCCACCATCTGGAAATGTGCATGTGATTTTACTGAAATTCAAAATGGCCACCACAAATCGACTTTTTATGATTTGTGACCACAAAATTCTAACCTAATTTATGGCGGGGGATGATATAGGACTTCAGTCCTCTTGTTTCAGTTTTAAATCATCATAAATGTCTTAGTTAGCTCTTTCTGATTCATTTGATTACCTATGTTATGGGTCTACGGCTGTTATAAATATGTTGATCCTTACAGTGCGGGGATAGACTTTTAGTCTTTAGATGTCAGATTCTAACGACTAAAGTCTATCTCCGCACTGTAAGGCTTAATCCACTAAATTATAGAGTTAAAATTTTAACCCACTTGAAGTTGTGTCTCACTACTGTGATCCACAATTTACAAGTGGATGAAAAGATCATATTTGTTTAATATGAGACCAAAAATATTCACAAATTTGGATGTTTAAGCGCTCATTTTATTCCGAGTAACAGTGATTTAACGCTACAGCGCGGGGATCAACTTTGGTCATCAGAATCTGAAGTGTGTAGATGTCAGATTCTAACGACTAAAGCCGATCCCCGTGCTGTAAGAGTAAAAAATATTTATATTCGCCCCTAGACCTATGACATAGGTATTTAAATGAATCAGAAAGAGCTAACTAAGACATTAATGATGATTTTAAATTGAGAAAAACCCTTTGTCCTTCAAGGTTTTCATAAAAAATTCAGCGCTTCAAGGGTTAAGGTTCTTATAAAATTGATTGAAAACAACTATTGAATGAAATCTTATATAGCGCATGTATCCAGCTAAAAGCAGTTCATAGCGCTCTACATCGAGAGTAACTTAACAAGGCCTGTTATCATTCAAATTCCAACTCAGTCTTCTGTGAGATATACAGCTGAGCTGCCATTTTTGAGGCGCATCAAGCTATTTTTCATTCCAAGCAGATTTGCCTTATGTGCCAAGTACACACACATTGTGGATTTTCTGGGGTCTTGCCGGATAGAAACTGCGCCTACATACATTGAGGTTTTTTTACGTCCAACTCTAGGTCAGTCAGACGAGCCATCTCATTTACGTGGTTCTCTTGAGCCCCACGACACAACATCGCTGCACGTATGTCCTAGTGTATACAGCACCTGGTAGTCCCAGGCGGTCACCCATCCAATTATCGTCCGAGCCTGGCGTTGCTTAGCTTCAAAGATCGAACCGACACCAATGAGCTGATGCCGTATCCTGTATACTATTGTCATGCTTAGCACTTTTTTCCAAAAACTAATTTATATTTTCATAAAATTGGTTCAACTTGCCTTCATAACCCCTTCAAAATAATGTTGCTCTTTCATTTATAGACCAGCAGAAGTCCTATAAAACCAGTCCATGAGCCTGCTTCAGAGCCTCGTAATGACAACGTAGTAGTGCTAGAGCTTATGTCACAACTGAAGGACTGTCAAAAAACTATACAGGACCTACAGGTATATAATTATTATGTTATTAATTTTTATTATGTTATTAATTATTATATTATTAAATATATGAATTTTTTGTGTCATGATAATATTCACAAAAAAATAGTGTGATTACATTTTTTTTCATATTACAACTTCCCCTCTCCTATAAATTCTTAGCAAATCACTCTGGTGATTTGCTAATTTGTAATCCATTGCATCAGGATTTTGTTATTGGTTATATGGTAGCTGTGTGTTTTGCCCTTCATGAATGTTTGTAGGTCACAGCCAAGCTCTTTTCGGCACACTGCATGTCCGCCTTTGCAAATATAATCCTGCTGCATTTTCATAGATGCCTGCTTCGAAGCTTCTTTCTAGTTTTTATATAATCGCTGACATATTAACCCTCTAAGCTCTAAGCATGATTAGTATCGTTTTTAGTCTGTTTTATTAACCGGTTAAATCACAATTATTGTGAAGGGAATTAGTATTTAAACATTATCGCCTGCTTGGTGTTCTGGTTCATGTTAGCGAGACACAACTTCAAGCGGGTGAAAATTTAAATAATATTACTTGGTAGGTAAACAGTTATCATATATTATATAATAGCATCCTTGTTTTAGGGTGATGTTGCAAGGCTTGAGACGGAAAACAAGTATCTTAAAGAAGACAAAGAAAAAATGAAGCAGCAGTACGAACAGCAGCAACAACAACAACAGCAGCAACAACAGCAGCAGCAGCAACCACCACCACCACCACAGCTTCCACACCAACATATGCAGCAGCCACCTCCCCCAATGTTTCCACCAATGATGAATGGATCAGGAGGCATCCCACCCAGACCGGGTAATTTTTTTGGTGGCCCCCCACCTCTCCCAGACCGGGACTATCTTCAGGGGTTCCCGATGTATAACTACAGTGGATATCCCCCGTCGTCTGGTCCACCACAGTCATCGTATCCCAGACCTGCGGGACGTGACTTACAGATGCCCATTAGACGTAATCACTTGAGATCCACGAGCAGAAATGAGGATCTCTATTTGTACGATGATGACGACGAGGACAAGCCTGAGGTGAATGTGGAGGAGGGGCGTCCTGGTGCCAGCGCAGCGTCAGGACATCCTCACGACTCCGTGTTCCACACGACAACAGCCGCTGATAGAATGTCCATGAGCTGTGCCGCCGCTAATCCTATTCCTCCTTTAGGTGTTTTCTCTCCAAAAAATGTTGTTCCTCAATTGTATGATCAAAACATACCAAATATGCCTGGCCCTGGTTTCTTCTCGAGTGATCAAGGTACTGTACAAGGTGGTGCCCCTCGTCTCCCTACCCCTGGTGTGCAAGGACAAGTTATCATGCCTAATGCTGGACAGATGGCTATGACTGCTGGTATGAATCTACAAGGAGGTCCTACCAGTCCGTTTATGTATAACGCTCTGGCCGCTGCGGCCGGTGTTAGTCCGGCTTCTGACATGGCTGCCATGAGAACGGTAGCTGGAATGAAGATTCCATCACCTGGCGCTGGTAATCCTAATGTCACACCATTCACTATGTCTATGCCTGCAGTGCAGCCTGGGGCAATGCCAACCATGCAAATGTCTACAACATTACCGGCAACCATGCCAAACTTAGGATTAGGCTCCTGCTCTACACCACAACAACAACCTTTATTTGCCACGAATCGGGCAAGCCCAGAGAAAGTGAGAAGTCCCTTGAAATCAGGTGGACATGACAGTGAGTCTGATGCTAATGACAGCTACAATGAACCCCATTTTGAGCCGATCGTAACATTGCCTGAGGAAGTAGATCTTGTAACAGGAGAAGAAGAGGAAGAAGAACTATATTCTGCTAAGTCCAAGCTCTTTAGATTTTATGAAAAACAGTGGAAGGAACGAGGAATTGGTCACATAAAATTGTTGTTGAACCCTGAAAAAGGTCAAGTGAGAATAGTGATGAGACGAGATCAAGTACACAAGGTGTGTGCCAATCACCACCTCAAATGTGACATGGACATATCCTTTAAAAGTGAGGACGATAAGAAGACGCTGACCTGGAGAGCTGTGGATTTCACTGAAGATGAACCAAGACTTGAACAATTCTGTGCTAGATTTAAGACTGAGGAAATTGCTAAGATTTTTATGGATCAGTTTAATGCTGCAAAAGATTTTTTAGTTGAAATTGAGAGTGATGATGAAGAAGAATCTGATGATGAAGAAGAATCTAATGACAAACCTGCCATTGGTAGGTCTCCTTTAAATCGCTCTGTATCGGCTGTAGATGCTGAAAAACCTGCTTTCGGATCAGATACTCCCAAAAGTTCTTTCAAGTTTGGTGAACAACCAGCCAGTACACCACCTGTCTTCAGTAACGCAGCATCTGTACTACCTCCCGCCAATGAAATCTCAGAAAAATCTACACCGAAATCAAGCTTTACTTTTGTTGATACTCCACAGAAACCGTCATTTAGTTTTACTCAAAATACAACAGAGAAACCCACTTCTACACCACCCGCAGGCTTTGCATTTGGAACTGCAGCACAACCCGCCACAGCACAGAAAAGTGTGTTTGGTAGTGCCGTGCCAACATTTGGTTCCAAGCCAGCAACAGACTCCAGCACAAAAGCAGAAAATTCAAAAAGTGTATTTGGTGGTTTTACTTTTGACAACAAACCAACAGTTTCCCCTGTTAAGACAGAAACACCTAAAGCTACCGGCTCCATAGTAACCGGTGTAGTTAAAGACGAGCAGAAAGCTAACAATCCATTTGCCGCTTTTAAGTTTGGACAGTCTGACAATCCCGCTGAATCCAAAACAGCCAATAATGATACCCCAACTTTTGCTTCAGTGGCCAAAGGTGCAGATAAATCTACAACCAAGAAGCAGGAAGGTTTTAGTGCTTTTGATAATAAAGGTAAGACACTATTTAATTCGACTACTGGTGGAGGGCGACAATCCTCACCTGGAAAGAGTTTTGTAAAGAGTCCAGTTAAAGACAGTGATGACGATCATGAACCTGGCGAATATGAGCCCGATGTTGACTTTAAGCCCATAGTGGAACTGCCAGAAGTTGTTGATCTCCGTACCGGCGAAGAGGACGAAGAGAAACTGTTTGGTGCTCGATCCAAACTTTTCAGGCATGATGCAGAGACTAAGCAATGGAAAGAGCGAGGCGTTGGTGAAATTAAAATTCTTCGGCACAGGGAGACTGCCAAATGCCGCATTTTGATGAGACGAGAGCAGGTTCTAAAGCTTTGTGCTAATCATGTTATCAGTAAAGACATGAAGCTGCTCCCGTTGTCATCTTCCAATAATGCCTGGTGCTGGTTAGCTCCTGATTATTCAGAAGAGGAAATGAAACATGAACATCTGGCTGCAAAATTTAAAAACGATGAAGTGGCGAATGAATTCAAATCTGTTTTTGAGAAATGTATCGAGGATATCGGCAAAACTGATCAAGCTAAGACAGATTCTCCTTCCAAGCCAGCAAGTGACAGCATCCTATTAGGTTTAATAAAGCGAGGTGAAGGATCGTGGACATGTGAGAAATGTAAAGCTACTAATGTTTCAGATACAGATCAATGTGTGTCGTGCTCTACAAGAAAACAAACATCTACTGCCACAAAACCTGGTAATCAAAGTCTGGCGACTAAGTTTGCTATCAAGCCTGGTGAATGGGACTGTTCGGCTTGCCTAATCAGAAACACTGCTGGAGACACAAAGTGTAAATGCTGTGAAACGCTAAAGCCAGTGGACAAGGCACAATCTCCTGAGGTTCCCTCTACCCGTGCTGCTAAGCTGGCTACTCAAATCCCTGTTGTGACGGGTAAAGGTTCTCTGGCCAGCAAGTTTGGCATTAAGGAAGGTGAATGGGAATGCTCTGCTTGTCTAGTCAGGAACTATGCTAGTGATACAAAATGTAAATGTTGTGAAACAGCCAAACCTGCAGAAAAAGTGGCATCACCTAAGGCCACGGCTGCCGCTAAGCTGGCTACTCAAACCCCTGTTATCAAAAATTCTTTGGCAGAACAATTTAGAATGAAAACAGGACAGTGGGAGTGTGATACATGTTTAGTGAAGAACAATGAAGACTCTGTTTTTTGTGTCAGTTGTGAAACTCCTAAACCCGGAGCTAATGTGCAGTCTCAAACAGTGTCATCATCATCTACACCCTCAGCTGCTGCTCAAAATATCAAAATACAGACAGGAGGAGGATTCTCGTTTGGTGGGACCACAGCTCCTAAAGCCGGTGCTCCATCATTTGGTTCACCATCACTGTTTGGTTCAGCTCCATCGCAGCCTGGCGTATCATTTGGTGGGGTAACAGCGCCTCCTAAAGATGCTGTTGCTCCTACATTTGGCTCTCCTTCTCTATTTGGTTCTTCTCAGACAGCTCCGTCGTTTGGTGGCTTGGCTGCTCCTAAAGAATCTGGTGTTCCTACATTTGGTTCACTTTCAAATTTTGGTTCAGCTGCTTCCCAGACAGGAAAGCCTTTTAAACCACCTGCATCATTTCAATCACCTAGTTCGGGCGGCTTTAGGTTTGATCCTGTCACACCTGCCACAGACGCTAGCACCAAACCAGACTCAACAACAACAGCACCTGCTGCAGAACCGGATAAACCTTCATTCTCGTTAAAAAAACCTGGTTTTAACTTTGGAGCAGCAGAAAGCAATACTGTGTCCAAACCAGCTTTCAGTTTTGGTTCTGAGAAGCCAGTAGCAGATGAGGCCCCCGCAGGTGGAAGCTTTACATTTGGAAACGCTCCTGTATCACAGCCCTCGGGATTTTCATTTTCAGTATCTGACAAAGCACAAGATTTGTCTATCACAGCTAAACCTAATGTTCTTACCCCAAAGAATGACGAGGATGCTGGTGATAAATTTGGTCTGCGTCAATTTGTCTTTTCTGGACTTACTCCGACAAAATCACCAGTAAAAACTCCACAGTCGCCTCAATCACCAGAATACTATATTAACCAGGAAGGAGAGGAGCCAGACATCTACTTTGAACCTATTGTGACTCTGCCTGAGAAAGTAGACGTGAGAACGGGAGAGGAAGATGAACAAGTGTTGTTTTGTAATCGAGCTAAGTTATACAGACACATAGATAATGAGTGGAGAGATCGGGGAGTCGGTGAAGTTAAGATTCTGCATAATCAGACGTCATCTACCTTCAGAGTACTGATGCGGAGAGAACAGGTGAGATCATATTATGATGCTCTTTTTTTTTTTTTTTTTTTTTTTTTTGAAATTAACCCTTTAATTAAATTAAGCATTAAAGCATCATTTTACAACCCTGAAAACAGACTAAATTTTCCTACAACTGACTGTTTTAGAAGAAATATTTCCATGGAACTCTTTTTCCAATACATGGTATTTTTTTTTAATTTTTCACCAACTTCAAATCATCTTCACCCACTAGAAGTCGAGAATTGCGACAGCAATTCGCGGCTTGTAGTGGATGAAGATGACAATGGTAAATTCAGGCCTGAAAGGGTTAAAGTTCAAAATAAATGTAAGAAATACAATTTAAATCAGTGAAAATCACAATTTCATTCAGAGTATCAGTGATTTTATTGACTAATATAACAGATTAAACACGTTTTAGTGTTAAGCTCCTTTGGAACTTTTTAAAATTGATATATCGTTTATACTTTCAAATTTTTTTTTTTAAATTAGGTAGTTTTTTTTCCTCTAAAAATTGCTGCCTCAGATTATATATGAAAATTATAATATAGACATGTATGATGAGAGTGTTAACCTAACCCTTTACCTGCTAGGGACAGGTTTATGTGACATTTTTTAGCTCCCGCCGTCAGACGGAGGGAGCTATGGATTCCGCCTCCGTTTTTTTTTGCCTCTTCTTTTGCCTATAACTATAAGAAAATAAGCTAGGTTAACAATTTTTGGTATGTGGGTTACTTCCAGGTGGATAATGGACAGGCTAAAATATTTTTAATCTGAATTCAATACGCTAGGTCGCAGAGGAGAAAATGATGATGTTACATCATGGGCCGTCCGTAAACAATTCGTTTCCGGAGCATATCTCTGAAAGTACTTGTCCGATTGTCTTCAAATTTTACACACAACACCCCTAGGGGGTCTAGTTGTGCCTTTTGGGGTATTTGAACTTTGACCTACTTTTGGTTCAGAAGTATGACCTATTTAGACGTTTTGACGCGCACTTCCTTTCTGGAGCAGATCTCGAAAAGTACTGGGCCGATGACAGTCATATTGCACATGCATGTTCTCTAAGGTCCCTAGTTGTGCCTTTTCAGGTTTTTGGACCTTGAAGTTGACCCAGCACTTTGACCTGATTTATAACATCGGTAAATCCAACTGAAAGATTTTGCGGGATATCATGAAAACCGCTCAAGATAGCTACACCATTACTATAAAACAAATTGTGAGGTTTCAATATGGCCGACAATCAGCATTATTTACCTCGATAGGCCTGATATCAGGTAAACCGTGCTAGATAGCTAGACCATTACTATAAAACAAAATGTGACGTTTCGGGAGAGGATGCCTTTTAAAAACTTTCGACTCAATCGAATTCAAAATGGCCTCCTATCAGCCACTATTTACTTTCACATTGCTGATATTTGGTAAGCCGTGTTAGATAGCTGGACCATTACTATAAACCAAAATGTGAGATTAAAGGAGAGGATCCATCTTGAAAAAAATTGACTCGATCAAATTCAAAATGGCCGCTTATCGGCCATTATTCACTTTCCCATAGCCGTTATTTGGTAACCGTACTAGATGGCTAGACAATTACTATAAAACAAAAAAAACATTTCAGGAGAGGATGCATCTTTAAAAATTTCGACTTGATCAAATTCAAAATGGCCTCCTATCGGCCATTATTCACTTTCACATGGGCGATATTTGGTAAACCGTGCTAGATGGCTAGACCATTACTATATAATGAAATGTGAGATTTCAGCTGAGGATGCATCTTGGAAAATTTCAACTTGATCAAATTCAAAATGGCCGCCTTTAGGCCATTATTCACTTTCACATAGCCGATATTTGGTAAACCGTGCTAGATAGCTAGACGATTACTATAGAATGAAATGTGAGATTTCAGCTGAGGATGCATTTTGAAAAATTCTGACTCGATCAAATTCAAAATGGCCCCCTATCGGCCATTATTTACTTTCACATGCTCAATATTTTGCAAACTGTGTTAGATGTTAGTCCATTACTATAAAACAAAATTTGAGGTTTCGGGGGAGGATGCACCCTAATTTTTTAACTAGTTTATATCAAATTCAAAATGACCGTAAATCAGCTATTAGTTACCTCGATTGGCCTGATATCGGGTAAACCGTGCCAGATAGGTAGACCATTACTGGGATACTGATTAGGATCATTAATTTCAATGGAGGTTTGCAATCTCTGACAGACTGTCTAACTCTTATCTTACTCTTAGACTGAGCTTCTTAGACCTAGTTGTCTTGCGTCTTGATTTTTGACCTAGCCTAGGACTACATTAATAACTCTACACAAAATTGCTTAAATCAAATTCTAATTCAGAGCGGGAGCTCCTGGACTTATGTAGTCTTGTTTCATTTGGAAATAGCACTAGTTTTACCGCAAATTTTGAATCCAGCCAGTACTAAATGATATCCATTGGAGAAGGGGTGTTAATTCCCATTATTTTAAGCATAAATAATTTAAGGTTTTTCTGAAAGAAAATAGATAAGAGATTATAATAATAAATCACTGGATTCAGTAATGTTTATTGTGATGGCAATTTCTACTTCTAAATTATCAAAAAATATTTTTATTTCTGAAGGATGAGAGTTAAATTTGTAAAAATATACATTTGTTAATTCTATTGCATATTTTGAATTAAAAATATTTAACCCTTATCATGCTAGGACCGTATATATCCGGTTGCAAGCATGTTCCGAAACAAATTGATGAAATGCTACCAAAATCGATGCAATTATTTCTATCAGATGCTTAGCTCATCTGATGACCTAATTTCCCATATATATATTTTCATAAATGAACATATTTTTTCGTCAAATAAAGCTGGGATTTGCATTAGCTATTCCAGCTTCAAATGAATGAGAATAGACAAAAACAATTCAGTGGTACAAGAGTTAATAGAAAAAGTTGTAATCCATCGCAATACTGTAGATCTGGTAATATTCGTGAGGTTTCAATTTTTGCGAGGAGGACTAATACACAAATTTGAGAATCTCGCGAAAATGATTATTAGGAGCCCTCCCTATCATCAAAATCGATAATTCATGAATTTTAGTCTTCGTAAAAAATCACAAATTCGCGAAAATTAAAATACAGGAAAATTACCAGATCCACAGTATTCCTGAGTGTTGTGCTGTCTTCAGTTTCAAATGACAAAAAATACATAAAATAATATAACCTATACATTTAACTTCTATATTTACTTAAATTATACAAAAAATTGGTTATTTTATCAATTTCAGAATTTCAGTGGCATTTAATTTTAACCCTTGTCCTGCTGAATTGGTTGTTCCTGTTTTTCATTCATTTGAAGCTGGAATTGGTAACGCAATTCCAGCTTCAAATGATGAAAAATATTTATATTTTAAAAGAAAAAATAGTCTTCTCCAATATTGGATTTTTGGATTAACTAAGCAGGTACCAAAAACTGTTTTATTAAATTCAATGATATTTATATTGATCTCAAACACCTTATATATGGTTCCAGCGCCACAAGAGTTAACAACCGCTTGAAGGCATATATGGGTTTAGCGGACAATGGACAAAAAGATGAAGTGTTGGAAAAATTTGACTGATGATTATTATTATTGTGTACAGGTGCTGAAGACTTGTCTGAATCACAGAATCCAGCCTGGCATGATGCTAACACCTCTAGCCACAGGACAGGGTAAAGTTTACACCTGGCACGCTGATGACTACGCTGAGGGTACACTATCACATGAACTGTTTGCTATACGATTCAAAACACCAGAGTTGGCTAGCAAGTTCAAAGTTATCTTTGAAGCGGTGCATTCTGATTCGGAGGAAGGAGATGCTTCAGGTTTACTGAGAAGACTACTTCAAGAAGATAAAGACTTGACAGGTAAACCAGGGCTGGAAATCAGTGATAACCCAGTAGCCTATGTCTATCAGCCACTTCTGGCAGCTTCCAAAATTTTTTTAAGCATTTTTTGAGCCTGAATTTACCATTCTTCATCCATTTACTCATCTTCATCCACTACAAGCTGCGAATTGCTTCCGCAATTCTCGACTTGTAGTGGATGAAGATGACTTAAAGTGGGTGAAAAATTAAAAAAAATTGCCATGTATTGGTAGAACAATTTCAAGGAAATAATTATCATAAAACCCCTAGTTGTAGGAGAGTAAGTCTGAATACAGTGATGTAAAATGATGCTTTAATGCATCGTGAGGGCTTAAAGGGTTAATCCTTGTGGTTCACCAATCATGACACTGCAGAAACTGTTTAACATGAACATTTTTCGCTGACCCCGTTTTACCTGAAAATACAAATTTGAAGCTGATTCGGATTCTATTTTATTTTGTTTTATCAAACCTAGTGCTAGTATAGATGCAACCTAGACCTGTTAACCCTTACACTGCTATGGGCAACTATAGTCGCCCAAATACATCGGGCTCCGCCTAATGTGGGCGACTCTACAGGGTTTCCACGGACATGGAAAACCATGGAAAATTAAAAAATAAAATCCAGGCCGGAAAAGTCATGGGAAATGAAAATTTGGCAAGAAGTTGTGGTATTTTGAATTTTCACAAATTTCTCACATTACCTTTGTGAAAAATGTGTACAGTCCATCTATAGCTATAAAATATTTTAGATGATGATGTTAAAAGTAAGAAACTCCCCGACACCCGCTGGTTACGGATCTGCTTTATAATGTGGGTATAGATCGGACTGCTATGGTGGAGGCTGTGCAGTTCTAAATATACATTTTTCTTTTCGGTTACAAAGTCATGGAATTCCTAAAATTCATTTTCATTTTCAGATCCATGAGGGTACCCTGCTCTAGTTGCCCAGTAAATTCTAAAAAAAAATTGATTTTGAATCAGTTTGTATCAGTTGTTCATCAGAATACGTGCCAGTTATTACTTAGTGCGCAACCACAGATGTGGCAAATTGTATGCAGCAGTGTAAAGGTTAAAATGTTTACTCAATGGCAGTTTCTCTGCTGCTCAACTCAGTTCATGAACCCTTTCAGCACGGTATCCGGCTTTAGACGTCAGAATCTGACATCTATAGATTCTGACATATAAAGTCGGTCTTTGCACTGAAGAGTAAAATAGACCAATGACATTGGTATTGAAATGAAGCTGAAAGAGCTGTTAAACTGCTCATTACTCTTTGGCTGTTTATATGGTTTATATGCCCCTCAACTTCATTAACCACAGTGTATTATTTGGCTGTGGAGATCTTTCCTAATAGTAACATGTTATAAAAGTTTCACATTCTAAAAAAGTTAATCAATATTCTGCACATAATTGCACTTTCTGAGGATGAATTGACATTAAAACATTATGTACCACTGACCAAACCAATTGTCATTGTGGCATGTGACACAATATTCTGTGTTAAAATGACGCTGACTGAATAATAAGGTTTGTTTTATTATTTTTAGATGAAGTTGTATTCTTGAAGGAAGAGCTCCCCGCAGATCATTTATGTGATAAAGCCAGACAGTTACAGCTCCCCTCCACGTTCTATAACTACATGTGTAAGCCGCAGTGTCCTGGATGCATCGGATGCAATCCAGACATATTCGACTTCGATCAGATTGGAAAAGGTTGGTCAAATACATTACAGTTTACAATATGTTATAAATTATGTACAACTCATTAAAAACCTTCCACATTTTTCTATTTATTTACATGTCATCTGTAGTATACAGGTATTAAAATTGATGTATTTTTCAGAAGCTGTCACTCCCGTCGCTGTGGTACCAGCCCCTGGCGAAACTAAACCAGGTTAGCTGCTCATAACTTTTGTTCTTTTACCTGCCAGTGACGCTTACATATGATAATAAAAGGTTCTAATTTTATATTAGACTTAATATTTTGAAAATTTTTAAATCTAGTAAATATAAAACTGAATGTTTACCATCAAATTACATGTTTTGATATCTGTTCAGTTCAGCTTTGGCTGACGTAACCTGAGCTGTGCTAATATTAAAAGTACCATTGTGAATTATCAACCCTTTCAACACTGAATTATTTTTGTATAAACCATGGAGACCAAAAAGGTTGTTTTCAATGTGAAATCATCACAAATGTCTTAATGTCTTAGTTGGCTTTTTCTGATTCATTTGAATACTTATGTTATGGGTCTAAGGCCATTATAATTTTTTTCATTCTTTCAGAGTGCTGACTGTTTTTATACTTCAGAATCAGTGGTCTACAGACGTCAGACTCTGAGGTATAAAGACGGTCACCGCACTGTATCTTAATGACTGCGTGGCTTCGGTCAAGTGTCAATACTTATGCTGCTAGGACCATGTATCTATACGGCTTCAAGCAAGTTTCAAACTACTTCTACTTTCAATAAAGAGTTATCTTTTTTTCTTTATTTGAAGCTGGAAATTGTGTTAGCAATTCAAGCTTTAAATGAATGAAAAACGGATACAAAAAAAATGATTAAATGGATGACAAATAGATACAAGCAGTTCAGTGTATTTCTTCTCAGGACTTTTGTTTCACTTTGAAGTATTTGTGGCCATAATGTCCACCTACGTGAACAAAAATCATCAGATTACATTGATAATAATGTCAATGTCTTTATCATTCTCCTCACCTTGAATTGAAGTCAAGATATGTAGCAGGGTTATGAGAGTTAATTCGATTCTGGTTATTTCTAAAACACCTTTTCAGGTTTTATGGTACAGTAATCACAAACAAATTAAACTTTTTATTGTAGAATCTACTGTAGACAAAGATGTTGCATCATTTTTTGGTGCTGGTAGCAGTGCGAGTACAAAACCCTCATCTGACTTTGCCAGCGTTGCTGCTAAAGGCAGTGGTAGCTTTGCCTTCGGACATAAAACAGGTAAGAATTATTTTTATCTCTGCGAGCATCTTTCTCGACTTTAATTGTTTAAATACTTTTTATTGGCACTTTAGTAAAACCTTTTGAAAGCTGAAACGTGTCATGCGGCAGTAAGATTTAAAACTATGTTTGACTGATCTAAATAATTTCTATGATGAAATATTATGTGAGTGATAATTGGGGGCTTCAAGGTTTGTTATGTTATCTGGAACTGTAAATTATGCCATCACTTCATAATTAGATATACATATCATTACTATCCGTCTACATGTTTGAAAATCTTAATTGTATTTTCCTGTATTTTAAGATGAATCAAAATCTTTCCACTGGAAGGGTGCTGGTACAACTATGTTTGCTACAACTTCACCGGGCCGTACTCACAACGACAGCACAAACTCTGAAGAAGATGTCGAGACTGGACCTGACATACATTTTGAGCCTCTGGTGTCTCTACCAGAAGTTGAGGTATTTATAAAAAAATATAATAAGATACAGAGATTATGTTTTTTTGGGTACGATCGAATTTATGACGTCTGTAGACGTCAGATTCTCTGTAGACGTCAGATTCTGACGTCTGAAGTCTCTCCCCGCACTTTAACCCTTTCATTTCCAGGTCGAAGTGCATGCCAGGATCAAGGGATCCTGGTGTAACTATAGTAAATCCGACGGAATGTATGGTTATGTAACATGAAGCATGACGACGGAAATTTCTGTCATGTATGGTAGTGAAGAGGTTAAGAGTAAACATATTAATAATGGTCGCAGACATAGTTATTCAAATGAATCAGAAAGAGCTAAGACATTTATGATGATTTCAAATTAAAAAAGACACTTTGGTTTCCATGGTTTTCAAAAAACTATTCAGAGTTTCAAGGGTTAAACCCTCAAACTGAATAGAATTGATTTTCAACCCATTTTAACCCTTTCAGCGCAGAGACCGTCTTCAGACGTCAGAATTAGTCAATGGCCGTAGACCCATAACATGGCTAAAACTAAAACATTTATGATTTTTTCAAATTGAACAAAAACATTAGGTCTCGATGGTTTACACAAACATATTTCAGCGTTGCCAGGGGTAATTTGTTTGTATAATATTCAGTGTTTGTACAGATTCTTGAACATCCTGAAAAACTTGAATTCTGCAACAATTATTCAACGTCATGAAAAATATATTTATCAAATTGTATTAGAATTTTAACAAAGATTGCACATTGGAAAATACTACAGTGATATGTGCTATTTATATGTATTAAGTTGCTATAAAATTCTTCTGTACTCATTATTGTTGCTCTCGCAGTTTGAGTTGGTCATTAACCCTTTCAGCGCGGGGACCGTCCTTATACGTCTGTAGACATCAGATGCTGATGTATTAAGCTGCTTCCTGCGCTGAAAGAACTAAAATATTTATAATGGCCGTAGACCCATAACATAGGTATTCAAATGAAGCGGGAAGAGCTAACGAAGACATTTATTATAATTTCAAATTGAAAAAAATTTGAGTGTTCTTCCTGCTTTACACACAAATATTTCAGGGTTGTAAGGGTTAACAAATGTTCATGTGCCCCTTGAAAGTGCCTAAATGTTGGCATCTGTGCGATGTGTGAGCCCTGGATGCTGGTTTTTCAAATATTAGGCTATTCTAATTATTACCATGATTACTGAGGGGTTTGGTCAGATTCTAACATCAGATTATGGTATGTATGTATGTATGTATGTATGAGATTAAACATAAGTCATATTGCTGAATGTTCTCCTCCAGGTGAAAACAGGAGAGGAAGATGAAGAAGCGGTGTTTTGTCACCGAGCAAAGCTATATCGTTTTGACAACAACCAGTGGAAGGAGAGAGGCCTCGGTGAAATGAAGCTGCTAAAACACAAAGAAAATGGTAATAACTATGTGTATTTCAAAACTATAACAACATGTAAACATGATTTATTTTGGGTGGAGTATGAGAAAATACAGCATTTGTTACTGGAATACAGTGTAGACCTCGGACTTTGCTGTATTTAAAGCTTTTGATCTCTATTCCTGATAATTATCAATTTTTACACCTTTTAGCATATTAAGTGACTAGCGCACTAGCGACTTGGCACTTATGTTAAGTGTTAAGAATTCAATTGTTTTTTTTAAAGCCGACATAAGAAGGTCATGTTTTTTGTCAAGTTGGTTTACTTGTTTCTCTGTCCGTCGGCAGGATTACATACTTACAAAGTAATGAATATATTTGGATGAAATTTTACCAGAGATGTGTCAAGGGCCAAGAAGCAATTCATTAAATTTAGTGGATAAACCTGATTACGATCTGGATGCAGATTTGTGTCTCAGGCCAAGGAACAATCCAATAAATTTCGGGGGTGATCTGAATTACGACCCTGATCCACAATACAAAATCACGTTGCAAAGGGGATTATGCGACGTCACCCTATGTTGCGTGGCAGAGGTTCGACGTCTCTAACTGTCTAGTGTCAAAATATTTTTAATGTGATGTGCTGTATCTGTTTAGGTCGTTACCGAGTGTTGTTGAGAAGAGAGCAGGTTTTCAAGCTGGCCTGTAATCACTCGTTAACTCTAGACATGCAGCTGAAGCCTATGATGAGCTCAGAGACAGCATGGTGCTGGTATGCCATGGATTACGCTGAAGGCAATGATGGACAACATCAACAGTTTGCTGTCAAATTTAAGGTAAGTGGTCGTATAAGAGTGATACCCGGAGTAATCAACGGGGTATAAAGGAAGTAAATGCAGTAGTATGAGAAGATAAATATATTTCAAAATCATGTTATTGATTGCTTTTTTTATACAGAACAGAGACTTGGCTGAACAATTCAAAATCATATTTGAGGAATGTCAACAAGAGCTGAGATCTTTAGGTGAGTGAATCAATTCAACAAAATTACTTAAAACATGTCTAATAATCTACTTTTAGAAATTCTTCTGTCATATGCAGCACATGTTTCAGATGAGCTACTTTCACAATTTTTTTAATTTTTTCCCTTGTAGGTTCACCTAAGAAAGTGCAGGATGCTGGAGCAGGAGACGTATCAGCCGTACGTGAGGCGGGAGACGAGAGCCAGACACGAGAGGCGGTGGATGTACGAGAAGAACAGGAGGAATATGACGAAGATGATGATGAGTATGAAGATGACGATGATGTCGTTATCTTCCAGAAACGTATTACTCTACAGTATATTGAGAATGGTGAAGCTAAGGTAATATAGTCCTCTCATGTCACTATGGATGAAAAACATTCCTAGAAATAATTATGCCAAAATGTGTCGTAAGATGTGCATGTGGGAATGCATAAAACGTCCGACCCCCCCTTTTTTTGTACAATGAGCACCCACATGCCTGATCGAGATATAACTCTTTAACCCTTACAGCGCAGGGATCGACTTTAGTCGTCAGATTCTGACGTCTAAAGTCTGATACGTCAGATTCTGATGACTAAAGTCGATCCCCGCACTGTAAGAGTAAAAATATTTCTAATTGCCGAAGACCCATAATGTAGGTATTCAAATGAAACGGAAAGAGCTAACTACGGCATTTATGACAATTTAAACTTGAGAATAACCCTTTGGTTTACACAAAATAATTCAGCTTTTTAAGGGTTAAGTGCTAATCACGTCTTTAGCCGTTTTAGCCATTTTATTTGTCCCTCAAACAAAAAAATGTGAAAATGAAAAATGTGCATGTAAATTTGCCAGATTGGGATATATTTTGATTCAAATTCTTCAAGTAATGTTTACCCACTTGTAAGTCGCGGCATCGAGACCCAACTTTCATGTTATAATGTAGCAATTCAAAGCTTAACTATGTATGTGTATCTTCTGATCTATTTTCAAAATGTAATTTACATCAGTTGTCAGATCATTGTTATCTGATTGTCATATATTCATGCGGGAGTTATCCCATCAAGTATCATCTTGTTCTCTGTTTTTTCATCTGCATCTTTTGGTTCGTCAGCTTAGTTTTCTCTAATTCCCAGGCATATTTTAACCACAAGATAAAGTCATTCAATAAAATATAGCAATGGGAAACAAAAACAAATATAGAATATTGCGGCATTGAGCTTGATATAGATACATTTATTGGTTGTACATGTACTTATTTTCAGCTTGTAGGTCTATGAGATCTGACAGTTCTTTTACTGGTTGTCTTTATTTTCAGCCTGTAGGTCTAGGAGAACTGACAGTTCGTGAAGACGATGATGTGGCGGGAGCTTTAAGACTTCAGGTTCACGATGATGAGGAAATACTGCTTTTGAATCACATAATTTGTCTGGACCACACCATGAAAAAGTAATTATTATTTACATTATTAACTTTCTGAAAAACGGCTGTAGAATAATATTAATAATAATAAAAACAATTTAAAAAGTACTCGGACCCACAACTTCAAGTGGGTTAAAATTAGTCCCTGTTGTTTAATTTGAGACCAAACTTTTGCAAATTTAAGTTTAAACACTCATTTTATTCCCGATAACTTTGATTCAACTTGTTGACCATTAAAAATGAAGTGGAAAGAGCTAACTAAGACATTTATGATAATTTTGTCTCTCTGTTTATATAAAAATCTATCAGTGCTTCTAGGTTCAAAATGATTTTTAGAATCATAATAATTTTAAGATGATTTAAATAATGTCACAAATTTTTGCAGATGTAGCAAGAAACGTTACTGTGAGTGGGCTGCTTTGGATTTCTCTACTGATGAACCTGTCCGGAGAACGTTCAGAGCGATGTTCAGCTCACCAGCAGCCGTACAGGAATTTGTAGCGCATTTTAAAGATGTAAGCGATAGACTGATACAATTAAACAATGGTTAGCCATTTCCAACAAGGCACCGCACTATTCTGCCTTTCTTGAGAGCCATGTTGCTCTACATGAGCACCACGTTGCCCCTAAAGTATTAAGAAAATTCCTTGCCCCTTTTAATTATTTTCATCTTGCTTTCAACCCCACCCAGATGATTGTGACTGGTTAGTCTGTGTAGAACAGTCACTGATGTTGTGCGTTGACAACTATTACGTAATACCTGGTGACGGTGTGTATGTACTGGTCATCACTGTCGATGCTTATAAGTTCCGCTTCTACTCTTAATTAGCAGGGGGTACTGGAAATGCCTAAACTGAGTGCTGGTCATGCAGGATTTGTTGCATCATGCCCCTTCTGAATCCTAGATAAAACACTGTTGATTCTAGATATTCAAAAGTTTTTCTCATACAATATATAGATGTATTACTCTGGCTCATTATCTGCATTCTACATTTTATTTTCACATTTAATACTCCTGTTTACCGTGTTTAGGGTATTGAGCTGGCGCGAGAGTTGGAGATACGTGAGCTCGCTGATGGAGCATCATTCACTGGGGAGATTAATGTACCAGAGATAGTCAGCAGTCCCCCTGAAGGTAACACACAATTTCATCTATTAACTGAATTGGACTGTGAATTCATGGGAGAATCCTGTTTAAACGTGTATTGACCTATCGCTGTCTGATTAGATTTATCATAAATTTTAAATATCAATGCTGGGACTGAATCGGAGATGCTGGTACAACATTGATATTTATGTTTTTGCTGGAATTTTCAACTTTCAAATAAAAAAGGGTGAATAGAAAAGATTACAAAATACACTGAAAAATCTCAAGCAATGTAATTTTGAGAATGTTCAATAAAGCATTTAATTTTTTTATTTGAGGTTGAAAGGTGGCATGGAAGAAATTTCTCTAGTACTATATCTCCTGTGTAGTAAAAATGTTCTGTAATAAAAGTCATTGAGTGTGCATGCATAGATATTGCTATGGTGAGGTGGGACTGCATTTATCACGTTGTTTTTTGCTAATTAATTGTGCTGGTCCTTCTCAAAACTGTAATTTCAAATACCATTTCCAGCTTCAAATGAAGAAAAATATTTATATTCATTAAACATATGTCTCTGTTTGAATTATTTGATTACCTGATTAAAAGGAGTAAAAAAATATAGCAGAACTGAGATTTATCATGGTTGTGGTGAAAATGGATTTTTCTAGTGATACTAAAACTGATAATAATTTGCCTGCAATAAATCTGCTATAGTACATGTATATGAACTTCACATAAGTCCCCTGATGTTTCAACCCAATATTCTACTAGGATTTCAACTACATCTCGTCAAATGTTAATCTTTAAATAATTATGTTTTTAAACCAAGACATGAAATGATTTTTCACCAAGATATGAAAGTAGGATTATCGGGTATGGCTATAGTTTGTGATATGAAGAGAGCTAGATGTAATTTTATGATTATAGATGCATATCTATAATTTCTCTTTATGACATCAAATATTCTATTAGTCTCATAGATCTACTAACCAATTACATGATAATGATAGATAATGACTACATAGTAAATACAGATAGTGAGATAGATAATATTAGATTACACTGACAAGTACATTGTGGTTTGCCTGTTCCAGCCTTGTACAGTGCGAGTACGCTGCCTCACCTAGCACTCATCTCCTGGTTGTACACATCTCTGTACAGTACGGCTCAGGAGCCGTTTCACTTTCCCTTCACCTGCTATAACACATCACATTCATTAACATCTACGCCAGCTGATAAAATATATCTGCTCGACACCAGATCAATGTGCTGTCATGCTGGTCTGATGCTGAGACAACGTATTGTATTGGCTGGATCGCTTTATTTTCTACCCCTCTTTGACACATTACCATTTACACAAATATTTTTATGTTGGTTAAGGCGTTGTTTTCGGTGGTTGTTTGTTTCACCCCAGCCTTTATTAACACTTCACTTAGATTCAACTTGTTTGCTATATTTACCAGATAAGGATGGGTCTGCTTTATTTTGTGAGGTACAAGAGAAACATTGTTGTATTTTATCTCTGTGCTGTAGCTGTATTCGAAAATCTAACTGTGATATTATACGAGTTCCACGCTTCTGTGATAGACATAATCTAACTCATCCTGTTATTAGATCTACACCTTCTATTCAACACTATCATTCCCCCTCTTCACTAAATGCTTCATTGCCTGCCACTAACATATGTGTTCCCCCAGCCCACTATTTATTACAACATTGGGAGTATGCAAACAGTAGACAACAGCCATCGATGTGTACATTTAGTTGTACAGAGAGTACAAAAGACGACATGAGTGATTCGGGGGTGGATGATATAACAACCACCTCATCTTTCTTAGACTCTTGAAAATGTGTACGTATAGTGTTTTATTTTATGATGTTTTCTGCTTTGACTATTTTGAGAACTGTTTTCAGAATATGATTTTGCAGATCTTAATATTCATATGTGAAGTTACTGATAATACAAAGCCTCCGCAGCTGTCATTTCTAAAATTAATTAGTCGGTCGGTCTACAAATTAAAAGGAATATCTAGGACACTCCGGACAAAGCTAGGAGTGAGGATTGATGAATCTGTGACGCAATGTATTAAACTCGCGATTTGAAAATTTTCATTACAAATTAATCAGCATAATAAATTCGATAATGGCTGAAAAAATTCAAAATGGCTGATTTATTGAAATTTTTCAGAGTTTACGTCAATCATTTAACCTTGTACGCGCGATAACTTTTCATGCTCTTTATTGTGATCTTTGGCATTTTACATTAATAATTTAACGTTGTTTGCGCGATAACTCATGGTAGCAAGACACATCTAGTGGGTACGACCCTTACCAAGGTTCCCGCAAGTCATAAAATTGACAAATAGGACTTAGTCATAAATTCATTTGTTTGTTAGTCATTATAAGTCATTAAAAATGAGAAAATCAGCCATTATATATGGACTCGATCTACGTTCTTCAGCCAGCCGGTCCTTACAAAAACTACTGGTTTTCTGCTAGTGTTGAAGTCAGTGTCACCTAGCATTATTGTCGGGAGCTGCAGGCAGTATGCTTCCAGGACTAGGGTGTTATTTTGCATTTGAAATATGACAAATAGGTATACATAAGTATTAATTTGTTTATTTTTGTCAGTGACAAGTGAGAAAGTCATTAAAAGTCATTATTTCTAGGAAGAGTAGACCTGCAGGAACCTTGCTTACAGCGTGGGGATGGACTGACGTCTAAAGTCCATCCTTGCACTGTAAGAGTAGAAGTATTTATGATTGCTTTAGACCCATAACATAGGTATTCAAATCAAGTGGAAAGAGCTAACTAAGACATTCATGATAATTACAAATTGAAAAAACCATTTGGTCTCTCTGGCTCATATGAAAATATTTCAGCGCTGTAAGGGTTCACCCTTTAACCGCCAAATGATTCAATTGGAATTTTCACCCACTTAGAGTTGTGTCTCGCTGACGCGATCCACAACTTCAAGTGAGTGAAAATTATTCAGATTTGACAAAATAGAGGTCATTTATTTTTAAATCTTGCCGATTGATGGCACATTTTATTTTTAACTTGTTTGAAAGGTGGTACCTTATGTGCTAATAAAAAATGAAAAACAACGAATATATTCGGTACCGGCGGTTAAATGGTTAATACAGTGGAAGCATAATCCTCAACGCTTGCAGCAGGGCACTTTGTAGTTATTCCATTTCATGTGAAGTTCATATACATGCACTATTATATCTAATGCATTGTTTACCACCACCACAGCATTCTCAACTCATCAGTAAAGTTTAAATGTCTAATTTTGTTTCTTGATCCATGTTTGATTCCTGTGACATAAATATCCTCTTGTTTGTTTGATGACAGGACAGTGAGATGGGACAGTCATAGGAAATAATTCACGGCTCAGATGATCAAGTTATGAGCAGCCAGCAGCTGAACTTAGGACCAAACACTCTAAACTTTTTATACAAGAGTCTATGATCCTTAGGAATAAAATATAGTGCTGTGTGTTAAGCTTCAATATGAACATAATAATGAAAATCTTTTTGTCTTGACTTACCATGTAAAAATTGGAAGCTAATATCATTCGAAAGATGTTTTGCATAACTTAGGTTGCTAACAAAAACAACTGAATGATTAGTGAATTAGATATTGGTATGTGACCCTGGCACCCAGTGTCGTGTCCAGTGCACTAAGCACTATAAAAGTTTTCTCAGCTTGCCAGTCAAAAAAAACATATTTCTAGTACAAATAACAATACAAATCTTTCCAATGATAACTATGAGCTGGTCACTGAGTGAAGCACTGGGTAAGGTTGGTGACAACGATTCTAGATCTAGCAGTTAACTTGGGAGGTCAAGAAAAATTATCAACCTTTTTTAAAAATGTTGATTATTTGCATTGTATGTATTTCACTTGAATAATTACTGTATTGTGTAATATGTAGAGTGTTGAAGTATTTACAAAATCTTGTGTAAATTTCATTGAAATTACCATTCCTGACAGCTCCATTTGATATGATTACTATGATACTTACCACCGCTTAAAGAGGTGACTAGCTACATTTACTGAAGTTGTAATTTAGATTTTAAATGTATTACCAGCATTTTACGTGACCTCCCGTTGTGTTCTACAAAATTATGACACAACACAACTAAATTGTAATGCATTTGGACTTCCATTTCAGCCATTCAAAATAATTCAACCCACATGCAGTGATGTATCCTAAATCAAATGGCTAATTTTATATTTAAAGTGCTAAATTATTGAGCTGTTAAGTGATAATTCAACGCAATCCGTACTCATTGTGTCTAGTGCATTAAATATGTGGCCACTACCTGGCCTACACTAAATATCTTGTGCGGCTGAAAACTCTGTACTTATTGTTTAGCTGCAGACTTTCATAGGATATTATGTTATATCTGATGTTATAATAACATACAGGAGTGATCAATATAGTAAACAATGGCAGAAGGACAATGAATTTATCTTAACTGTTCCCCTGCTACGCAACGCAAGCAATGATTTAAATCCTCTTTTTACATAAGACTTTTCTGCTCACTTGTGAGCGGAAAAAAAGTGGATTGTAGTCAAATATTCGTTTTCATTTAACGTTCATTGCTACAGTAAGTACATGTTGGTCACTCCTGACAGGTATTTTATATGGTAAACCCCCAAACTGAATGTAATTCATTTCCAACCCACTTTAAGCTACTGTATGTCTCGTTGCCATGAGCCACAGCTCAAAGTCGGTGCAAATCTGAAAAGTGAGCTGGGTCTTGCATCATGGGGCAAATTTTCCCTCAAAAACTATTTGAATTGCATACCAAGTATGTGAATGTGTTGGTACTCAGTTTCAGGGTTTTATCACTGTAATGTATTACGTGTAGCTTAAGTCTGACTCACTAACCTTTGCTCATTTTCCAATAAGGCACGCTGTATTATCACTAATTTTATTTACCTCTTGTGTGACTATTTATTCAAGAGACAAGAATAACAAAAAAAAAAGAGTAGCAGAATCATGTCTTGCAGATGAGTGATGTCAACTTTACTCGATAAATTAAGTGCATATACAAATATCGGTGTTGTGCTATCCAGAGGAATGTGTGGAATTACAGAAGGAACTCATTAATTAAACCCTTTCAATTGTATTTTTCTTCATTTGGAGCTGGAATTACTAACGCAATTTCCAGCTCCAATGACGACATTTTTAAATTTTATTTTCAAAATATCTATTTTCAGGGACATCATTTGGCTTAAAATCTTTTAAAAACCCTATATATAAGGGCGTAGCAGGTCAAAGGTTAATTGAAAATATGGTTCTAAGCCATAATCAGTGCTTGTAATTGAATACAATTTGGTCAACTTTCCGTGTTTGCCTGGGAGATCGTGCAGATAACCTTGTATTGTGTTCTATAACAATCTAAATTCATTCATCCATTTAGTGTTAGCTGAGATTCAAAAATATTTTATCAGATGAAAGTAATTTAAAGAATATAATTTCTACACAATGTTTAAACCCGTACATTGTCATGTGAATATATTGATTAATTAGCACACCCCACATTTTCCCAAAATCAGAAATGGTGGCAAACTGATGAGGTGTTAAAACATATACATCTTGACCTTTCATTCACTTACACTGTAGATATAGCAATTCATCAGAATACATTTATAGTAAGGCATATTAAATTGTACTACCACAACATTGACCAAATGTTGTATTAATGTTGTTCCACCGTCTACGACGCTGGAACAACATTAATTCAGCTTTGGGTCAATGTCTCGTGTTGCTGGGACGCCTGGCCATAGTTTTACCAACTGGCTCAGTTAACCCTCTCTGCGGGATGAAGCGCCTTTATACGTCATAATCTGACGTCTGTAGACGTCTGATTATGACGTATAAAGACGGTACGCACACTGAAGGAATTCAAATATTTATAATGGCCTTAGACCCATAACATACGTATTCAAATGAACCAGAAACGGCGGTTAATGGCCAGTTTCAACAACTGGCTCAGTCACCCTGGACTTAGTTAAATCAGTCTTAACTCTGGTGCTGCTGCATTGTTTGCTTCTATTTTTCATTCATTCGAAGCTGGAATTGCTAACGCAATTTCCAGCTTCAAATAACGAAAAATATTTATGAAAAATAGACATCTCCAATATTGAATTATTGGATCTGCCAACAAGTATTTTATCAAATTTAGTAATATTTCTGTTGAGATAAAACATGTTCGAAACCATATATATATGGCTCCAGCAGCTGAAGGGTTAAGCTCACAGATCATTGTGTTGATAATTAAGACAACAAATTGACTTGAGTCGTTGGTGAAACTAGGCCTAGGTACTTTACACTTAACACAGACCTTTACATGTATTACACTCTTATCAAGCTGTCTTCGATATGAAGTATTCCTGTTAACCTTTACCTACCAGAGCAGTCACTATTATTATATTTAACTCTTTCAGCGCGGGGACCGTTGGTAGACGTCAGAATGTGATGTCTAAAGTCGATCTCCGCACTAAAAGTATAAAAAAATTACAATGGCCATAGACCCATAAGAAAGGTATTCAAATGAAGCAGAAATAGCTAAGCCATTTATGTTATTTCAAATTAGAAAAAACCTTTGGTCTCCCGTGTTTTATATAAAAATATTTCAGCATTGTAAGGGTTAATCTACATGCGTCTCTGGCAGGTAAATGGTTAGTACTATTTCTTTGTAATAAATGTGATGCAGATTATATTGTAAAATTATGCAAAAGAAGAAGCATGCATAGCATGATGACTTTTCAGTAAATGCTTCGTTATCATCTTAATTTTGTTGTGTTGTTATTAGTTTGGACAAACTGTTGTTTTTACTATGGATATTTCTACTACATCTACTTTATCATGCATATTATCCGCGGGCTTTTTATCTCCCGCCCGTTTTCTTGTAGGCTCAAAAACTGCTGGTCATTTTTTTTTGAAATTTTAACATGACATTCCTAGCAACATGAGGATGTGCAAGTGATTTTTATCCGTTGGGATATAAACATTCAACCCCTCCCTGCACTTTTTTTACCCAAGGTCATAGGTCAAAGGTCAAGGTCAAAGATTTCAAAAAAATCTTGTTAACGCGATAACTTGAAAAATAATTTTTGGATCTCTAATTTTTTACGTGAAGTTACCCATGAGTATGGAGATCACCTGATTAGATTTTCAGCTTTTCACCGATAATCAAAATGGCCGCCACCTGGCGACTAATTTTTTTTTAATGCTTTCACCGATAATAAAAATGGCCGCCACCTGGCGACTAATTAACATTTTTTTTTTTTTAATTTCCTCGAAACCTGGTATATATATAGGTTTTCGGGGTCTGCGAATTTAATAATATTGTCCGTTTTCATGTAAGACTGAAAACGAGGCTGCATCGGCCATTTCGGTTTTATCAATTTTAATAAATCGTTCTTATTTTCAATTAATTGCCTTGAAACCTGGCATATATAGAGTCCCTGCATGAGCAGAGGGGTATTTGAGTGCTTGCACGGTATTTTTTAGAGATGCTACCAAAATTCAAAATGGTCGCCAGAGGTCAACCTAAAAAAATTTTGTCCGCGCAAATTTTACTATCACATTCCTCATGATATGGTGACTTTTTCAAGGTTTTACTGAAATTCAAATTGGCCGCCACAGATCAATTTCAATTTTTTTGGGGGGCGCAAAAACTCAAAAAAATTGTTTGGTCATTTTTTTTTAATTTCAACATCACATTCCTATCAACATGTGGATGTGCGATTGATGCTACCAAAATTCAAAATGGCCGCCAGAAGTCGACTCCAAATTTTTTTGTGGGCGCAGAAACTTTAAAACTTGGCCGCCAGAAGTCAACTCCTAAATTTTTGTGGGCGCAAAAACTTTAAAACTTAATGTCGTAAATTATTTAAATTTTACAATCACATTCCCCACGATATGGAGATGTGCATGTCATTTTTTCAAGGTTTTACCGAAATTAAAAATGGCCGCCATGCATGAACTTCATAATTTTTTGTGGGTGCAAATACCCAAAAATTGAGGTCAGAATTAATGTGCAGTTGAATCTACTGAAATTTAATATGGCCACCACTAATCGACTTTAAATATTTGTGACCGTAAAAAACTTGAACCTATTTTATGGCTGGGGATGATATAGGACTTCAGTCCTCTTGTTTTTCATTTTTAGCCCGCCTTTTAAATTTATTTTAAAAAGATCATCTTTTGCAATTAAAGCTTGTCGGCGTCGTCGTTAACATTTACTTGTGGGTGCGATAACTTGAAAAACTTGGGGATCTGTTCAAGACAGATTATGGTGTTCCCCAGGGCTCTGTCCTGGGACCACTCTTATTCACTCCATATACAACGCCCCTAAGTAGTGTGATCAGTAGGCATAACATCTGCCACCATCTTTATGCTGATGACACACACAGATTTATCTTTCTCTCTCCAAGACAGACCCTGCGATGTCGCTGACTTTGGTCCAGCAGTGCTTGCAAGACGTCTCCGACTGGATGATAGCTAGCAAACTCAAATTAAATCCTGACAAGACAGAATTTATACTAATCGGCACTAAATCACAACAAGACAAATTTAGGAAATATTTCCCTACTTGATCAAGATGTAACACCAATTGATTCTTGGTGTAGAATTTGACGAGGATTTCAATTTTAAGAAACATCAAAAGTCTGTCGATCAAGCTACTATCATATACGTGATTTGCGTCGCTTGTTTAACAGTGGCAGTGACTAAGACAATAGCACCTTTACTTGTGTCGAGCAAGCCAGACTATTGTAATTCTATCCTCTAGAACATCCCAAATCGCGGAATAAACAAGGTGCAGAGCGTTCAGAAGTGCTTGGCCAGGGTTCTCCACGATTTTGCAGTGTTACACCTTTGTTAAAGTTCCTACACTGGCTCCCTGTTCAATTAAGAATAAAATACAAAATATGCACCCTCACATATAAAGTAATACATACATGTCAGCCAGTATATCTACATAATCTGCTTAAACCTTTAAAAAGAACCCGTAATCTCCGCTCCTCAGATGATAATCAACTGGTTGTTCCCAGAGTGAGTTCTGAGATGGGTGAAGAATATTAGCAGTTCTCGGGCATTTTCGATAATGGCTGAAACAAATTTCAAAATGGCCGAGTTTTTACCATTTTTCATATTTTACGTCAACAATTTTACCTTTTGGGCGCGATAGCATGAAAAGTTTTTACATTATTGGAACTCATTCCAATAATGTTTTAATATGGTCCACAAAACGGATTCTGGGCACTGTTTTTTTGTGTCCATATAATGTGTGTCCCAAATGACTATCACTCACATCTTCTCAAATACCGCAAAACGCATAGGTTCAGTTTTCTGTCATTCCATAGCCTACAACAGGCTCACCAATCGTTGTTTCTGAATAAGCATAAATATCTGTATTTGCTGAGGATTTCCGTCGTCAATTTTACGACAGTTAGGGGTTTCGAAATTTTGAGCTGTGTGTTGAGCTATTAATTTATACCCTGTAGATAGCCAGTAGATTTTACTGAGAACAATGCCTATACCTTGGGATTAAACTAGGCCAATATAATCTTAGGAAACCATCACAATGAGAGTTTGAAACTGGGGAAAGCTAACAGATGTTTTGCTCTTGAGACCAAATCTATCATGATATCGATACAAAATTTTGCAATAATATATATTGCCTTTGAAAATCTATCCCTTGGTTTAAATGCCTCTGACACCATAACTACAATTGTAGTGAAGAACACTCTAAGATAGGCTGACCTATATCTTAACTCATTCCAGACGGAGCCCGAGTTATCTCGGGCAAGCTACTTCGACGGTACAGGATGGAGCCCGAGATAACTCGTGTTATATGACGTCATAAAAAGTAAACATTTAAAAAATGTCCCGTCCACAGACACATGTATGTACTGAAAGTGCCGTCTTGAATGAGTTAAGCAGATCATAGGACGAGATAGACTCCCCTGACCAATCAACACACATAATCTGGGTCGTAACATCCCTGGACATTTCAGTATATATGCACGGTATACCAGTAAACATGTGACATTGATCCGTGTTGTTTCAATGCTGGGCCAACGTTTCGGAATGGTCCTATTTACGATAACATATTGTGATTGACTTTCAGCGACCACGTGATAGCGCGTAGCCTCATTGTACATGTTGTATAGGAGCTTACAACTGCCATGCAAAGCCAAAATGCAGTATCTGCTCATTTTACAAGTGAGCACATACTGCCTTTGCAGACTTTGCAGAGGGGATAACGTACTACAATGGAGAGGGATGCTCATTCTGAGGCGTATACGCCACTGATCTGCATGTGCAGGTCTGTGGTAGGTAGGCCTATACACACTGTGTCAAGCTGTAGGCCTATACCCACCTGTGATTATGTAATATGTTACACTGTGACATGGCTAAGCTACTGACTGTCGATTAAATCTATTTTATTTCTTAATATCTAAGGAGTAAAAATGACGTATTTGTTCTTTTCAGCTAAAACTATCTGAGATTGATACATTATATAATCCTCTAGCTAGAAAATTGTGGAAATGACGATTTATTTCCCAGCAAGCACAAATCAATCACTGTATGTTGTTATATGGTAATTATGTTATTTTTCATGCTGGATCAATGTTGTACCAGCGTTGTTGACGGCGGTCCAGCATTGAACCTGCATTGGGTCATTGTCCCTGGTCGCTTTGTGGTGTATCAGTGTATACAGGTATAGGCCTACATCCTGGTATTATCAGCTTGGCTGTCGAGACATCCCCGTCCCGAGGTGAATAAATATCATAGAGATGAAAAAATATCATTGAAATTAACTAACTATATCTAAGTAGGATAAAACGTCATAGTATATAATGAACATTATCAAAATATCACGATGGAACGTCACATAAAGGATGGATATATGATGATATTGAGATGCCTGTGGGACTGGGAGGGTCGGGTTAAGCACCCTAATCACACGGCATATTAAAAAACACACAAATTTGGAACAAAGTTAACGCTTCTCAGCGAAGGATGATCGCTTGAGGCTTCTCGGCCCAAAATGTCAATTTAAAGCACTGACGTCTCTTAAAAAATGTAAAAAGGCATACATTTCCATTATTCAGCATTATGACCCCATCCACGGAACACTAGATTATATAAGGACACTGCTGGTGCTACTGCATAGTTTACTGGTGTACGCGGTTGGCCTGTAGACCTTGCATTCCGTCTTGGAATGTTCTTAATAATATATGCATCCGAGAGATGTGGGTGACGAAATGAATGATTGGATATATAAGAAATTTCTATAGCGCCTACCAGTGACTCTTCGCTGTCCCGAGCTTATAGGCGCGAAAATCTGAAGGGGTGTTCAGTATGGCAGTATATTATATGGCAGTATATTAGAATTATGACTAGGGTCTATACTAAGTTATAATCATTTTGACTACAATTGCGTGTTTCTCACTTAATAATTATCGCGTTCATGTGATATATACGCTAAATAAAAATATATTGACATACTATCGTGCTCTGCATTAGCTCTTGGCTGTAAAAGGTGTCAGCTAAAGGTGTTTACACACTGGCTACGAGTGGCGGTATCTTGGTATAGCCGGCAAACACAGACGTTCAACCAGGGTTGACAAAATGCTTGATCAGCGTTGCCGACGGTAGACCAAAATTGAACAAACGTTGGCTCAATGGCCGGTCAATTTTAGACCTTTTACACATTTATTATAAGTATTAAATAACAATGGAGCAAATGAAACGCATAGTCTACTTATTTCGGCGACCGTCGATAAGCAGTGAAGATATGACAGTGCATCAGATCACAGAGAGACCAAATATCTCAAAATATTCCATAACTAGTGGTCGCTCACTGTACTATATATATTCAAAATAATCATGAAGAATCATGTATTTTTCATATTTTTGTGATTGGGGCCATTGGCCACAGCCACCTTGTTATGGTTGTCTAAACACAACTTTGGGACAAAAAGTGACGTCACGTCATTCATAAAACCTGTAGACAGGCGCATTTCATTCATGAAAAGACCATTTCCGGGGGTGGCCTCAAATATTCCTGATACAATGAGCATCTTCACACGATTTCACATCTGACTGTTGGATTTTTTAAATGGTCCATTGTTATCTATAGTAGATCCGTGCCATATTTGGTTATGTGTGAGAGGGCTGGGTGATCATGAATATTAATTAGCCTTGGAGAATGAGGTCAGTCTCACCACCCCTCCACGAGCCCACAATCCCATCAGACACGAGGAGTTGGCCCAATGCTGGGGCGGCGTCGTAGATGTTGGGCCAACGTAATCCTGACATAGGGCCAGCAAACAAGAATCATTGATCCAATGATGTTTTAATATATATTGGCCGCTGCTGAAGACGCTGCGCCAACATTTGAACAGAATTGGGTCAATTGTTAAGGAACTGACCAGGGGGGTGGTGTTCTTGCCGCAGGGGACAAGACAACACTGAATACATACCCAGCAACTACGATGCGTTGACCCAATGCCAATACAATGCTATGCCAATGTTACAGATGATTGGCCGACATGAAATCATGTTGTGAGTCTATTGGAGACGTAGGCTACTTTATTATACATACACACCATGCGCTCAAGCACACTTTGCCGCCAGACTGCTGTGCATATACCTACTGTATCCTCACAACAGGTCTACATCATGCTGCTGACTACTGGGAAAACAACACATTCACATTTAGCATGTGATGGTTTAATGTTGGGCCAGCGTTGTGGACGCTGGGTCAGTGTTCACACGACACAGGGACAATGTGCAGTGTTTGTTGAAAAGGCGGGTTACCGGTATATTCTGGGAAGGAGGGGTAGATTCTGGGAGCGTCGCATGGAGTTGTTGAAAAGGGGGTTATATTCTGGGAGGGAGGGGTGGATTTTGGGAGGGTCGCATAATATTATAGTTGTTGAAAAGGGGGGTATATTCTGGGAGGGAGGGGTAGATTCTGGGAGGGTCGCATATAGTTGTTGAAAGGAGGGGTATATTCTGAGAGGGAGGGGTAGATTCTGTGAGGGTCGCATATAGTTGTTGAAAAGAGGGGTGTATTCTGGGAGGGAGGGGTAGATTCTGGGAGCCAAATACACTTCACATAATCACAATAAAGGGGGGTAGATCCTGGGAGGGAGGGGTAGATTCTGGGAGCCACCGTAATCTACCCTGGGGGTATAGTTTAGGATCTACCCCAGGGTAGAATCTGGGGTGCCCACAATCTACCCGAGTATAATCTGGGAGGAGGGAGGGGGGTATATTTTAATTCTAGTATTTAAAAGGTTTCAACTGTCCATACCAAATACACAATATTGGTTCAATACTGGGCCACTGTTTGCGACACTGGCCCGGAATTGAAACATTGATAAATGTATATTTATTATGAAATCTAGAGACTAAAGGGTGAAGTCGGTCTTGTTTTCATTCAAGCAATGAATGGAGAATCACCCAACATGAACATCATTGAGCCAACATTGGACCCTATTATACGCCTACTGCCGTGCAATCCAAAAGGCAGTATCAAGTCCTTTACAAGTGAGCAGATACTGCCTTTTGCATTTGAAGAGCAGCATAGTGATTCAGCAAATCCTGTATAACTTCGGAAGAACATGCTGGATGACTTAGAAAAGTCTTAGCACCCTCCTGACTACTCTGGGAATATCGTGTCCAAATTACATGTTGATTGGATAAAAACTCAGGGAGAAATAGCGTCTTACAAAAACCCGCACAGAATAATAGGTTTAAAGATCCAGACAAAACTCAGTATATTAGGCATAGCCCAAAACTAGAAGGGTCTAGTTTTTTGTGAACAAAAAACTGGAGATGTCTCCCCTCCAGCAGCATAACCATAAAGGTTGATAGCTAATAGATGTAGTGTCAATGGCTTTTGTAATTAATGTTATTAAATGGCTCCTGTGGACAGTAGAGACTATGTATTAACTCTTTTCTCTGCAAAATTATTTCAAAATTATGACGTCACATTGTGTAATTATTTGAAATTGACCCTTTTATTACCAGATCCGTCATAACTCGGGATTCCCAACCATAGTTATTATTTTATATTATGACGTCATTATCGAGTATGGAAGGCTTGAAGACATCCACGACATCCCCTATCACGCTTGCGTGCCGATAAGGGTGACTGGGAGCTGTCACAACCAAGTGAATCACGCTGCTAGTTACGTAATGTAGAAGTAATGCGACAAACACATTGTAGCACAATGTCGCATTAGTGAGACATCCGCAGTGGAAGGGTTAAGCGTTTTTTTTATTCCATTTTGATGCGAAACACTTGTCAACATTCCCAGAAAACACGACGTTGACCCAATGCTGGCCCACGGTCTGCGACGCTGGCCCAGCATCAAACCAGCACTGGTTCAATGCCTCATGTTTGCTGGGAGCTGCGTTCACCTGGTCTAGTATTGCTTAATACTGCTGGTGACAATTACAAGCCGACACCGACCCAATGTCTGTTAAATGCTGGCCAGTGCTGGTGCTGGCCAGTATCCATTCAGTCCTAGTCAGTACTTCATGCTGAGGTACCTGCATGTTTTTGTTTTTTTTAACTTTTGTTTTTTGCAGATTTCACTGTACATACAATATACATTACAGAGGAAAAGAAAACAAGAAACAATTCCAATCAATTCCAGTCATCCCCCAAAAAATTGGTTAGAGCTCACAACACCCACCCACATCCCTATCCTATTTTTTTTAAAACCAATCTCCGACATGGACATGGACGGGAGGCGAGTAAAGTGCAGTTTTGAGACAATATTTTGACAGTATTTAATACCGACCCAAAGACAGAAACCCGGTCTACCCTAAGACATGATAAAAAAATGTAACACATCTAAGTGAAGTGTTTTTACGTGGTTATTATCTGGTTAGTTATTACAATTGAAAAAAAGGAGTAATATTTTTATTCACGATAATATGAAAGTTCAAAATCTATATTTTTCGTCATCTGATCACCCAGCAAACAAGAGAAACAAGCCCAATGCCGATTCAATGCTGATCCACCGCCTACAACGCCGGCCAGGCACCAAATCAACACTAGGCCAATGCGTCGAGTCTAGCCCCCATCGTCATCATAAAAAAACCCCAAGATATACGTCCACCCAACGCCGCTACAACACGATACATGATAACACAATACCACTAGTCCCAGAGCTAGGGGGGTTTTATTTGTGTTGAAAGGTCCATACGATCTAAGAGTTCAACCTATAGTGAAATTTTCTCAGGAATCCGAATCTGCGCGTCTTACAAAAATCATCCTTCCCAAAAGTAGCGTAAAAACCCTTTAAACACTAGTACCATCAAAATCGCAAACCGCAATTTGAAATATTGCGTATGAAGTGATTGTTTGCTAAAATTGTGGTAATTTTCTATTTAAATATTTTTTTAATTATTTATTATTCTCACATATGACACAGGCTCTCACATGGATGTAAAATATTTTGTGTCTGATCAATGACAAATACAGAATATAGCTTTAAGTTGGTATTTTAACACGTAATTTTACTCATTTTTCATACTTTTTCACTAAATAGACAAAATACTTTTCTCTCAGCCGATTTTTGTATAGTATAAATGTTTAGTTTTGATTCAAACATGTTCTAGAACTATTGTTGACTTAAAATTAACCCATTTGGAATAAAAATAATGAGTTATGTGAACATATTACTCGCTTTTTTCGTTAGACGTAAAATTAGCTCGCTTTACTTCAGGCTCGGGAAAATTGACCTTATCTCACATTTTTGCTCACTGAGTAGTCAAATTTAGAGCTATATCAATATGTTTGATATCAATAGAAAGCTACTGGCACATGCCTTCACATGGATGTAAAATATGGTGTGTCTGATTATTGACAAATGCACAAGAAAGCTTTAAGTTGGTATTTTAACCTTTAATTTGACCTTTTTCCATACTTTTTCAGTAAATAGTCAAAATACTTTTTTCTCAGTTTTTGTGTATAATAAATATTTAGTTTTGATTCAAACATGTTCTAGAACTATTGTTGACTTGAAATAAACCCATTTGGAATAAAAATAGTGAGTTATGTGAACATATTATATACTTTTTTGGTTAGACGTAAAATTTGCGCGCTTTTCTTTGGGCTCAGGAAAATTGTATGTATCTCACAGTTTAGCCCAATGAGTAGTCAAATTTTGAGCTATATCAATATATTTGATATCAATAGAAAGCTACTGGCACAGGCCACGGATGTATAATATGTTGTGTCTAATCTTTGACAAATGCACAAGAGAGCTTGAAGTTGGTACTTTAACCCTTAATTTTACCTATTTTTCATACTTTTTCAGTACATAGTCAATATACTTTTCTCTCAACTGATTTTTGTGTATAATAAATATTTAGTTTTGATTCAAACATGTTCTAGAATTATTGTTGGCTTAAAATAAACCCATTTGGAATATAAAAAATAATGAGCTATTCGAACATATAACACACTTTTTGGGTTGGATGTAAAATTTGGGCTCTTTTCTTCCAGCCCGGGGAAATTGACAGTGTGTCACATTTTTGTCCAATGAGTACCCGGTACCCAAAATAAAAAAATGTACCAACATCTTTGATATCAGTTAAAAGTAACTATCAAGGGCTTTAACGTGGATAAATAATATTTTATTTTTGGTTAATACGAAATGTACAACAATGAAGCGCTAACTTTGTATTTTATCCCTCCATTTGAACAATTTCCAGCGTTTTCTTAGTGAATACCAGCAAGCCTTCTCGCTCATGTTAATTTTATATAGTATAAATGTTTGTTATTACTTCTACATTCTCTGGAGCCATTTTTCAAAAGTTATCTTGATGACTGAAGAAGTGATCACAGCCATTTTTAAAGTTATCTCAGCCACTACAAAAGTTATCTAAGCCACTGAAGAAGTGATCATCACAAATTTAAACGTCATCTCAGCCACTACAAATGTGATCTTGGCCACTGAAGAAGTTATCACAGCGACTTTAATAGTTATCTCAGTCACTTCAAAAGTGATATTGGCCACTGAAGAAGTGATTACAACCACTTTAAAAGTTACCTCAACCACTACAAAAATTATCTTGGCCACTGAAAAAGTGAACACAGCGACTTTAAAAGTTATCTCAGCCCCTACAAAAGTGATCTTGGTCACTGATGAAATGATCACAGCAACTTAAAAAGTCATCTCGCCAATGCAACAGTTATCTTGGCGAGTGAAGAAGTGATCACAGCCACTTTAGAAGTTATCTCAGCTACTACAAAGGTGATCTTGGCCACTAACAAACTGGTGTCAGCCAATTTACAGGTTATCTAAGCCACTACAAAGTCATCTGGGCCACTGAAGAAATGATCACAGCCACTTTTAAAAATATCTAAGAGACTACAAAAGTGATCTTGACCTGTGAAGAAGTGGTTAGAATAACTTGGAAAGTTATCTCTGCCACTATAAAAATGATCTTGGCCATTAACGAAGTGCTCACAGCGACTTTAAAAGTGATCTCAGCCACTACAACAGTGATCTTGGCCACTGAAAAAGTGATCTCAGTCACTTTAAAAATTATCTCAGCTACTACAAAAGTGATCTTGACCACTAACAATCTTATGTCTGCCCGTAAAAGTGATCTTGGCCACAAAAAACTGATCTTGTCCACCGTAGAAGTGATCACATTCACTTTAAAAGTCATCGCAGCCACTAATAATCTTATGTCAGTCCCTAAAAAAATGATCTAGTTCACTACAAAAGTGATCTTGACCACTTAAGAAGCCATCAGAGCCACTTTAAAAATCATCCCATCCACCACAAAGCTGATCTTGGTCACAAACAAACTGATCTTGTCCACTAAAGAAGTGATCACAGCAACGCTGTAGTGGTCAAGATAACTTTTTAAGTGGCTGTGATCATTTTTTCAGTGGCCAACATCACTTTGTAGTGGCTTAGATAATTTTGTCAGTGGTTGACAAAAGTTTGTTATTGACCAAGATTACCTTTGCAATGGCTGAAATAACCTTTAAAGTGGCTGTGATCACTTCTTCAGTAGCCAAGATCACTTTTGTAGTGGCTGAGATAACGTTTAAAGTGGCTATGGTTACTTCTTCAGTGGCCAAGATCACTTTTGTAGTGGCTGTGATAACATTTAGAGTTGCATTGATCACTTCTTCAGTGACTAAGATAATTTTTTTTGTGGTCAAGATCACTTTTGTAGTGGCTGAGATAACTTTTACTGTGACTGAGATCACTTCTTCAGTGTCCAAGATCACTTTTGTAGTGGCTGAGATCACTTTTTATAGTCGTTATGAGCACTTCGTCAGTGGCCAATATCATTTTTATAGTGGCAGAGATAACTTTCAAAGTTATTGTAACCACTTCTTCTGTGGCCAAGATCACTTTTGTAGTCGCTTAGATATTTTTAAAAAAGGCTGTTATCACTTTTTCAGTGGCCCAGATCACTTTGTAGTGGCTAAGATAACCTTTAAATTGGCTGACACCAGTTTGTAAGTGGCCAAGATCACCTTTGTAGTGGCTGAGTTAACTTCTAACGTGGCTGTGATCACATCTTCACTCGCCAAGATAACTTTTGCATTGGCGAGATAACTTTTTAAGTTGCTGTGATCACTTCATCAGTGGCCAAGCTCACATTTGTAGTGGATAAAAAAACTGTTAAAGTCGCTGTATTTACTTCTTCAGTGGCCAAGATAGCTTTTGTAGTGGTTGGGGTAACTTTTAAGGTGGTTGCTATCACTTCTGCAGTGGTCAAGATCACTTTTGTAGTGGCTGAGATAACGTTCAAAGTTGCTATGATCACTTTTTTCAGTGGCTAAAATAACTTTTGTAGTGGCTGAGATAATTTTAAAAATGGCTGTGATCACTTCTTCAGTCGTCAAGATAACTTTTGAAAAATGGCTCCAGAGAATGTAAAAGTAATAACAAACATTTATACCATATAAAATTACCATGAGCGAGAAGTCTTGATGGTATTGACCAAGAAAACGTTGGAAATTGTTCAAATGGAGGGATAAAATACAAAGTTAGCGCCTAATTGTTGTACATTTCGTATTTAACATAAATAAAATATTATGTATCCACGTTAAAGCCCTTGATAGTTACTTTTACCTGATATTGAAGATGTTTGTACATTTTTTTAAATTTGGGTAACCAGTACTCATTGGGTAAAAATGTGAAACACTGTTAATTTCCCCGGGGGAGAGAAAAGTATTTTGACTATGTACCGAAAAAGTATGAAAAATAGGTAAAATTAAGTATTAAATTACAAACTTCAAGCTCTCTTGTGCATTTGTCAAAGATTAGACACAACATATTTTACATCCGTGGGCTGTGCCAGTAGTTTTCTGTTGATATCAAATATATTGATATAGCGCAAAATTTGACTACTCATTGGGCAAAACTGTGAGATACATACAATTTTCTTCAGCCCATAGAAAAGCGCGCAAATTTTACGTGTAAACAAAAAAAGCATGTAATATGTTTATATAACTCACTATTTTTATTCCAAATGGGTTTATTTTAAGTCAACAATAGTTCTATAACATGTTTGAATCAAAACTAAATATTTAATATACACAAAAATTAGTTGAGAAAAAAGTATTTTGACTATTTACTGAAAAAGTATGAAAAAAGGTCCAATTAAAGCTTTCTTGTACATTTGTCAATGATCAGATACAAAATCTGTTACATCCATGTGACGGCCTGTACCAGTAGCTTTCTATTGATATCAAATATATTAATATGGCTTAAAATTTGACTACTCAGAGGGCAAAAATGGGAGATATGGTCAATTTTCCCGAGCCTGAAGAAAAGAGAGCTAATTTTACGTCTAACGAGTAATATGTTCACATAACTCATTATTTTTATTCCAAATGGGTTAATTTTAAGTCAACAATAGTTCTAGAACGTGTTTGAATTAAAACTAAACATTTGTACTATACAAAAATCGGCTGGGAGAAAAGTATTTTGTCTATTTAGTGAAAAAGTATGAAAAAAGAGTAAAATTACGTGTTAAAATACCAACTTAATGCTATATTGTGTATTTGTCATTGATCAGACACAAAATATTTTACATCCATGTGAAAGCCTGTGTCATATGTGAGGATAATAAATAATTAAAAAATTATTTAAATAGAAAATTACCATAATTTTAGCAAACAATCACTTCATACGCAATATTTCAAATTGCGGTTTGCGATTTTGACGGTACTAGTGTTTAAAGGGTTTTTACGGTACTTTGGACAGGATGATTTTTGTAAGATTCGGATTCCTGAGAAAATTTCACTATAGGTGGAACTCTTGGATCGTATGGACCTTTCAACACAAATACCCCCCCCCCCCCCTAGCTCTGGGACTACACCTGATACACGTACAGACAGTTGACCTACAGCTGCCGTGCAAAGCCTAAAGGCACTATCCGCTCACTTTACAAATGAGCAGATACTCCCTTTGCAGAGCAGATGCCTACTACAGCACGTTTTGCGGGTGGCTGGTTCTTAACCCAGCAAACACGAGATTTTGAGTGATTGTTGGTTCTGTGAGGTTTCACTGTCTACGACGCTGGCCCAGCATTGAACCAACAATGGCTCAATGTCTCATGTTCGCTGCATGGGTTAGGTGTTTTTTAGGCCTATACACACAATGCAGTCCGCCCCCTCGCCACAACTGGCTGTATCGCCTACCCCTCCGATTATGTAATGACTGTAATGGCTACACTGTGACATATAAGTACGCTGTTGACTGTGGATTAAATCTATTTTATTTTTTAATATTCAAGGATTAAAAATGACATAATTTTTTTTGAGCTGAGTGATGCAGATACAGTAGTCCCTCCTATTCCTACCTGACTGATTTTCTGTGCACTGAAGGTTTTTACACTCAAATCACCCCATTCTGGCCGACACGTTCCCACCCCCACTCCAATGCAAGATCCAACCGTGATATCTTGGCGCCAAGAGCATCCCACCCTCGAATGAGCGACCGCATCATCAAGAACGTATTAATTTGGCTGTAACATTTTCTGCTGGCTCAATGGCGGCTAATGTCGGCGACATTCGCCCATTGACTGGTACTGTGAATCAAGCACGCGGTTACGGAAACAGCAATTCCCGTTAAAGATTCATACAGCTGTGCAACGCGCATGTGTGGGACGGTCAAGTGTAGGCCTACATTAGCCTATAGAGTACACTTTGATGGCAATATTATCAGTGACTGAACTGATTACAAGATAATACTCCAACGATAAATTGGCCCAATGCTGTTTTAATGACATTAACGACATTAAACCAACATTTGGTGAGTGTGCCGTGTTGGCTGGGAAAGCTCTTACTGTCAATATGCTTGATAGCCTGACCACTGGCCCTGTGACTACATATTGGGCCAGAAACGGGGCTCTTGTTTTTGGTTGTGATTGGCCAGCCTCAATTTGATTCAATTTGGGAGTGTGGCTCGAAGTCCCATTGACTGATTGAGTTTAGGGATTCCCCAGCGTATTTCTTCACACTGTCATTTTGAACAAGTACGTTTAGTGATGCGTAGCACACTAGGTTTTTTTTACAGAAATGTTTTAATCATTTAGTTTGACACACACTGTTATTATCATATAATCCTAACATAGTTGAATTGAAATTATAATATAAATATATCTATCACCATTCTCAAGCACTTTTTGTTTTTATCATAAAAGCCTTTATTTGGTTCGTTGCAGCGCATTCACGCAATGTTTTGCCGTTTTTGTTTATCAACATAAACAATAATAACATCAACGCAAAAGTGTGCATAATGCATACAGCCAATATGGCTCAGACAGCTAGTCATACATCATTGCACATTGCAATGGTGTATGACTGTCACTGTTTGATTGTCTGATTGTCCACCCAGCCTGTAGCACCCTTGAAGCCCTTAAAACCACAACAATTGGACTGATTAGCAGTGATGCTGTTGGTGTGTGGCCTTGCTAAACACCTGTCATACCATGTTAACTGACATCAATAACAAGATGACCGTTCTGAGTCACTTGCAGGAAGGTATGCAGAAACAACTGTCCAAGTTGGAGAACATCAAGTCTCTTGAACAATCCAACCTTGATGTTGTTAGACTGCTGGCCGCGAAAACTGCAGGATGTGAAACCCTGAGGCAGAAACTTGAAACCAACAAATCATCACCAGCCACGCAGACTGCACGTCCTCGCATCACACCAACTAAAAACATTCTACTGTTGGGAAGCTCTATCATTCGTGATCTAAGGTCGACAAAAAGTAACGACATTGTGATAATTTTCATATCTGGTGGTTCTATTGCTGAGATAACAGAGGAATGCCAAAACACTAGTGAGACGTTCAAAGAGATCATACTTGCTATGGGTGGAAACGACTTTTCAGCTAAGGTAGATGTAGAAGTTCGCTACAACAGTATAGTGAACTGGTGGACTCAGCCATGAATGTCACAGGTGCCGAGGGGACAGTAAAAATCAGTAGTGTGTGTCCGCGTGCCAATGTGAAGACACAAAAACGCATCTCAGTCAGAGGGGTACCGACCATCTAGCCAGGGGCTTGGGTGTTAATAAATACACTTGTAATGCTGCATCAGAGCCGGTAAAACTGCACAGACATTGAAACAAAAAGCTGGCGGTGACACACGACCTCCTCGTGGAACCCGCGTCCCAGCCAACTCTAACAGGAAGGCTACGCGTCAGACTGAGAGGGAGTCAGAACGTCAACCCTTTAAGTCCCATGCACAACACCAAGAGAGACGTGACATGAACCATACCAAGACTGGTCGTCCTGCTCGTGGATCCCGCGTCCCAGCCAACTCCAACGGGAAGGCCACGCATCAGACTGAGAGGGAGTCAGAACGTCAACCCCTTGGATCCTATTCACAACATCAGGAGAGACGTGACATGAACCATACTGGTCGTCAATGTTACAAGTGTGGCGAGAGTCACAGCACTTCTGATTGTTTTCACCACAGTTGTGTTACCTGTTGGGCATGGTCCCTAGGGTAGTCGTTAGCACTGCTGCCTTTCACGCCAGAGTTCGGGGTTCGGTTCCCGGTCTCGGCGGTTTGAAAGAAACCAAAAATGTTTCTTCCCCATCCACGTGAGAAATTCAGTATTGTGGGGAGCCTCCGTGACCGAGAGGTAGCGTGCTCGGCCTCAGACCGCCAGGGCTCGAATTTCGAATCTTGCGTCTGGAGGGCAGTGTCATCTCAATCATCTCACCATCCTCAGGAGGTTCTCCTGGCCCAGTTTAGCCTATATGTGCACAAAGGTGGCCTAAAGCCCGATTCATTTCAGTTACCTGTTGGAACTGCGGCCACAAGAACACCATGTGTAAGAAATAATGAGCAAAACACGACACGCCTGACTGATCCGTCCAAGACAGGCTTGGGGCCAATGTACTCGGTACTTCGGTACTTTGGTACTCGAGTACCGATTTTGCAGTACTCGTCGGTACTCGGTACTCTTACTTTTAAAAAGTACTTGTACTCGTACTTGTACTCAAGTACTTTTAAAAATGAAAGTACTTTTAACGAGTACTTACGAGTACTTTACGAGTACTAGTCTTCTTAAATTGATTCAAAATAGCTCACATACAAACCGCAAATCAGTATAGCGGGATATGGAACATTCAGTTATTGATTCGTTTACCATCCATTTAGCTATTATATTGAAAAATTATTTAATTAATACTTTGAAATATTTCAAAACTAGTCCAATTACTTACACCAACTTATAACAGAAGTGCACCTTTTTTACAATATCATGATGCTAATTTATTGTTCTGCCTTGTATATACTAGTATCCTCGTGTAGTTCGCAAGGGAATTAAATAGCTATTCTTAAAAAAATACAAGAGACGTGTCTTTGGAAAACAGGAATACATGTTGGTATAATATTTACAAGTGACTATACTATACAGTAGGACTAAAATAATCATTGAAGGGGTGGGGGGTGATTTCAACAATGATGTCGCGCCTTTTTAAAATCACACTTACAACTCGTAGCAAACACGGGGCATTGAACCAATGGTGGTATAATGTTGGGCCAACGTTCAAGACGGTGTACCAAGATTACTATGGGTTCAACTTCTCATGTTTGTTGGGACGATCAATCAGTATTTGCATAATATTTGCACAATATTGGCCCAATGCGTAGACACTTAGCCGAAATTTCCCCAGCACCGGACAAATAATGTCACTTGAGTGAACACGCAGTTTATAACTGTTATCTTATAAAGCAGTTGAGATTCTGTGTGGACTAAGATATCTTAAAACTTCCATAGCTCATACAACTCTGTACCAATGTTGTGTAAGTACCAAAAAAACACGACCGCGACAACGCGACGTCTTATCTACAGTGACCTTACAATGCCGGGCCAATGTCCAAGACATTGGGCCAAGAATTAACCAGCACTGTACCGAGAAGTACATAGGATTAACACATGATATAACAGTACTGTTCAAACAAAAATGACCAAGGTAATTAGACGGCAAATATCACCCTTTAACTGCGGGACACCACTATTATTTATATATTATTAGGCCCCTATTACAAATCACTTATAATGCGGTTCTTCCAAAAAAAATTGGATCAATGTATATACTATAAACAAGAGAAAAATAAAAGTAGACAAAATTATGACAATTTTTTTCAAGACGTCAGGTGTCTAGCGAACTAAACAACCCTAAAACGTACAATATACATTGTGTCAGGTCACCAGTAAGCAGCGGGTAAGTCAATTCCTTTTTATTTGTCAATTTTTTAATATCGTAATTATGGAGTTTGTCATTTGAAGATACAAACTGAGGCAGCAATAATAGCTACAAATTAGAGAAAAATATAATTGAACACGTTAGTGTCGCGTAAGGGTTAAAGGTGTGAGGTTACATAATGAGTCAATTGTAGGCCTACGGCGGCTTTCTGAAACCCTTTCCGTCCCCGAAATGTGATGACGGACCGAGTATAAAAATAAATACAACAGTGGGGTGCTCTTCAAAAAAAAAAAAATTTAAACTAATAATAGGCTAATTTCTCAGCGGATGCCCTGACTGAATCTTGTACGGATATACATATATTATGGTAACACATTTGATTTGATATCACGGTCTCCAGCAGCTAAAGTGTGCCTGTTATCGTAAACCAATTCTGCCGTACAAAGCCAAAAGGCAATTCTGTTTACTTTACAAGTAAGCAGATACTGCCTTTTGGATTTTCAGGGCAGAATTGTGATCCGTGTACCCTTAATATCCTTGATCTTTTCCATGACACAATGTGTGTTCAGGCTCATTGAAGCGTTTATTACAGTGGCGGCCAAATGTTGGCGGCACTGGCCCAAAATTTTACAATCATTATGACTACTCTAAGTTTTCAAGCTAGCGTGTTTTGCAACGTAAAGCTTTAGACACAGACAATTTATATACTAGTATCAGAAATACATCGGCTAGTATGTACTTATTTATTTATTATGATTCGCCAAATAGTAGGCCTACATGTAGCATACAATACAATACTTTCTACACTGATAGGAAAATGCATTATTATACTATTGGCTGGGACATCAGATATGCAATATCAATAATAGGCCTGTCCCATGAAATATGATTTTCATCACTAATATTATAGATATATGTGACCCGATCTGGTAAAATGAGTCTAAGTCGCATATTTAAATATTGGGGTTATTAAGATATACCGCACCGACACAAAATTACCTTTAAGATGGTATATATGACACAACTGTAGCGTGTGTAACCATTTTGTGAAAATTGCATTTGAAGTTCAAGAAGGCAATTTGTGCACTTTTGGAAAATACCACACAATTGTATTAAAATAAACTAATTAAGAAAATATTTATTTCCACTCCACTTCTCAATAATCGTTTGCCAAAGTGCGACTCAAGACTCATTTTGCCAGATCGGGTCACATATATCAACATGAAGTATAATATATTATAATCAATTATTTATTGAATAAATTTAATGTAATTAATTACAGTTTGCACCCGGACTTTACAATCAAAGTACTCGGTACTTGTACTCAAGTACTTTTAAAAGTACTTGTACTTGTACTCAAGTACTTGTACTTGTACTTGTACTCGTTATTGTTTTAAGTACTTGTACTTGTACTCGAGTACTTTTGTCCAGTACTCGCCCCAAGCCTGGTCCAAGAGTAAACAAAACAATGAAACTAACATTATGTATCTAAATGCTCGCAGCTTAAAGTCAGTCACGACTAATGTAAATAAGGTAAGGGATTTCAGTGCTTTTATAGAACTTAGTCAGAGCGATATTTATGGAATAACAGAGACCTGGCTAAATTCCAACATATTGGACAGTGAACTGTTCCCGGAGCATTACATTGTTTATCGCAAAGATAGAGAACATACTGTTCAACATAAAAGAGGTGGTGGTATTCTAATGGTATTTAAAAAAAGAAATTAGCTCGCGTCGTCGCGCTGATTTAGAGCCAGACTGTGAGATAATGGTGTGTGACATGCAAGTCAGCAATGTTAAAAAAATAGCTATTGTACTATGTTACAGGTCGCCGCTTTTAATAGCGAACTTTACTGTTCTGCTATAAATAATACCTTAGAAGCCGTCCATAACGAGTATTATAACGTGTGTATTATAGGGAATTTCAATTTTCCATCTATTAATTGGACAGATAATTATAATATGCCAACCTTAGGCTCAGGTGGTGGTAACTTGTTTAGAAATACAATGTCAGAATTTGGTCACACACAAATTAATGATGTAATCTCGAATTCGGCAAGTTATATTTTGGATCTTGTTTTTACAAATATTACGGAAATGATATCACCTATTTCTGAATTTCCTTGTATATTTCCATGGGTTGACGCATGGGTTGACAGCGAAGTGCGCCACCTTAGCCACATCAAAATGACAGCATGGCGTCGAGCTAAGCGCTCTGTCAAATCTAGTGATGTCGCTCAAGTATATAGAGTTTATATGATTTCGGAACTTGCTCTTAATGCGGAGATGGGTATGAAACGCATATAGTATTATTATCTTGGCTGATAACTGTTGATGTGGGGTGATATGTCATTGTGGAATATCCGGGCCACTGTTGAATTCTAGGGACCACATTGTCCCGCGTATTTTGACAGTTGACTACAACTTTAATAGGCCCTATAAAAGTTAACCTTTTCATTACGACGATCTGAAATGCAAAAAAACAAGGACAAAGTATGGTGAAATATTTGGTATAATTGTCATTATTTTAACGTTGAAAAAATGTTCAAAATTATACATGTAGATGCAACTGTGGTGTAATCCCGGCTCTCGACGATCCTAATCAGGTTGTTACCATCTCAGTCCCACGGGCTGTGATCTAGCCACCTGGGTTATCTGAGAGATGTGGGTGACGAAATGAATGAATGGATATATATATGAAATTTCTACAGCGCCTAACTCCTCGCTTTCCAGAGCTCATAGGCGCGAAAAGCAGAAGGGGTGTTCAGTATGGCAGTCGTTATCTCATTCCGGGTCTTGCTAAATTAGGGGTGGGGGTGGGGGTGGGTGTCCAACTATATTCTGGTCAATTTAATTTTGTTATCAATAGTACCACTGGTATAGTAGTCTATGGTATAAAATTCAAACCTAATTATATTACCGTAATCGTTCGTATATTATACATGTAAGCTACACCCGTGCTTGCATGTCAAATTGCGTATTAAATTAATGTAATAACTACCACAAAATATTATAATAGCGATATTAGAATTATGACTGGTGCCGATACTAAGTTATAATCATAACTCTCTCCCTTTTAAAGTTTTTAATTATATGCGCATATTAATTTGTGTGGTGAGATCTTGTCCGTCTTCACGTGAGACCGAAAACGAGGCCACAGCGGTCATTTTGGTTTTATCAATTTTAATCAATCTTTCTTTTTTTTGATAAAATGCCTGGAAACCTGGTATATATAGGTTTTGGGGGTGTGCGAGTCTATTGGCATTGTCCGTTTCCATGTGCGATCCAAACCGAGTGTATATAGTGGCCATCTTGATTTTATCATTCATCTTTGCTTATTGGCATAGCGTATTGGAAGCAGTTGTGTCAGATTTGTGGACATTTTGAGTCACTGCATCAGCCGAGTGGTATTTGAGTGCTAGCACAGTATATTTTTTACCTATTTTTTTTTGCAAAATTCCCTTTAAACCTGGTACATATAGGTTTTTGGGGTCTGCAAGTCTATTAGCATTGTCCGTTTTCATGTGAGACCGACAACGAGGCTACGACGGCCATTTTATTTTATAAATTTTAATAAATCGTTTTTGTTTTCAGTTAAATGCCTTGGAACGTGGCACATTTCGGCGTCTGTGAGTCTATTGGCCTTGCCCGTTTTCATGTGCGATCCAAACCGGGGCTACAGTAGCCATCTTGATTTTATCATTGACCTTTTATTATTGGCATAACGTATTGGAAGTCATATTGAGTTACTGCATCAGCTGAGGTATGTTTGAGTGCTTGCACGATATTTTCGGACATACTTTTATGCGGTTTTTTTGCAGCCATTTTGAATTTTGCAGGCCAATTTGAATTTTAAGCAATCTTGTTTCGTTATTTTTTATTGGTACAGATTGAACGAAAATTTGCTTATGTGTTTTTTGCCAGCCATTTTTAATTGTGACGGCAATTTGGGACTTCAGAATTCGGACTTTAAAGCTAAGAAGTCCCAACTGGCTTTTGTTTTTTTGGATAGACATATATTTGTTTGTCAAATGGAAGCACATTCAGAGGCTACAGTAAACACATTGACTTGACTCTGCTGGTTTAATGCTGTATCACTGTCTCCTACGCTGGCCCATTGGGTTCACGTTTCGTGTTTGATGGAATTACAACTGTAGCATTCAAGATATTTCTATATGTACTATCCTTATCAAACAGCCATTCATGCTGGGCCAATATCTGAGACGCTGACCCGGCATTGAAACATTACTGGATAAATGTATTTAATTTTTTAATGTAACAGGTGCTTAAAGGGTGCCTATTACAAATGCCCCTTATTAACTGTAGTGAATCCATTTATGCAATGAATGTGCCATTACGCGACATGTACATCATTCAACCAACATTGATCCACATAGTCGATTCATAAAATCCGTACTTGATTCAGAATAACAATTGGGAACTCTTACAAAAGATATACCAGGATGATTGTGTGTAAACTAAGGGAGAAATGGCACTTCGATTTTTGTCCATAGAATAATAAAAACTAGCCAAATCCATTCAAATCTAATATGTTTGGGCGAAGTCCAAACATAATTACCCATTTTAAACCAGAACCTGTCTACTCTGAAAACCGGACTGATTATTTCACCCAAGTGGATAAATTGTATTGTATTCCATCTGTCCACACCGGAATTGGATTTTTTTAGAAATAAAAAAAATCGCAAGTCGTTTAAAAAGGGTTATCCTGAGGGCGACAGGTGATGTAATATCCTGCTGGTTATGCACCGGTGTTAACACCTTTTTGTATTTGGAAAAATGTCAACACCTTTACATTGAGATTGGTAAGCTATTTCAACAACTTAATTGATTAATAAAAGAATCATTGATTAAAAAACTATTAAAAGTTCGTATCAGTTCATAAACGTATCAGTGCACTAAACGCAACTAAATCTTAAGCAAATTAGCCTGCTTTTTAGTTTAATATTTGCGTACGTTTATGATACTCAAGTTGTATGCTGTACATGTGAAATATAAATTTATATAAGTGAATATATTTGATGAATTATTTCATCGCTGGATTATTTCTATCAAACGTATGAGCCAGAGTAGGTCCTTTCAACGAATACACCTATATGCCAAGTGCATATACAATCGAATTAAAAATTGGCTTAGTTAAGACCGACTAAAGTATTTTTTGAACTCAGCAGGACAATTATATTTTTTGACTTAGCTTAGCCAGTTGCCGAGACCGGGCCCAGGCGGTCTTTGGGAGTGGTCACGGTTGTTATGCAGCTATATGCTTTGTTTTCTCTTGTATTAGCAACAATCTCCACCCATTAAATGTATATTTCATTTGATGGCATACAACACTGTAAAATCATTTCTCCGTGTAAAACTATCGGTTGTTGAGTTCACAATGTATTGTCCAATGAATATTTTATTTCACATGGCTGCCACCCATCAAGTCTGCATTGATCCGTGACGAAGAGGTATTGCCGTTTTAAGCTGTAAATAATGTTAATATAAAGTCTTGTCTTGTATAGGCCTATATTAAAATAATTTTGAAGAAATTCTAACCTTTCTTAATATACCCCTAATATATTATAATCATTTAAACTGAAAGTAAAATTACTAATTTCAAAGAAATGTCAACTGTAGATAATTCACGTTGTCAATTAAAAAAAAACATTCAAACGCAAATTAATAATCATTCCCTATTTTGTAATATACGAAGTACCAGGGCGATGTCCATGTAGCCCTAGAATCCCCTCTGGCTCCATCAAAGGGTCGCTAAAATGGCTATATTACAAGAGATTTTCAAATTCGCCATCAGATTTGAAAACACAACTGGCGTCGCTTAGCCATCCCCAGGACTTTACACGTGGAAACCCCTTTTGCACTTCCTGGCTACGCCTCCGTTTATATTGGTTTAATGTTTGTCCAACGTCTGAGACGCTGGCCGACATTAAACCAACCTATGACATTCTCGCTAAGGGGTGAAGTGGAAAACTATGGCACATAAACACGAGTCAGTGATCCATTGCTGGAGCAAATGTCGATCCACCGTCTGCGACGCTGGCCCAACATTGATCCAACAATGGGTGAATATTTGGTGTTTGCTGGAACAGTAAGATTTACGTCTCCCAAAGTGTGTCAACATTTGGCGAGCTTTCACCACGTTTAAAACTTAAGTGCATAGGTGAAGAACACTCGACTTAACATCATTCAACCACAGATACACCGCCCTCTAAAAATATGGATCCACCTCGACAATGAAATTGATGTACTGTGCTTCTAATATTTTCGGACAATTGTTTTCAAAATGGTCACTCATTATAAAAAATATATCAAGTGTCCTTTACATTGAACTTTTACTTAATTGTTCACAGCTTATAACAAACTACACACGATCAACTTCAAGTAGTGAATCTACGATAGACCATATCTACACATCTATGCCCGAGCTACATGTCTCTTCAGGTGTTATAACATGCTCGATTAGTGACCATGATTTTATTTATACTATTTTAAACCATTCATATAAAACTAAGATTCAACCCAGGGTAATAACTATTCGAGATTTTAAAACATTTGATAGCCTCAAATATAACAAGGAATTAATGGACTGTAATCTATATGATTCTGGTAATAACTGTGGCAATATTAATGATGCTTGGTCCTGTACAGTTAATAATATAATGAACAAGCATGCTCCTTTAAAAAAATACAGGGTTAAATAAAGATCCAGTCTGTGGATTACACGATATATTATATCTTTAATGTAGAGACGTGATTATATCCATGACAAAGCTAGAAAGACCAAAAATGATGAATTATTTAAACAACATAAAATATGAAGGAATAAAGTTGTTGACCAGATACGGAAAGCTAAACAAGATTATTTTAGTTGTGAAATTTGCAATAATACAAATCCAAAGAAAATGTGGAAAGCCATAAGTACATTACTCAATACACGAAAAATGTCTATTTCACATGGTATTTCTACTGAAACTTTTAATACCTATTTCACTAATATTGAATTTGATTTAACTAAGACTTTCACTGATGATGTTAAGTTACATTGGTCTTTACCAGAATCGAGTCATGGGTTTAAGTTCCAACATATTTCAGAAGACGAAGTTTCAAATAACTTAAATAAGCTTCGCAAAAATCTAAGCAAGATGGACTTGGTTATGACTCTAGGCTTCTAGGAGACGCATCGGATTCCCTAGCTCCAAGTATTACAAGTTTATTCAATATGTCTTTACACACTCATCATTTACCAGCCGATTGGAAAAAAGCTAGAGTAACACCTATTTACAAAGGTACTGGTGAGCAGAATAAACCGAACAATTATAGGCCAATTTCTGTTGTATCCCATATATCTAAAATGTTTGAAAAATGGACCAATCACCAATTATTACAATATTTTGAAAAAACCTCTTTTTTACGTCATGACCAATCAGCTTTCAGAAAATGAATTGAAATGAATCGGGCTTTAGGCCACCTTTGTGCACATAGAGGCTAAACTGGGCCAGGAGAACCTCCTGAGGATGGTGAGATGATTGAGATGACACGGCCCTCCAGACACAGGATTTGAAATTCGAGCCCTGGCGGTCTGAGGCCGAGCACGCTACCTCTCGGTCACGGAGGCTCCCCACAATACTGACTTTCACACGTGGATGGGGAAGAAACATTTTTGTTTCTTTCAAACTGCCGAGACCTGGAACCGAACCCCGATCTCTGGCGTGAAAGGCAGCGGTGCTAACCACTACCCTAGGGCCCCCGCCCGCTTTCAGAAAAGGTCACTCCACAGGAACGACCCTTCATAAGTTGGTGGATGATTTACTGGATAATATTAATGAAGGAATGATGAATGCTATTTGTTTTTTTGATCTTAAGAAATGTTTTGATACCATTAATCATGACTTACTTTTGTCAAAGCTCCAAAAGTATGGCGTGGAAAATAATAAAATGTTGTGGTTTACTGACTATTTGTCTGATAGATCACAAGCTGTTAATGTTGATGGTTGTATATTTTCTTTTTTAAATATTAATACTGGAGTTCCTCAATGATCAGTCTTAGGTCCACTGTTGTTTTTAACATTTATTAATGATTTACCCACTTGTTTGGGAAATACGCTTATGAATATTTATGCTGATGATACCGCTATTCATGTTTGTGGTACAGATTTTAAAAATA
>OZ024916.1:52076310-52078810 GCA_964017125.1 Flabesymbios commensalis | reverse complement strand
CCCTTAAAGGTTAAACACTAGCGAACGTTTCATCAACACCATATCTTGGTGTTTGCCTTAGTGAGACCCTGGAATGGGAGGCCCACATTAACAAAATTACAAGTAAAGCAAATTCCACTCTGGGCTTCCTTCGGAGGAACCTGAAGGCGTGTCCCCCTAAACTAAGGGAGACTGCCTATTTCTCCCTGGTCAGATCGTCTTTAGAATACTCTTCAGCAGTTTGGGACCCCTTGAGACAAAAATATATTGATAAATTAGAAAAAAATCAAAGATCAGCAGCAAGATTTGTCACCCAAAATTATAGACAAACAGCCAGTGTGACATCTCTCATTCAGAACCTGGGCTGGACTGACTTGAAAACAAGACGTAAAAATTCTATACTTGTAAGCATGTTCAAAATTTTACATGAGCTAGTCGAAATTCCTATCAATGACCGTTTAATCCCAGCGGACAGAAGAACACGTGGTGGGCACAATCAGGCCTATAAACATCTTAGAGCTAACACCACACTGGGACAACATTCTTTTTGGCATCGAACTATCCCTGATTGGAATTCTCTTCCGGCAGCTGCCATAGAATCAAAAACTGTGGCAGCGTTCAAGAGTCAACTGGTTGACTAAATCCACCAGCCCTTTCCCCCCCTCCAGCCTGATACTCCAAATAGGAGGTGCTGCTGGATTTCAAAATTCAAAGTTCAAAGGGTGTTCTACACAAAAATGTAAAAAATATATAGAGATAAACAGGATATATTAAAGATAAGCCCGGTAGAAGGGACCCCGTGTCACAATTGCTCACAGTGGCGCAGCTATCACAATGTCATTTGAAGACCAGAGGATCCAGGTTATTCACTAGCGTCCAAGTAGTCCAGATATGAATCTTATAGAGCCTATCTTGGCTCATGTGATGAAATAACTCAGTAGCAACCCTCTAACAGCTTTACAATAGCTACGAATTAGGGTCCACCAGATCTGGAATGAAATACCTAAGGATTCCTTGGAGCGACAATATGACGGAATGACCCGTCGTGTCGATGCCTAATGAGAACAAGAAGATATTCAACCAAATATTAAATGTTCAGTAAATTATCTTATTCACAGACAAATTTAAGAATAGTTAGGGTATTTTTGACAGTGCAGCAGTGATTTAAAAACAATATTTTAAAGAAATAGTTATTATTTATAAAATGATTGATAATAAAGTATCAAAAACGTTTTATTGCTATTTTTGTTAGTCAATTTTACTCATGAAGATTGTTTGAGAGCTTCACATATTATGTCTACATCTCCACCACGATGCCATTCCCACAGAATTGTCTAAAAATGACTAAAATATCCTATTTCTAACTACGATTTTTTGCTGACTTATTTTTTGTAAAAAAATGATACTTTTCCCAGATTCTCTTGCACAATGATGATAACGGATACCAGTTACATACTGTTGCCAAATTTCAGGCGGATAGCTTCATAATTCACAGTGTAAATTAAAATTGATCACAGGATATTTGCAACTGCAGTATGTATAATGCGTGTGGTGGATCCATATTTTTAGAGGGCGGTGTATATGTTCCATTAAGTAATTAAGCTAAAAGTTAGGGGAGGCTTGGAAGAGTTGGGCTACTTTTTATATTATGACACCGTCTGCTTTTCGCATTTGTCATATTAGACTGTTTCGCGTGGTTTTGCGAAGTACAGACCATGCCGAAGAATCTGAACTTTAATTTATTGTATATGCATTATGTTGCATAGGGAAAAATGCGATTAAAAAATGTGTTCTCCTGACCCAACTCTCCCAAGGAGTGGGGAGACTTGGGCCATGTTCGGGGAGACTTGGGCCATGCCTGGGAGAGTTGGGTCACACAGAGTGTGTCGGTATAGGTACGTCAAGATAGACACAACACAAGAATAAAACAGGAACAGTTTAATTATGAACATCTTAATCACTATAGTCATGGATAAAACAAATTATCTTTGCATGGCCCAACTCTCCCACATAGTGGCTCAACTCTACCTATGTAGGAGAGCTGGGCCATGACCCATTACCCATAACCATGACCCAACTCTCCCATAGTGTCCCAACTCTCCCACATTTGACAGCCCCAACTCTCCCCATATCTGCTATTTTCGTTACCTTCGAGTCAATTGTTTACAAATTTGTCAGTATAATCGATTTCTTGTCACAATTTTTTTACTGAACATGGGCTTGTAAAGCTGATCACATCAACCAATACGTAATGTATCGTTGATTCGTTAGACGACAACACCTGGTCATAATGCTTCACGTTTCTGTGATATCGGGGGTGGCCCAACTCTCCCTGCGACCCAACTCTCCCAAGCCTCCCCTACTGAGTACATTTTTTCCTGCTATTTTGAACTCGCACACTCATATAATCCCTAAACTTTGCCAAGATTTTATAATCAGATGATCACCAATTTCCTGAAAATTTTATCCGTTCGGATTCGACCAAAGAGGCCTATTTTATCAGTTAATTATATAAGTTTTA
>OZ024916.1:52061310-52071310 GCA_964017125.1 Flabesymbios commensalis | reverse complement strand
ACCTATATTATGAACAGATGATTATAAAGTGCTGAATATAATATTTTGAAAATTTGCGAATTTTACACTTCGCGAAAAGTTATAAAATCCGAAATTCGCGAATATTCAAACACGCGAAAATTACCTGATCTACAGTATGGCGTTTCTGATTAACTTTGCGACGGAAAATCCATTTCTGCCATCAATACTATAATCTTTAGGTGTCTAATGGTAAGCATCTGTGACCTTACAAACCTTATTATATGACTGTCAAACACCATACCAAAGTAAAAAATGGCCGATAGTTGTCATAGTGAAAATGCAACTTTTACAGAAGAATTTCTGCCATCAATTATATCACTTTAGGCATTAGTTATCGATAAAAATGAGCTGCCATGTGTCAATTTAGATGAATTTGGTGATTGTGAATCTATTTGTGGACATAAAATATAATTGGCGTCCTCAGGATCTTGCAAACTCAAAATAGTCATACATATAATTCACAATATGAAAATATGAATGCAATCGTTTATAGAGTTTCATATCTGGGGAATGCAATACCAATGACACTTTATTTACTAAAACTAGATAACATGATAACAATTTGTTCACTCATTTAGTAGCGTGTAACCTATGTGTACCATATGTAGCATCATAACGTTCCCTCGTATCCTGTTCCCCGTTGAGTTGCGACGCTGGGACAGCATTAAACCAACATTTATTCAACTGCGTGCGTTTTTCAGAAGCGCTTCCAGTAGGTTAAATAACATTTAAATGCTCTTTGTAAAACTTTTTGCTCAAGACCTATCCTTGTGGAAACAAATAAGAAGTTTATTCATCAATGGCAAGGTGGTCTACCATGACATATGATGTTCCTTTCTTGTAGTATAATAGACGAGAATAGTCAATGTGGAGGCAACATATGCAATTGAAAACTAGTTGAGCAGAAACAAATCTTCCAAATTACACATAACCAAAAAAATACATGTATTTCCCATTGACGATTGGTTACATATGTATTGATATGAGAAACAACATTCGTCACGCCAACATAATTACTACATGTTTAAGGCAATATCTATTCACTATTGGGGTACTGAGATGGTTTTGTAGCGACGTATCACTTTTTTGACCACCTTGGCAGCTCACTGGGGAGTCGTTGCATGCTGTGTGGCATGGTACTAATCAACTGGTCCACAATAACCATCCAACAAAAGCTGAAACCTCCACGCGTCTGGCCATACACTTTGGGTGGATTGTCAGTACGTTGTTGTTCCTCTCAAAGCCGCAGCTCTCGCATCAGGGAGCCTTGATTTGAATGATAGTATAATTCTTTACTAAACACCAGTGCGGGTTTCTGAAAGGTAAATGCACCACAAATCAAAAAATGTTGGTTTGGTTGGAGGCGTATATCCGTCAAGGTTTTGTATATATAGTATTGCAGGCTCAGCTTCACCCAGCGAGCCTGAAATGAGGGTTCGTCGGTCTTCACTTTAAAACTTTCAATAGGGAAGGTTCTAAATACCAATGAGCACAATCTCAAACTTTGTTTGGCGATCAGATCAATACATCCAGGTACAATCTCGCCGATCCATGCACAATACAGCTGTAATCCAGTCTGGCTCTGATTTATGACTATCATACCCATAGTAGGGTTGTTCTATCACCACTCCAGTCCTTGCTGGCTATAATTTGCAACAGATATAATGATTTCTATACCTTTCTCAATAATATATGTAATGTGTGGTATATAATTTAACTTACTCCCTCAAAAATACTGAGGAATTTGACATTGTATTCAAGAGGGAGTAGTTGTTCATATTGATTGGCATTATGTATTATGCTCAGTGTGTAATCTATTTTTTTTGATAAATGTACACCCAAAGTTTTTGAGTAAGAACATACTTTAACAAGTAACTACTTTCCGGCCTGTTCATGTTGCTGGATTACAAATAAATAGCAAAGTCGTCTACATATTATAACGAATTTTTTATGCCTTCTGGTAAAGCTTTGACTTGTTAACTTTTATTTTAAATATATTTGGCTACACAATGCTTCATTGATGAGTGTTATCTAATCTGACTGTACATTTTCTCCCTTTAAAACGCTGAAGGAGTATGACCAGTCTCATGGAGACTGCATATACGCTTGGATCATTGTTGTAGATTATTTACCATGCCATGCAGCATGCAACAGACGTAACAACTCCCTAGTGAACTGCTAAGGTGGCATCAAAATGCTTATCACCCCACTGGAAGCGCTGCCGGAAAACATACAAAGTAGAACCAATGTTGGTTCAATGCTGTCCCAGCGTCGCAACTGAACGGCTCCAGCAAGCACAATGAGAGAGAATGTGATGATGGTACGTAGGCTACATGCCTCTAAAGGAGCGAACATATTGTGAGCGACAGATTATCAAGTTTTAATCAATAAAATACTATTGCATGGTATTGCATTCCGAACATATGAAACCTTAAGAAACCAGTGTTCCATCTAGGATTCAGAAGAGGCACCTATCATTGGAGGCACATAGTCATGCCCGTCGGGCACCTGCTGAGACATTTCCAGTCCCCCCCCCCCCCCTCGCAAGTTAAAATTATAATCACCACCTAGAAGGTGATCAGTTACTTGTATAAACATCGCCAGTGATGACCACCCCCACTCCATCAGGCGTTAGTTACATCATAGGTGTGAATGGCAAGTATAATCTTTATGAGGGTGTTTAATCAGTCACAATGGCGCCTTTTCAATAGATGATGGGCATCATGGCGCTCATGAAAGACAGCATGGTGCTCATGAAGCATGGCGCAGCGCCCTGTTAGAAATGGCTAGATGAGACACTGAGAAACGATTGTATTCATAGTTTCATTCTATCCACTAACCAAGTTTGAATTTTATCTAGATCAAGCTTGGATTTGAAAGATCCTGACGACTCTCTTTGTAGCCTGCTTTTATGCCTTCAAATAGATTCACAGTCACCAAATTTATCTAAAATGACAAATTACATGTAATGTTTATCGGATAATTGATGTCTAGAATGACATTACTGATACTATCGCTACATCACATGTAACTATTGAATTACTAGTAAAACTTGTATTTCACTATAACCGATTGTGCTCATGTTTTGACGTTCATGTGGCTTATAATTGTAACTTGAGGTCCACAAATGGGTTCAAAATATCTGCTGGCGGCCATTTTGGGTGTTTGCCGTTTTTTGGCCAAACGGATTCATGGGAAAATTTAGAAAAGCGATATATGATCATTTGGGGATACTCAGGCCAATTTTCAGCTCTGACACCCAAATCTCTACCCCACACTCAGTATATTCGTCGATTTTTCATGAGTTGATGGCGGCTATTTTGAATTTTCTGTGATAATTAAAAATGCTCAAAGGTGCCAGTTTGGCATGCTTGCTCAAATCAATCGAGACATATCATGCATCAATAATCCGCAAAAAGGTTTGTATATACCCATTTGCAAGATTCCACCCTCGGCGACCTGACTATAGATAAGTTGTTAGGGCTGAAAATGGGCGCCATTTTGTTTTTGCTATATTTCCGTAATAAACGACTTATTTTTTTGTCATCCACTTAAATTGTGTTTAGTATAGATAGTAGATAATGGCTGATGTGATTACCAACCCCTAACATTCCGTCCACCCCGCACTGCTTATTTTTCATTAGGCAGCCCTCGCCGAGGCGGGCTGCTCACTGTATTCCACACGGTCCGCCGTCATGTTTATATAGGTGTGTGTTAATGTTCATCTATATGATCATGAATATGAGGCGAGCGCAGCGAGCCAACATTAGCAGCCGAGGGTTTCGGGGGGGGGGGGGCGCTGCAAGCCCCTCATAGGAAATTTTTGTTTTTGGTTGTTTCTGGGAGCACTTGAGATTAATTTCTGGAGACATTATAATTGAGCTGTTAATTGACCACCGGGCCCCATCTATTGGTCCGTTAATGCCACCTACCCCTACCCCCCCCGTTTGTTTGTATTTCCGATTCTTTTAGATGCGCTGCAAGCCCCTCATAGGAATTTTTTGTTTTTGGTTGTTTCTGGGAGCACTTGAGAAAAATTTCTGGAGACATTATAATTGAGCTGTTAATTGACCACCGGGCCCCATCTCTTGGTCCGTTAATGCCACCTACCCCTACCCCCCCCCCGTGTGTTTGTATTTCCGATTCTTTTAGATGCAATTTCCATGTAAGCCTACTTGGAAACACGATTCACTATTAATTTTTTGTATCGTGTGTTTGTGAACGTTATTTAATTATTATACATTTTATCTCAGACTGTTGGTAAGCCTGCTAGAGTCTATCCATGATTTTTGCGAGCACACTTATGCCCATCAATGGTAATTTCAAAAATTACCAAAATTAAATTGCGAAAACAATGGAATGTTTTAGTGAACATGTTGAAAAATCAGAACCAGTACAACATATCCCAATAATTTATATCCCAATTCACATCGATTTGATTTCGCTTTGATATATCTATGAGATTGGTATCTTGGAAACTTCACTTTTTCACTGTTCATATGAAAAATATTTGCATTTTATTTTCCCAAGTATACTTTTACTTTTGCAAATTAAAAAAGGCTTGTGGTGGGCGCATCAGCATAAATCCATACGAAAATAACCCTTAAGAACATTTATTTAATCAACCCTTTAAACCTTCATGATGCCCCAAAGCATAATTTTGCATCCATGAAAACTAGCTTAATTTTCTACACTTGAGGGTTTAGAGGGTTTCAGAACGACCATTTTCGTAAAACTGTTTTAACAATATATTTTTTTACAATTTATCGCCCATTTCAAGTAATCTTCAAACACTGACTACAAGTCAAGAATTGCGACGGCAAGTCGGGGCTAGTATTGGATGGAAGATTGCAATGGTTATTTCAGGCCTGAAAGTGTAAAAATAATGAAGTTTCTAATTTTAACTAGTTGAAATTTTTGCATTGATTGATGATAGCTAGACACCAAATTAAATGATAGGCCTACTGCAACTGGTGACATCTAGTATACAACTGGTTACAATCATCGTATAATGTACCGGTATTGACCTTTGAATTTCGATGTAAATACATTGTATGCCTACACAAAGGGCTATAGTGATTCTAACCAAGGAAGCCTTATGGTTGTTTTTTTATAATAGGTTTGGGGCTTAATTTGACATTGGTACATCTGGCAATATGACGCAATAAATGAGCAGTTTCAGCTTCAACTCGAACCGTCTATTCTTTGTGTCTGCAATGTTTACTACGACAGGAAAACATATACATGTATAGGCCCTATAGTAGCTTACGATATATGTTTGCCTGCCGTCTTTAACTGTATTAAGATATATATATTGGTTCCCGTAAAATGTATATATATTTTTTTTAAGCTGGGCCAGGCTGTATGTGCGTACATGCTGGCTATAGTCCAAGAGATAAGGGTGATTTAACTAAAAAGTTTGACCAGGTCCGTGTTTGGTATCGTTGGAAAGGTTGTCTAATCGAGAGTATGGAAAATGGATGCTGGGGTGTCGCCAGTGGTGGAATAGGTCACCAGAGGTCATTTAAGGTCACTACCCAAGGTAATTTAGAGGAAAAGTGTGATTTAACTAAAAACTTTGACAAACTTTGTGTTTCGTATTATTGGAAAGGTTACCTATCTGGGACCATGGAAAATGGGTGCTGGGGTGTCGGCCGTGGTGGAATAGGTCACCAGAGGTCATTTAAGGTCATTATTCAAGGTCATGTGACGAAAAAGGGGCAGTTTAACTAAAAACTTTGACCAGGTTTGTGTTTAGTATGAGTGGATAGGTTATATATCCGAGAGTAAGGACAATGAATGCTAGAGGGTCGGCAGTGGTGAAATAGGTCACCAGAGGTCATTTAAGGTCACTACATAGGGTCATTTGCGGTGCTAAAATAAGGTCTTTGCCCAAGGTCATTTAATGAAAAAGGTGTAACTTAACTAGAAACTTTGACTAGGTTTGTATTTGGTATCATTGGAAAGTCACCTATCAGGGACTAGGAAAGATCATTGCTGGGGTGTCGCCAGAGATGGGATAGGTCACCAGAGGTAGGTCATGTAAAAAAAGGATTAAACTAAAAACTTGGCCGCTTTGTGCTTGGCATCTTTGGAAAGGTTATCTATCTGCGAATCTGAAAAATGTGTGCAGGGATGTCGCTAATGGTGGAATAGATTGACAAAGGTAATTTAACGTTACTGGCCAAGGTCATTTGAAGAGCTACATGTATGGGTGATTTAAAAAGAAACGTGGAGCAGGTTCTGATGGGGCTTTCTGTTTGATTTAGGGGGTCCTAAAAGGATGTAGACCTATGGGATTCCAATAAAGGAGGGACGTCATTTAATCATGTTAATTACCTCTCAAAATGCAAAATTGTGAATTCAATTTTTTTAATAACTTGCTGGTTGTGTATTTCTGTCTAGCACGTGGGGGATTCTCTATCCGACAAACAAGTAAACATTTCTCAAGATGCCCAGTCAATCATACTCTGGAACAGACCGTGAATAGAGATGCAGCATCAAGACACACTGGCATAGCAGATTTCACGGATTCAATAAAGGCCCGCAAAAAATGGACCATAACACGTTCCACCCGTGGGACAATTGTGGGGAAGCTGCTCGAGATGACTGTTTTGTCAAATCTTGAGAAGGCGTCTCAAGAATCAAAACCGTACAGAATAATTCGTGATAATCGTGATGTAGAAGAGGTAATCACTGCCCTTAAATCTACAATGAATCATTGCTGAAGGTACTGACAACGCTAAGCTTTACCATTTGTCATTGGGGCGAGCAGCATCCAATGACATGAAAGATAATCTGATCAATGTTGTATCTAAGGGTACCACATGGGCAGACAAATTTGAGCGATAGTGTAAAGAAAATCCTGCCAGGTTTGAAAAACCAATCAAACGAGAGAAGATTAAAAATTTCACAACTGTTGCAAAAAAGATAAACATCCCCCACAAGGATCTGAAAGTAAAATATGTTTTGTGTACCAGGGATATATGGGAACGTCTCGTGTATTTGGCAGCGGTATCGAATCTAGAGTTGGAGCACGCCTCAAAACAGGAATCTTGGACAAGCAGAATGTTAATGTGTGCTTAATTGACTTCATTTATTTCTTACGAATGCTTCCACCACAGATGCCAGCAACATTTGGTGAAGTTGCAACATTCATCATCAAATATGCATGTTTGCATGCAGACACCGTTCACATAATTTGTGATGCATACTCTAATGAGCCAACCATCAAAGACTTCAAATGTGATAGGAGAGGAAATGTTGAAGCTACATACACCATTCATGGATGCAATCCAACCCGTCCAACAGATTTCAATCGTGCACTTTTGTCTACGTCGTTCAAGTCTGCATTGATTAACTTCCTTGCCTACGAAATTAGGTTACAGCATTACAAAGATATCATAAATGAGAAGACAGTATTTTTTGCCTGGAAACAATCATGCATTAAGGTTCAAGTGGATAATAATGAGGTGATCATCAGTGGTGTCCTGATAAAAAATGAAGAACACCTCCACACTTTACTAGACTGGGTCAGTCAGACATTGTCTCCGCAGGAGTGTCTGTCACCTTGGAGTGCTACGTTTGAGCTCTCTATGGTCAGCCCAATTCATCAGATGACAAACCATTGGAGAAAATAAAATCCGCTGACTCATGCTGTTTGCCACCCTGCAAAGCCACACTGCAGAAGAAGATTAAGCGCCCCAATTACGTAGCTCTGTTTTAGATAAATTAAACAATGGCCAGACTGCCTGATGTGTTGGATGGGAACTTGATGGCGAAACTTTAGGTGCTCTATGGTATGAGGGACCACATACACCAGCACTTGTTCGAAGTGACTTATTAAAAGATGATATCAATATTGAAGATGAACAGATGCACCTGGCATCATCAGATGAAGTTGGGCCAAGATGATGACTAATTAATTCAAAGACATTATTATCCTGGCAAATGATGTATCAATATAATAAATGTTTAAAACGATACCTGACTTAGTTTATTTGAATCAACTCTTCAACAAATCACTTATGTTAATGAGCTTAATTTGCCCCTGGTGACCTATTTCACCATCGCCGTCACCCAGATAGATAACATGTCAAAAGATACAAAGTACAGACATAGTACAACTTTTCACCTAAATCGTCTTTTCTATTCAACCATTGTTGGCACCCAAGACCTCATCAGGCTCATGGAAAATAATCATTTTCCAGACTCCCAGATTAAAAACTTTCCCAACAATACCTAACATAAACCCAGTCGAAGTGTTTAGTTAAATCTCCATATATCTTCAAATGACCTTGGGTAGTGACCTTAAATGACCTCTGGTGACCTGTCCCACCAATGGCACCACTATATCACATATTAACAATATTACCAATTAGATAATATTACAGGCAATACCATACACAAACGTGGTCGAAGTTGTTAGTTAAATCATCCTTTTTTTTCAATGACCTTATTTTATCACAGCAAGTGACCTTAGGTAGTGACCTTAAATTACCTCTGTTGACTTATTTCACCACTGCCAACCCTCCAGTATCCATTGTCCATACTGTCAGGTATATAACCTTTCCAATCATACCAAACACAAACCCGGGCAAATTTTAGTTAAATCGCCCCTTTTTAGTCACATGACCTTGATAAGTGACCTTAATTGACATCTGGCGACCTATTCCACCACTGGCGACACCCTATCACCGATTTTTCATAGTCCCAGATAGGTAACCTTCCAATGATACCAAATACAAACCTAGTCAAAGTTTTTTAGTTAAATAACACTTCATGAAATTATCTTGGGTAAAGACCTTATTTTATCACCGCAAATGACCCTTATAGGTAGTGACTTTAAATGATCTCTGGTGATCTATTTCACCACTGCCGACCCTCTAGCATCCATTGTCCATACTCTCGGGTATACAACCTATCCAATCATTCCAAACACAAACCTGGTCAAAGTTTTAGTTAAATCGCCCTTTTTCGTCACATGACCTTGAATAATGACCTCTGGTGACCTTTTCCACCACGGCCGACACCCCAGCACCCATTTTCCACGGTCCCAGACAGGTAACCTTTTCAATAATACGAAACACAAAGTTTGTCAAAGTTTTTAGTTAAATCACACTTATTCTTTAAATGACCTTGGGTAGTGACCTTAAATGACCTCTGGTGACCTATTCCACCACTGGAGGCACCCCAGCATCCGTTTTCAATACTCCTGTATCTACTCCTGTATAGATAACCTTTCCAACGATACCAAACACGGACCTGGTCAAACTTTTTAGTTAAATCATTCTTATCTCTTGCTCTACTACGCCACTGTATCAACTTCTGCTTCCTCATACCACTGGGGAATTGTTTTGGTGAAATTTTGATCCCCATATCATCAGCCCTAATTACTATGGCCACTAACGAAGAAAAGCTCGCTAGCTCGTTTCGGGAAAGTTTCCATCAGATCTTCTTTTAATTTGGCAAATATGTTTACCTTTTGGGAACAAACCATTTGAAAATGGCCGTTTAGTGGCCATTTTGAATTTTTATAATTTTGTGATATTTACGTAACTCACAAAAAATGCAAAAAACTGGACCATGGATATAAAACAAAATGTATCTTTTGGGATCAAATCATTTAAAAATGACCATTTATTGGCCATTTTAAATTTTAATAATTTTGTGATATTTACGTAACTAAATTAAATGCAAAATAACTGGACCATGGATATAAAACATAATGTAATGTCTCACACAAGGATAACCTATGACAAATTTCGCACTAATAAAATCCAAAATGGACGCCAGTCGGCCATTTAATTTTTGTTCTCATTATCTTGCAAATCTTGCCTGATAGCTGATCTTTGAACGTTCAATACCACCAGGGGATTTTTGGTGACAATTTGATTCCCATATTCTCAACCCTTTTATTACTAGGGCAACTACCAGCGCATTTCAGGAAAAAGTTTCCAGCAGATCTTCTTTTTATTTT